>VDFB02047230.1:474033555-474449244 GCA_007258455.2 Sequoia sempervirens
TATATATTATAATAATAATATAATTATTAAAATATATTACAATAATAAGTATATTATTTATTATAATTTAAAAGGAATATAATTTATATTTATATATTAATATTAAATATTAATTTTTATTAGAGGGGGTTCGACCGAACATGTTTAGTACGTTCGATCGAACCCCATTTGAATCTATTTTTTAGTTGTATGCTAAATGGGTTCATTCGAACGCTAGTTTGTTCGAACCCCCATTCGACTGAACATTTAATTTATGTTCCGATAGAACAAGCCAAAGTTCAACGAAGACCCCTCATTTCTAACATCTCTCGGCACCAAATTGGCACCGATTTTGCACTTTGAAACTGGGTTGAAATGAAAATGGAGGAGATCTTGAAACTGGCGGTATCGGGTTTCCTCAAGCGACTATCCAACAAATATAATTTTTAATATGTTTTGTTATAGCTATCTATTTGTTTTAAGTTTTAAATATAGGTTTTCACCAAAAACAAAACTCTTTGTTTTGTACATGTGAAAAAAGAAAGATTATCAAAAAAAAAATTGAAAAATATAGGTGCGCAGATATTTGGGTCAGCGATCCAACAATAAAAAACAAAAGGGTTTGATACATACGGTAAAGTTATCGTTATATGGTCCCATATGCGGTATAGTGATTTGACTATGAAACTTGATTAAAGAAAAATATTCAATAAAAAACTATCTAACCAAGTGGAAGCACTAGATATGAGTTACAAATCTAAATTTGAAAGAATTAGAATTTTATCTTTCAGGAAAAAAAAAGTTATGCATTATACTATTGTGTGTCACTTTTTAAAAATGTTGTTTTTTGAAAAAACTAGTTTTCATGGGAATGGAAAAAGAAGTGCAATCGATTCCAAAAATTTTGAAAAAAATATTTTAAAATCTAGGAAAAAATGTGACAAGACTCTAGTTTGCATCATCTTCAAATTCCTCACGGTTTAACTGCTATAGGTGCTTGAATGTGAAGATTTAGTTAAAAAAATAAAATCAGTGTCTAGTCTGGCCAAAAATTGTAAACCACTATTGTGGGATCACCCCTGCACCTGTCTTGAAAACTCCAAATTATGCCAAGCCTTTCCAATTATTTACATTTTCCTCTTTTCACACTATAGGTAGAGTCTTGTTGCAGAAAAATGATGAGGGTTATGAACAAACAATCGCCTTCTTTAGTAAATGTTTGCAAGCAGCCGAGCTGAAATATGATACCACTAAGAAGTAGGATTTTTCTTTAGTTAAGGTTGTCAAGAATTTCAAGACATATTTGACTGGTGCAATGGTGGTCGCTTACGTCCCAAGTGCAACATTCAAGGAAATTTTTACTCAAGAAGAAGCCACAGGCAAAAGATGTAGGTGGATAAATAGGATTCAAGAATTTAACATAGACATTCAGATTACAAAGCTAGTAAGGGGCCAAGGCCTACCTAAACTTATGGATGAATGTAGCGTGGAAGCTAACCAAAATAATGAAGTGGAGTTGGAAAATGTCTCTCCCATTTGTCATATGCAAACATGTGGTTGGTATCGAAGGGTAGTTGAATACTTGCAGACCATGAAATTCCCCAATGGCATGCCTAAGAGTGAAAGAAGAACCCTAAAGTTACATACAATCACGTATGTTATCATTGATGGTGAAATCTAGTGGAGAAGCCCAGAGGGTGTGCTCCTCAGATGTGTGGATGGTGACCAAGTGAAAGATCTTCTGATTGAAATGCATAAAGGAGTGTGCGGAGGTCACTATATGGCCATGATAATAGCAAACAATGTGTTAAGGGATGGATTTTGGTGGCCTACAGTATTCAAGGATGCACACCGACTTGTGGAAAAGTGTGATGCTTGTTAGAAATTTACAAGAAAACTAAAATTCTTACGTAATTTACCACTTAGACTAGTCTCAGCACCAACCCCCTTCCAACAGTGGGGTATTGATTTTATTGGAGAGATGGTGGTGAAGTCCAGTGGGGGACATGCTTGGATCTTGGTTGCTACTGACTATTTCACAAAGTGGATTGAGGCCATCCCCACTAAGAAAGTCACTAGCAAAGTATTCATTGAGTTCTTGATTAAGAACATTTTAAGCAAATTTGATGTTCCTGAAAGAATTGTCACAGATAATGCTATGTGCTTTAGGTATGAAGAATTTAGGGACTTTTGTAATGAGCATGGTATAAATGTATCATATTCATCTCCATATCATCCCCAGGGAAATGGATAGGTTGAGTCCAGTAATAAAAGCCTTATGAAGATCATTAAACAAGTTCTTGACAAGAACAAGAAGGCTTGGGATTCAAAATTACAATTGGCATTGTGGGTAGATAGAACCACAGTCAAGAAAGCTATTGGGCATTCCCCTTTCAACTTGGTGTATGGAGTAGAGGCCAGGATCCCACACAATAATTTGATGAAAATGTATAAGTTCGTATAGGAATATGATACTAACATTTGTGATGTTATGTGGAATAGGATGAATGAATTGGTTGAGCTTGATGAGCCGAGGAGAGAAGCTCACAAAAAGAATGAGAAAATGCAGCTACAAGTTAAATATTTACAAGACAAACAAGTTGTGCCAAGGAAATTTGAGATAGGATGTATGGTATTGATGTGGAATGCTAGACTAGAGGATAAAGGAAAACATGAGAAGTTTTATCCCTTGTGTCTTGGCCCTTATTTAATTATAGATATGCATGGGGAGGATACTTCTTGCAATCACTTGCAGGGGAATTGCTAGAACTACTAGTACATGGAAAATTCCTAAAACCCTATTTCTCATAAAATAGGATTGTCTCCATGTACATTGTATAGTTCTGTAAATTTTGTACATAGGGTTTAGTGTGTTTTCTTTTTGTTGTGTCTGCTTACCTTGTCTAGGAAATCTCCTGCCTTTTTCATCCCTCTATATTTCATCTGCTCCACCAAGAGATATATTTATTGGCATACCCACTAGGGTTATGTGTCCCTGAGCATGAGCTGATGTTAGACCCCCAGAAATACTTGATATTTTGAGGTCCTCTATCCTCAATATCAGCATAGTATGTTGATCACACACAAGGTTTAGGGTTTTATTTGAATATCTTTTCCATCCAAAATCCCCATGTAATCCTCAGATGTCTTATTTCTACATTGAGCTATTGGTCTAGTTACCAGTGATATAAGTTACCTATTGAGTCATCAGTTAACATTTCTAATCAGCCCCTTCATTTAGGAATGTTCAGTCATCCCTGGTCGCAAGGTGTCTTAAATATTCCCAAAGTCGACCTTCAATATTTCATATGCAAATGACTTATGTCTAAGTCATAAATCCCTAAGGGGTAAGTTCTCTTCAACCTAGTCAAGGCCCCTTTTAAGACTAACTGTTGTTTTCATGCAGGTTTGATGATCACGAGATGACATGATTTAATCTAGGCCACTCCTTGTTGTCCCATCCATTACAAGTGAATACAGTTTAATTGTTGTGTGGTTAGTGAAATAATGCCACGTGTAAGTGGGTCTAGCTACTATATTCCATGTCAACATCCTGAACTTTAAGATCAACAGTGCTAATCGAATGAAGAAAGATGATCATAATCATTCCCCTCCAACTCGAGGAGGAAAGATGCAAGCTTCTTAAAAGTGGTGAGACCCGTGAGATGCTACCACATGTACTTTACGGCTACTACAAGTGGGGCCCTCACGTATATAGGGAGAGTCCTGTTAGTGAATTTCTATTGGTTATTCATCTGAGCTAGAGTAGTGTTGTGAATTCAAATGTGTTTGAATCAATCTAAGTCATTCAAGATGCCTAGCTCAATTATGGATCAACAACATGTATTCAAAATTGCAAAGTACACCCATTACAATTGTTTTGCTTTGCCTGAATGGGCATTAATGGTAGAGGTGACCTGTAAACCTATTCAATTCCCTTCAAAAAATTTGCATGCGTTTGACTTTGGTTTATTTTAGATTTGAAGATGTGTCCAAGGAAATACAAAGAGTTGAGAAGCAAATTGCAGAAGTTCTCCTGGCTTGCATTAGGGTTTGTCACGGTTGAAAGTATGTACATTAAACACAATTTTATGCCTTCTCAATTTTTTGAATTAGGGTTTCCTTTTAATATGTTTTAAAACAAGCATGTTTCATCATTCTACTTTCATTGCTTTAAATTAGGGTTAATCTTTACTTTTAAAATACGTAGCCCTGTAAATTGCCTAGAATTAGCTCTTGTCCTAAGTCGTAAATTGCTAGTAGGAAGTGAATAGTTAAAATTCTTCTGTAAGAACTCTGGTATATTCAAGCCCATGGCTCCCAAAATTCAAGGCGCTTCTTCCTCTACCTAGGCTACCTTCATCAAGGATACCGTGGTACTTTACATGGGATGGAAAATGTTTCAACACTGGTTCAAAAATAGGAACCTTAGGGCCCCTTTTAGTAACCCATGGAAGCTAGATATGGAAAATTGATTGTTCCAAATTTGTGCATGGATATGGATCTCTTGAAAGATATCACATAGAAATATGATCAAGTTTCTAGGGCAGTCAGAGCATTTGATGGGGTGGTTATGGTAGAAATAACCAGGGAAGAAATTGAAAAATTATTTGACTTGCATCAATGGAGTCAAGACATGGTCCCTTTGAACATGGATACTATTAGAACAAAGCACAACAATACCAAGGTGTTTATCTGACAAAAGATCTTGCCTCTACATATTGCAGTGACTAGAACTGGGAAACAAAGGAGGAAGGTTAGGATTGATTATAGAGAGCTTGAACCTTTCCAAATGAGTTATTTTTCCAATTATTTCAGATTGTATATTCTTTGTACCAAATTGTTTGTGCCAACCCACATGACACATTGTAGAAGGAGTATAGCTACTTGGCCACACATCTACAACAACCACCGTATAGTATTATTTATGACTATGAAACTTATCTAGCTAAACATATCCATAAAGACTTAGTTGAATTGCAAGAAGGAAAATAATAGGTGAATTTCTAGTGGTACTCATTGTTAATGCATATGTTATTGTATAAAGGACAAAGAGCCTTTGAGAAGGAGATTACCTTGGAAAGGAAGAAGGATGATGTTGACTTTCCTATTCAGTGTTGGACCCAAATCTTGGATAAAGATGACAAGAGGTATAACTTTGTAATGTTTAGAAATGCTTTTGCATCCAAGATAAAGAGGGACTTGGTATATCAACCACTTAGAATCCCTAGAGAAATCCATGAATTCTTGAGACCTAGGGAGTTGAGGCCAGATTTGATTTGGTATCTTGATAAGACAATTTTCAGGATATATGGTAGTGGTTTGGGGCCATATGTTTTTATTTTAGATTTTCCTTTGAGAATAGGGTTCCTTGAGATCATAAGGTAGTTAGGAGCTTCACAAGAAACACATTTACCTGAATCAACAAGGAAGGGATGATTCTTCACAGAGTGGATAGTATTTTCAGATTACATTGTGACAAAAGGGACAGTGAATGAATTAGAACACTTGCTAGCTCCTTACAAATTGATGACTATGAGCCTAAGGAATCATGATCGTGAAGGCTTCACTAGTAAACTCAGAGCCAATAAGAAAATGGGTACCTTTGTACATGCTTTTGATTACCCTGAGGATGTTATTAGGAATGTCTTTAGCTTTGAGAAACAAGATAAAAGAAAATCCAAATACTTAGCTTATAGAAAGATGGTAGAAGCTAAGAAAAAGAATTATCCCCAATATGATCCTTTGCCAAGTATACAGGGTTATTTCAATAAATCTATGCATGTTAAAGACAACTTTGAGAATGTTGTTATTTTTTTGAGAGAACAGTGGGAGGTTCCAAATAAAGGAAAGGAAATGGTGATTGAAGAAAATGCTAAAGTGACATTAGAAGAAAGACCTCCTTATCAACCACCCAAATAGTTGAGGATTTATTCTTGGAGGAAGAAAGTAGCAAGTTAGGAAAGGAGCTCAATAGCCCCTATCACCTCTAGAGAGCCAAGATTAGATTCTCCCAAGAGTGTTGTTCCAACTCCTCCTACACAAGCCTCTTTACCTATAATTGATCTTGATTCACCTCCTAAAATTTCTTCCCCTCTTGATCAACCACCTCAAAAGAAGCAAAGAATTGAATCAAGAGGAGTGGTTGATTATTTTGACATAGATGAAGATGATATCTATGTCACCCCTAAGGAAATGTAGATCAGAATGCCTCCTCATGAAGGATAAATTGCTTCAAGTTTAGGACAGAGCAGCCTTAGATTAGGGAAGCTCAACATTTGTGGATTGAGTATTGTAGATGACTTAAGGGTAGAGGTTAGCAAAGATTTTATGGAAGATGATTCCTTCATTAAAACCTCAGCATTTCAGGATTTCTGGTGGAAATCCAAGACTATAGACTATGTAGAGAAGGTTTCCATTGACAAAAGCTTGCACCTTGAATTGCTTGAAAATGTTATTCAGGAAAATGTAAGAAGTAATATGAGAAATGAGTTTAAAAAGATTAATTCCCAAGAGGGTAAAGAACTTGTAAAGAAGAGTGGTATGTTGCTATTACCAGAATGGACTATTTTTGATGATACTGTTTTAGATTCCATAAGAAGGGTTGAAAGACCTCTTGTACATACATAAGAAGAACTAGAAATGGTACTTCGAGGTTCAACCTTCAGTGAGGATTGGGATGCATTAGCCATATGGTCACTATCTTTGGCATCTAGGAAACTATCCTTGGTAGAGCCATCAAAACTTAGTATACAATTTCTTATAAAAAGAGTTGTTGACACTCCAACTTTGGAAGCTGTAGACATGGTTGTTAATGTTGATAGGTTTACCCAGTCAACTATAGAGGGTCTCACCTTGGAAAGAGATAATCTTAGAGTTAAATACAAAGAACTCCTAGATGACTATGACAGTAGCCCACAAAAAGTGGCTACACTAGAAACTAAATTGGCATTCTATAAAAAAAGAGAGGAAGTACAAAGAGAACAGGGTCAACCTAGCTCAAGCCACCTACTTTCAGTTTCTCCAATGGCATCTATGCAACATTCATTACATAGCTAGGCTTTAGCAATAATACCATATAGTTGGAGACAAGAATCAATTACAAAGGAAGAAATAAGTAGGCCAAGCTCTAGCTCATCTGACAGAGATCAATTGCTTCTACAAACTAAGAAATATAAGAAATTTCTATAGAAAGCTCAGGACACAATGCATGAGAAGATACCAAAAGTTGTCTGCACTGCCTTAAAGCATCTAAATTAGAAGATTTAGGATAGACTCAATAGCGTGCATGAAAACTATGCTTTGATGGTGCGTAAAATGAGGTCATCCCAAAGAGATAAGGTGTTGGCCATACCAACCTTGAATAAATGGGTCGCAAGAGTTGAGATATTGAAGTTGATATTAGTGGGAGCTATCCAACATGAAGATAAGTAGCCTCTAGTGCTTCCAGTTTATGATTTTGTTTGTGAGTTAAGCGAGCAGAAGTTTTAGGGATATATAGCCCCATTGGAGCAAAAGATAATAGAGTTGATAACTCAATATAACTACACTGATTTGTCACCACTACTAGATATTGAGGTGGAAAATTATGAAGTGAAACCATTTTAGGTGTGGAAGAGGTAATTGGATGAAGTTATTGATTCCCAAGTAGATAAAATTTGCAAAGAAGTTAATATTGATGTCTTCAATAACACTTTGGGGAGGTTAACATTTCTTATCAGCTTTCTGGAGGATTTTGGAAGGGAATCCAATGTGGTGGTAACCAAGTACTCCCCTTATAGGAAAGCCATGGACAAAATTATGGATTTTTATTGGTCATCTGAGGAAGAGTATGAAGAATGGGGAAGGTAGTATGTTGGTAGGCTTGCTTTATGAAACATATATTAAGTCACGTATTGTACAAGTCTTGCCTCAGAGGTTACAAAGTTAAAACATATGTTTCATAGGGAAGTATCAGTTGTTGACGATGTGGAATGTTGATTGAGATGTTGACTCACTTATGGTCTACATCATTTTGTCATTTTTCTCAATAAATTGGATGCATTCTTTTGACATGTGCTTTTGAAAAGGATAAGTTGCTCTTTGTTGCGAATGTAAATATTCTTTGTCTTATGTGTATTCCCTCAATTTTTTATTGCAAATATAACTGAATTTAGGAATATACCTTCGAGCGGTCCAATTGAGGTGTAGCATGTGTACATTTGGCTTGTGGCTTGTTTTTCTCCCTTGTTCTATAAAAGGGAACCCAGGGCCATTTGTGCATATCTTTTGTTGAAATACTGGAGCTACATCAAGAGAAATATAGAACACAAAGTAGATATGTTAAGTCTTTATCTAATGCTTTGAGTCTAGACAATAAATTTATTTAAATGTATGGTTTATGAGTATATTTTAATGATAATGGATATTTTCTAAGTCTATAGTCTCTCCATTCTAGTTTTGTATTAAAATCATTAATGAAAATGTTGATCAACGATCATTTCATTAATTGTCATTGTGTTATACTTTGATATGCTATCTGGTTTTAGCTTTTGTTGATGGGATCAGTTAAAATGCTTGGATTGGATCATGGTTTCATATATGAAGTCATTTGGATTTGATAAGTAGTCTTTAGTTCTCAGTCATTGATTTGTGAATTACAAGGTGATATCACCAGATCATAATCGTTCAAAACTAAACATGCCTTATGTTTCAATTTACACAGACTCCTAGCCCATAGATAATGACACTAATATTTAACCCATTGAACCTTTCTTGTTGTTTTAGTCACCCGACTTGAGGGAAATCTTTTAAAATAGTCATTGAACCACCTGATGTTCATTGTTGTTTTATATTCTCAACTTAAGATGCATAATTAACTCTAAGAATTTCCATATTTGTGAGTGATTTCATCTTATTTGTTATTAATGAGAATTTATCTACCTTGATTTACAATGTATGTGTAAATTTTTGAAATGAGTTATATATTTGGCATTGTGAGAATACCCTCCTAGTTCTGGTAGAACCCAAAGTGTAGGAGATCAAATAATATACATTTTATCTTATTTTTTAGCCACTTGTCTAGCAGGGATTCAAGAATTTGGTCTCAAAAACCCATAGGTACTTGCTAAGGCCTAATTGGTTGGTTAAAATTAGCCAACACACCACGCCAATGGAGGCTTCATTGGGAAGAAACATATATACTTTCGCCGATGAAACATGAGAAAAATAGTATTGGAGAGACATGTATGATTAGAGTAAGTCCCTCAAATCTCTCCAACCATGTGGGTTATGCCGATGAGAGAAGTTTTCAGGGAAATTTTCACTGACTTAGCCCAATGAAAAAAGCGGTAGAGGAAATACATCAAGGAGACCAAACACATCAAAAGGGAAATTTATTCTCTCAACAATGGTACATGTCAGCCTGATGGTAACATGGAATGACCACAATTTGTCGAAAAGACACTGGGCAATGACTAAAGGGATTTCTAATGGTCCATACCACCTTGATATCGACTAAGTTTCATAATGTTCTCCTCAAAATAATAGGAGTTGAAAAGAAAGAGAGAAGGAAGTTGTACAATGTCGGCGAGAGAATTAAGTGGTCCTCTTGACTAAATATAAGAACCAAAGGGACACTTCATATCAAACGGGCATTCAGTTATGTCTTGGTGATCAGTTATGAATGTATAAAACAAATATGGCACCAAATAAAGCACGTAGATCAACCTAAGATTAAAATGGTTTCATCGATGAAATCTTCTTGTATCTCTCTGACATTTTGAAATTCAGAAAACCTATTGCATTCATTTCCAGTGGTGGACATTAATGGCTACATGAATGAAATTCATATGAATATTTCTGATTCAAAGATTGAACCAAAGGAATTTTCAAAAGTTGTAGCAAAGAAGGATAGGAGATCAAGTGATAGACACAGAGTTTAGTGTGCCCAAAGACATACAAGTAAGCATACAAAATATCCCTACAATTGATAGATTATAATTTAATTCTACCACCTTATAGAGAATTAGAATGGAAGGTTCAAGTTCTTCAAAAACAAAAAATAGGAAGCAACAATGTGAAAGTAGCCAGTCCAAAAGTAAAAAAGCAAAAAACTAAAATGGGGTAGGAATCTAAAACAAAAGAATGGAAACTAAACCAAGACCTCACTGATCAATTACCTAGTTCAAGGCCAAAATTAAGAAGGTCTACACAATTGAGGGCTAATGTAGAAATATTAGAGGATAAGTGCAAACATGTAGGTGATGTTTGGACTTCGATTAGGGGATATAAATTTTTCATTTTTCATTATTATCGAAGAGGTAGATTTGAACTAGTTTGTAAACCTTGGAATTTCAATTTTGGAAAGCTAGTTGTTCCCAATGTCTTTGTGAATATAGACCTCATAAAAATTTTGGCTAGTCATTATAACCCAGACCTTAAAGTCATTTGCAACCCGCAAGGAGAACCATTCATACATATATCCAAAATTGCACTTTGTGAAGTTTTCAACCTAGATGACACATGTGACCAATCCATAGTGCATGAGGATTTAGAAAAGGAGTATTTGATAATGGATACTACGTACAAAGAATGGAGGTTTCCATTACACCGGCCTAGAGAAGACAGAAGGCTAGTACCACTTGAGGATGGTGATGGACCTCCCTTTCATGTTGATTTTTTCAAGACCTATTTAAAGAACACTTACTTCTTAGTGGGTCAAGTATTGGGAATAGAGGTCTTTGAATTCATGTCTATAGGGCCAATGGTGATTGCTGCAGACATACAATGTCACAATGCAAGACCTTTTTATTATGCTTCACCCATTTTCAGATGGATTGACTCAAGGCAAATGGCTATCAAGAATGGATCTCCCACAATGCACTTTAAACATTATTCCCTCCTCATGCACATGATATTATACTATGGATAGGAGTTAGGAATGTGGTTAGAGGAATTGAGAATCACACAGTTGGATAAAGAAGATTAGCCAATACCAATATAATTTTGGACCTCCATTTGGGACAATAGGTTAATCAATTCCAATTATGTTTATTTTGAAGAATACTTTGTCAAAACATTGTAAAGGTTTTATGATCACCCTTGTGATTATTCATTATCTAATGAGATCAAAATATTTTTAAGCCCTAATAATTTCAATAGACCACCGACTGTAAATCATAATTGGGGTGACTGGTATTGCTATGTTGATTCCACCATGATTAGGGTTTATGGTTTTGAAGATACACCTTTCCTATTCCCAAGACTATGCCAAATAGAATTGCATATCTAGAAATTGTCAGGTAAATGGATTACTCCAATGTCATGAACTTTAATGCATATGAAAAATAGTCATTCATGCCTAGTACATTATGTTTTGGGGATTTCATTGTGGTTTCAAAAGAAGGATATGATCTTATCTTAGATAAATTATCACATTTCAATATGAAGAAGGTTGTACCAAGGAAAGGATATGATACTAAAGGTTTTATTGATTTTTCTAGGAAAAAATAGAATCTAGGTGGATATGTTCATATACCATATCCTCATGATGATATACTCATAAACATGGAAGAAGCGGAGGCTAAATTGGTAATTGATAACTACAATAGAGAAATTAAATAGAGGATGAAGGAGATACAAGAAGAAAAAATGTTATCCTCTAGCAGTGAGGAATCCCCTAAAGAAAATGAACCTCAAAGCTAGCCTGATAAGATCCCCAAGCTGAGTATTGAAGAGTATCAACCTCCAAATAGAGAACATGAAGTTAGAGAATCATTTGATACAAATACTAGGAAATTGGCTTATAAGTTCTTTTACTTGGATGATCAGTTCATTAAATCTCCTAAATTTAAATCTTTCTTGTACAAACAAAAAAGGAAAAACAATAAGGGAATTAGTTGTAGATATCACACCTAGTAATGAAAACTAGTTGTTGATCACATTGAAGGTGGATGTGGAGAATGAAATGAAGAACATGACTCCAGAGAAAGGAAGAAAATTGTTAGAGGAGTTTGGTGTGATGATCTTTCCTAGTTTGGACTTAAATTCTACTCTTGTTTTTTATAGTTTTTTACATAATAGTGATGCCAAACATAAGCTTAGTCTAGAAGGGGTAACATAGGTATACACTGGGTCAAGATATAATTCTAATGAGACTTCTCTTATAATCTGGGCTCTATACCGCCACATAAGAAGTCTATGATTATTGATATAGAGAAAGAATTTGGTCATGTGATGACATTAAATGTGGGTGAAACTAATCCTATGGTCATAGTTGATATTGGCATAAATGTAGCCAAGTTGAACAAGGCTTAGATTTAGATGTTGATCAAAGAATGAGATATGTATAAGTTGAACAGTGAAAGGATTCTCAAAGAAAATGATTTCCTAAGAGACACAGTCAAGGATACATTCAAAGGATCCACTAGAATGTTGACTCAAGGAGAAGGCTCCCAATCAAAGGACAAGTGTGAGGAATTACAAATAAGTAATTAGCAGGTGCACTCGCAAGTGATCAAGGCCAGATTCGATACACTTTCTACAATGCTCCAAAAGAGGCACAATAATCTGATGATTTGGATGGATGAGTTCTGGGTAAATCACTCCAAGAGTCACACTTTCATTCAAGAACATAAAAAGATAAATGATAGGCTATAGGAAAAGCTCCAAGAGATACAAAAAGAAGCACTTATGATACTAGAGCCATTACAGCTATTGAGGACATTGTAAGGAAACATAAGGATTATTATAAGGAACTTCAAGTAGATTCCAAGGAGTTTATTAATGCTTTGAAAGAGGGTGTGCTTGCATTATTCAATAATAATAGAGAACTAAAAAGTCAGAACGAATGGATGAAGGAGTGTAGACTTATATTGCAGGGAGCCTTGGAAGTAGCTAAGAATGAAGATTCATTGTTAGAAAAGGAATGTGAGTGTTTGGAAAGGATGATTATCATGGAGATTTCTATGATGAATGTTGCAAAGGATGTTGATACACACTTGAGTCAGGAGTACTTGGATCATATTACACAAATTCAATTTTGGCTCATTAGAGCTTAATTGTTAATGTTTATGTGTTGTTAAAATTCCAAAAGACACTTATGAAGAGGTACACCCTCTTCAAGATATTGTTATATAAGTTGGACATGTGATAATTAAAGAAGAAGAGTGAATAGGAAGAGAATATATAGATATACAAAAGGAAGACTTTAATAATATATATCATGTAGATTATACTGTAAAGGACCATGATGAATGCATGAATTTTGGTGGAAATCTATAGAAGATGTTTGATGTTGTGTGACTTCATATTGGTGTCTACTGTTTGTTGATTTGAACAATTATCTGGTTGTCTCCATATTGTTATTTCTTTGTTATTTGAATTTTTGTATCCAAGTTGATATTCAATTTCATTAGACACATTTGATGTTATTATGTAATCAAGTTAATTAGCTTCCATTAAAGAATTAAAATCCTTTTAATTGATTACAATAACTTGGAAGTACATTTGGACAAGTAAGAAGAGCCCTGTAATTGATAAGACTACCATACTATCTCCATTTTGATATTATCTTGCTATTCAAACTAAGGATATACTTCATTTGTCAATACACATTTGTTGTCATTGTGTGATTCTGTTTAATTGGTTCCTTCAAGGAAGGATTAAAAACCTCTTAAATAAGTCATAGTAACCTAATAGGATGAATTGGATCAATAAGTAGAGTCTATCAGTTACATTCTTTCATGTTTATACAAGATATAAATGAATATAATGTTGGCAAGAGACACTACACGAGTCATCTAGTGTTTTCATTGATGAAAAATCTAGTTAGTAATCCTATCTGCACTTCAGTATTTTCTAATACTAGAAGTCAGATTGAAGATGTGTGTTAACTATTAAACCTAGAACAAAGCATCTGACAAAGTTGTGTATATCGATTCATATGTAATTTTCTTTTATCATTTTTAGTTGTGGATCTCAATCTCATGGAAGGTCATTCAATGTATGAAATATGTTATCCTTGAATCATAGAGCCTTGTATTGATTGGTGTGCAAGTTAGAAGATCCGGTTTGATGATTTTTTTTTATTTAATAGTGTGAAAGGACAACTAAATGAATGTAGTGTGTTGTGGATATTAGAGAAATAATTGTTTGAAGTGTTTCATGTTCAAATATGTTGTTTCAGGTCATCACTATGTTGTGGCTAACATTGGTTGGTGTGCATTGAAAATTATTTATGGTTTGGTCTGATAGTTTGTATATGTTTTATATTTTATAAAGGCCAACATGTAATTGATGTAATTCCTAATCACAGATATATATAAGTGATTGTTTATATCATTTTGGTGTGTGATGCGATGTGTTGTAAAAGTCAGAAGAATTATTGATTGATTGTGTGCAGTTTGATTTGAGCAAAAAGAAGATTGGTGATCCTAATTAAAGTAGATAGAGTTTCAAGAGAAGAAGATCAGAATTAGACAAAGTGTGAAGAATGCTCCAAATGTGCTTAATTGGAACTCTAATTAGGCATTATCATATGGTATTTTCACAATTCAAATCCTCTGGACGTAATCCAAATGCTTTTGTAAGACAGTGAGTCTTCCTTTTTGTATCTGAGTAGTGAGTTCTAGGCAGTGTGCCTGAATGCATGTGCACTCCCCATTTGTAAACACTTATATTGAGTATACTCATATTGTGGATTGACCTCCACTTTGGTTTTCCCTTAACAGGGTTTCCATGTAAAAAATCCTTGTGTTATTTTGTTTTGGTTGATTGCTTTGTGTTCTTGCATCTTTCTTTTGCCTCAATGCTATAAGTGGTTTAAAGATTAGGTTAATAAAGTTAAATTTTGTAGAACACTGATTCACCCCCCATCTCAGTTCTCTTTGATTCCAACATATAAGTTCCAAACAATTAGAACTATAACCAATATTAGTCACCTATCATAAGTCTTTATTGACTCCAGTTACCCAATAAAGCACTAGTCCAATTTCTTCCTTTCAAATTCCTTGATGAAGTGATCTTTCAAAAGGATTCCTTGATGTTGAATTGATTTGTGAAAATTATTGTTGCACTTTCAAATAGAGTGTCCCTTGAGTGGACCCCTTTTCTTTTGAAGGGTTCTTGAGGGACCCCTTTGAAAGCTCTTCCTTCAAACCTTCGACTATTTGTGTGACTATCTTCTTGTTTTCCTATGTGACTTCTTTTTGATATCTAACATGTTTTGTCTATGGATTATTATGTTGCTTTGTAGGTGCACCTATGAAAATGCTTTTCAACTAGACTCTATGAATCTTCTCGAATCCAACTTCCTTTAGGACTGCGCACCTAGGGGGAACCTTCTTTGTAAGTCCAAGAACCCAAAATGTGCTTACATCCTATGGGATGTATTCATCGTTGGTCTACAGGCCTTCAGTGCACTTATTTCAACTCTCTTTGGGTCTAAAGACCTACGGATCTATTTTCCTACCTTTTGCTTTCGAGCATGCTAGATTGTGGTTTGCTTCTTCAATGGTTCAGTTATATTTTCTTGTAACTTTTTTGACCTACTTTATTGAACAATCATTGGAACTCATGTTCGCTAAAGTGGGGGAAAAATGTATAGAGTGAATTTTCACCCCCTTGCAAATTCTCCTTTTACACCCTTCACCTTAGAAAAAACAAACCTAGCAATGCAATTTCACATTCCCCATTTGTACTCCATCCACTTGGCATCCATTTATAGTGTCGGTGGGGGAATTTCTATTGGGTACGCAAGTGTAGCGTGTGGACATCTACATAGCATGTTGTTGTCCTAACAAGATTCCTACCTCTAGAATCTACAGAGGCATTATGTTCACCATTAGGTCTGAAGTGTAATGTATCTGTACCCTTTGATTGACCTTTGAATGACTTTTTCCCTTCTAAATCATCTTCAAATTCCTATCTTTCATATTCATCTCAACTTCTTCACACTCTCTACACACTTTGGACATTCTTGAAGATAATTTTCACATTCTCTCATGTGTTTTGGCTACTTGTTGCAATATTGGCTTCATCCCAACATAATAGCATTCTTCATATCTACCATAGAAGCTACAACTTGGTGTCTTGCAAGACTTCCTTTGGTGTCATTGTGGCCACATCGACCTTTCCATTATTGTAGATTGACATTCCTATCTCATTGGCCTTAAGTGCCTTTGATTGAGGGAGGTATAATTTGCTTACTATTGCATTGTTGTTGGGTTTGAGTAGCATAGTTTTTCTTGTAGTATTTGATATTCTTCATTTCAAATACTTTCTTTATCACATTTCTACTTTTCTATCTATTTGGTTGTCCATGGAGATGGAAACACCAAAATGGGGGTTTAACTGTGGCAAGCTCTGAAACAACCCCAAAAATTTTCCTTGTCTTGTTGTGTGTAGGTACTCATTCATGTGGAGCTTGTGAGAGAACTAGACTTTCCATGAGTTGAATCTTTATCATCTTTGTTCTTATCATTCTTATATCATCTCTCTCATTATTTTAGTTATTCTATTATTTATTGCTTCAATCATCACTTCAAACCTCGACAGCTAGAATTTCAGTAGGCTTCTAGAGGTCTTTATTTGTACTTTTTTAGTGTCTATCCATATATACAACAATTTACCTATGAGATGCCAGTGCGTTGTGCTATCATCCCTATCCCATGCTCTTGTCCTTTGAAAAAGAGCTGACAGGGTTAAAAATAGGACTCCAGAAACCTGTTCATTTAGCCTCATTAAAACTCTCAGGTTCGTAGATTTACAAAAGCACTAAGAGTGCTCTTCATTCTCTATCCTTAAACAACAAATAATTCCCTAAGCACCTGCATGTTTGAGTTAGATCAGGGAAGCCTTCATATCTCACCTCTCCATGACCTGGAGTTGGTGAGTGGTTGGTCCCCCTCCTCTATAGGAAGTATGCAGGCCAAATATATATACAGGTCTTAAGGAAGTAAAGAAATCAATTGAAAGGAAATATCTAAGGCAGTTGATGAAAACAAAAATAAGGGGAGTAAGTAAATATAACCACATATAAATTATATATACAAATATATAAGTTAACTATAAACATATATGTTTATTACAAGTGATTAGTGGAATATTGAAATCAACTAGCCATATAGATATAAATATATACATACATATAATTTGTATATATATATATATACATATATATATACATGATACCCAATTATTCAATAATGATGCTTGCAACAATTATTGAGCCTTACAAGTAATTATGATGCTTCAATATAAGTATGGATAATAGATTATTATTTTTTTATTTACACTAATAATATCTTATGAGTGTTAATAACATATCGAAGAGGAGGAGAATAAGAAGGAAAAAAAATAACAATCAACATCAACAATGGTATATATATATATCAGTTATAATTATAGTTTATATTTATCATTTTCATGATCATAATTAGCATATTTTTGGTTCCAAATTATGATTAATAGAATTATGATTCAGATTATAGTTGATAGTATAATTATTCTATAGTCTAGATCTATGAATTAATTTAGATTGTGATAAAATATTTTATGTAGAATTATAGTAGATTGTCCAAGTATACTTAATGGTTCATTCATTAGACTACATTTATTTTGTGATAATATACTCTTCATGTTTAAGGATATATTCTTTAAGTATTAAGTTAGTTATTCAAGCACATTTTTTTCCCACGATGGGAGAAGGGAGAGTTGCAAAGGGAGTACAATGAGAGGGCCTCTTCTAGGTATGCCATCTGGGTAGGGGATGAGATGAGCCCATGAAGGGCCAAGGGGGTACGACCTTCATTTCAAAGGGTATTACCCTTGGGCATAGGAGAGTTGGCTACCAGGACACCTTTCACAATCTCACTTCCCTTATTGTGGAATAACAATATAAAAGAGTCATTCATGGAGGAGTGAAAGAAGATAGAAGGATGGGGGATCCTCGTTTGGTCACCCCATATGAATGGCATGCACCACATGGGGTTAAGCGGTAGCCTCATATGAGTGGAATACACCACATGGGGTAAGGGACCACCTCATATGAATGGCATGTGCCACATGAGGTCCATGGAGGTTAAGCTACCCATTTCGACCATCCTCTTCCATGCTCTCCTCGTGACTGAGCATTCTCAAAATAGAGTCATAATCAGTTTAACAAATTTACTAGAGTTACTAATGAAGCTATCCAAATTGTTAAGTTATTGTTATAATTGAATTATTAGGTGTTTGTAGGGATTAGATCAAGCCAAGTTACTCTCTAAATCAGCTATTTTCTTGGAAATTTATAATTTAGAGTAAAACTAATATAACCCCAATTAGGGGACATTACACCTAGTAAGGGCAACAATCTCTCCTCTACTTTGGGGTTGCACTAGAAGAAATTCAAGAATGGGAACTCAAAGAAGTACTCCAAGGTAGGGAGGAAGAAAGACCAAGATAATATTAAGCTAATGGGTGAGAATTTGGTGGAGTTAGGTTCAGTTAAACCTCTTGACTCTCATTTTTCTAACCCTCAAAAACGATTTTTCTCTCTTGTAATGTGAGGGGGTTGAAAAAAATCCCTCGACAAAAGGTTGTTCAGGAAATGATCAAGGCTCATTCCCCTAATGTCATGTTTATTCAGAAAACTAAATTATCTATTGAGGGTAAGGTCAAGGTAACCCCCAAGATTTGATGGCATGGTTAGTTTCAATGCATTAGGGCATAGGGTAGTGTTGGTGGGATTTTATGTCTTTGGGACAAGAGAAAGGTGTCCCCTTTGTGGTGAATTGTGTGTAGGAATTCATTGTCCATGGTTGCTTCAAGCTTTGAATATGGAGAAATCTTGTTGTTCTCTAATGTTTATGCTCCAACTGATTTGGATGGTAAACTTTGTTTGTGGGATCATATAAGTTATGTGAGATCCTTAGCTCCTTATTTTCCCTAGATTGTGTCTAGTGACTCTAATGCTATTCTCATTCTTGATGAAAAGAGGGGAGGGTTGGATCTTCTAGAGTCTTTTTCATTAGTGTTTAAAGATAATATAGCCCTATTGAATTTGATTGATATAAAGCTTCTCAATGGTATGTTCACTTGGAGCAACAAGAGGTGTGGAGTGGATTCTATCTTTGAGAGGCTAGACAAGTTCTTGGTCTCCAAATTTTGGATAGGAAATCAGTGGATCTCCAGTTCAGAAATTCTTGAATGGAGGGACTTGGATCACTATCCTATAAATTTTTTTACACATGGAAGGGATAGTGCTAAGAATCCTTCTTTAGAATTTCAGCTCATGTAGTTATGTGATCCATCTCTATAGAACCTCGTGAAAGACTAGTGGATTAGAGGTTTTCCTCCACATGGGACATCCATGTATACCTTTGTCCAAACGCTTCAATTTGTGAAATTTTAGCTAAAAAAGTGGAATAGAGAATGCTTTGTGAATGTATTTAAGGAAAAAATAGCAACTTAGAATTGGCTAGATAACATCACTAGGTAGAACAGAGACCATGGGATTACCCAGGAGTCCCTTAAAGTTGAAGCAAAATATTTGGAGGTGTTATTTGAATGGGAACTGTAGGACGAGTTTTTTTCGAAATAGAAGTCAAGGAAAAATTGGCTTCAAGAGGGTGACAATAATACTACCTTCTTTTATAACTCTACCAAAGTTAGGGGACATGGGAATTTGATCTCTTATATTGTTTCCTTTTAGGGTGTTCAATTATCTTATTTTAAAGATATTTCATAGGACACTACTCGATATTTTTCTTCCTTATTCATGAAGGACTTTCTTGAGGAATTGGAGGAAGTGAACCAAGTTTTGGATTGTTTCCTTCTATTGTTCCCTTTGAAGCTAATGCTAAACTCAATCAACCCATTTCCCTGGATGAGTTGGAGGATGTAGTCTTCAATATGAAAAATGGTATGGCCCTAGTCCAAATGGGTTTCTTATTGGCTTTTTTTATGAATTTTGGGAGACTATCAAATGGGATCTTTTGGAGGTTCTACAAGAATCACAAAATAGTAAACAAATGTTGAAAGCCATGAATTCCACATTCTTGGATCTTATACCCAAGAGAGAAGGTAAAAATTCTCTTGACCTTTTTGGCCAATTTCCCTTTGTAATGTTGTCTATAACACAATTTCTAAGTTAATCACTAAGAGACTGAAGCCCTGGTTAGTTAAAATTATCTTGGATGAGTGGGGAGGTTTTTTGGGTTACAAACATATCCAAGATGATGTAGTTATAGTTGTGGAGTCTATTCATTCCATTGAGGTATCCAAGGAAAAGGCCATGTTTGTCATGTTGGATATGGCCAAGGCTTATGATAGGGTCAAATGGTCCTTTCTTCACAAGTTTCTTTATACATTTTGGTTTGATGAGGGATGGATTAATTGGGTGATGTGTTGTGTAACATCGGTGTCTTACTCTATGTTGATTAATGGTGTGCCTTCCCTATTGTTTGATGCTTCTAGGGGTCTTTGGAAGAGTGACCCCTTGTCTCCTTATCTTTTCATTATTATGGTAGAAAGTTTGGGAAGAATTCTAAAATCTCATTTGATTCAAGGGCTTATTCATAGGTGGAGTTGGGGTGAAGGATTGCCTCATCAGTCCCACTTACCATTTTTGGATGATATTGTGCTCTTGGGTGTTGCTAGAATCAGAGAAGCATGCAAATTTAGGCAAGATCTCTACATTTATCTTTCTTCTTCAAACCAAAGGATTAATTAAGGGAAGTACTCTATCTTCTTCTTCAACACTCCAATTATTCAATCTAGGATTTCTTGTATTCTTAGATTCTAGATAGGTAATCTTCCTTTTGTGTATTGAGAGTATCCCTCTCTGTGGCTTGTTGGCATATGGATTTGATGAGGTTAACTTTGGCTACTTGTGTTGTCATTGATGGCAACTTGAGTCTACAATTTGATCCCTAGTATCAGTTGTGCTTATATCGACAGAGAATCTAAGTCTCTATATTCTACTGGCAAAGAAAGTAAAGAATAGGACATTCAATTGGTATGCTGATCTGACTACTTCACCGAATCACTATTTTGAAGTGTGGATCTCCAAGGAATTTTTCTTAGCTCATACACTATTCTTCTAAAAAAAATTTGTGGTGTTGTATTAATCATAGCTCAAGTTAAGAGGTTCAATGGCATGTTTTATGATCTACTTTTCATTTTGGCCAACATGCTTGATGTGGTGGATCACAGATGTATGTGGAATAATTATCTTTATATATTTTATGTTTAGAACCATGATGTGGGTCCCTTCTATAAGTCTAGCTGACATATGAAGGTACATTTTGTTTCTAATTAAATATTTAAGGCCGACATGGCTGATATATGCAAAGAATATTATATTTTGTTGAAAGGATGACATGTATTGATTTTTTGGGTTAGTGGATATATAAGGAAGATTGGAAATTCACTTTGCATGTTATTAGTATGCGTGATGTGAAGAGAGATATATATGTGTGTGAAAAAGAGTAGAGCAGTTGATTGATTGAATATTAGTTGTACTACTGAAGGGTTTTCAGTAGGAGAATAGAGTAGAGCATAATAGATTTGAGCAGAAGGTCCAAAGTCAGATTGTGCACTTCAGTGGAATTGAATCCAGGCATTTGTAGATGCTATATTCTTAGTTTAAATTTTGCTGTAATCTATATTATAATTGTATGGAAGTGAGCCTCTTTCTTTGAGCAGTGAGCTCTAGGAAGTGCGCCCGAATGCAAGTGCATTCCCCTCTTTTGTTTTACTTTTAACAAAGTAAACTTTTTGGATTAATCTCCACCATATTTTTTCCCTTAACAGGGCTTCCACGTAAAAATATCTGGTGTTATGGTGATTATTGATGTGAATGCATGTTTTCATCGGTTATGTGTTGCTAATGTTAAATAAAGCTCTATTATTGTTGTTGATGGTTCTTAGATCTAATTTGTTAGCCAAAATCATTGAACATTGATTCATCCCCCCCTCTCAGTGTTCCTTGCATGCAACAATTGGTATCAGAGCAAGTTCCTCTTCAGAAGCTTAGAAGCTTGAGGTGAATCTTGAATTACAATGGATGATGGTGACACTTGATGATCTTGATCAATCGAAGGTAGAGGTCATGGAACTTAAGGAAAATCTTGCAGATGCCAAAAAATTCATTCAATCACTAAAGGAAAAGATAAATGACTCAAGGGAAAAGAGAAAGGAACTTTGTGATTAGTTGAAGTAGAAAGAAAAGAGAGGATTGGATGATGTCCATTTGAATCAAACTTTAAAAGAAATTATAGTAGAATGTGAAAATCTAGCCAAGGACAATGCAACTCTAAGAATTGAAATGGAATCTATGGCAATGAATTTTACTAAAGAGATTGAGCAAAGAAAGAAGAATGAGGAGAATCTAGCCCAGTCCCTGAGAGAAAAGTCTAAAGAATGCAACAAAATTAACAATAGATTTATTGAGTTGGAGACTGAACTGCAACAATCTAGAAACAATGAACATGAGCTTGAGAGATAGATAGTTATTCTTGGAAATGAGCTTGCTGCTACAAATGAATTCAAAGAAAATTTTAGGATAAGTTCTACCAAGCTTGAAGAAATAACCAAAAGTCAAAAGGATATAAATTATAAGCAAGGTCTTGGATATGAGAAGGGAGAATGTTCCAGTTCTAAGTATAAGAATTATAAAAAGAAGAACAAAGGAAGAAGACATCCGGTAAGGCAACCTAATGCTCAAAGATTTAATGGATATTGCTTTGTTTGTAATAATTTTGGACATATGGAATCTTAGTGTAGAAGGAAAATAAACACTAGTAAGCCATCATTCTCTAGTCAATGTTTCAAATGCAAGAAGTTTGGTCATAAGGCTTTAGAATGCAGGAGTATGAATGTGAGTAATAATAACATTAAATGCTATACCTGTGGAAGATTTGGTCATGTTGCTAATCAATGTAGGTCAAGAGGAAAATAGTGGAATGGATGGTATAGGAAGAAAGGTTTGGTATGTTTCAATTGAAACAATCTTGGTCACATTAGGGTGATCCCACAATAATGGGTTACAATTTTTTTCGAAACTTGACATTAAAATAAGGATTTTTCACCAGATATTCACTTTCTTACACCTATAGCAGCTAAACCATTAAGAATTTGAAGATGAATCAAACTAGTTATTTGTTAGAAATTTTGTGTAGATTCTAATTACATTTAAAAAAAAAAAAAAATTGTGAATAATTTTATGTAATTTTTAATAACTTATTTTTTCTAGTAATCAACATTTTTAAAAAGTGATGTTTACTTCAGATTGCATAACTTTTTTTATAGAAAGGATACAATTCTAATTTTTAAAATACAAAATTTTCACAACAATATCTAGGGCATGGATATTTTTTCATAATTTTTTGTTACATAATTTGTTTTTAATTAATTTTCCAAGTTAGAGTAATTATAATTTGGACAGAGGTGTACTTCGACCTGCATAACTTTTTTTGTATTCATTTGAATTAACTTATTATTTTTTTGTTTGAATAAGGACATCAATACCTAGTGGAAATGTATTTTTTAGAATTTTTTCTCTATTTTTCTATTTTTTCGTATGTGTGAAACAAAGAACTTGATGTTCATTGAAAATCCTACATTCACAAGAAATAAAAAATAAATATAATAATCAAACAAAACATATTTAAATTTATACTTTTTGGGAAGCTTATAATAAGGGCTACATGCTTACAAAACATAAATTTTAAATGAATTCATTTGATCAACCAAAAGGTAAATCAAAAGTGGTTTTTTATCAGCATTTTGATAGGTGTAAAGGAGACTCGATTATAGGTATGGTTTAAATATAATAAGGTTCTATCCAAGGGGGTTTGATCTAAGGGGGTTTTATCAATCCATCTTTAATTAAAATCATTTAAATGGAACCTTTAAAGTCTTAAATCATTGTATTTTCTAAAAATATGTGATTTTAGGCAAAAATCAAGATGTCCCAAAAAAGTGTAACCCATTATTGTGGCAACACCCATTGCAAAGTTCTACCAGAATAGAAACATGAATAAAAGAGGTCCAGTGTATCAAGGAAGAAATTCACAAAAAGACAATAAAGGTAAAGCAAAAGCTTTTATGGAAGAAATAAAAGATCAGATGAAGAAGACATGGGTGAAGAAAAGTGAAACGGATGAAGGAAATAAAACTATACTGCAAGCCCTATCTGGTAGCTCCTCTGGCAATTGATATCAGGCCAATGGCCTAGGGGGAGTTTTTCATGAAAATTTATTGACCCCCCCTTATGTATTGTTGGCTTTGAATCTCTAGATGTCATTAGTAGCTAGAAGTATTTGCAATGATTTGATGAATTGGTCGAAATGGTATAGGTCCAAAGTTGAATTCTTAGCTTGTTGTCTGAGTTTGGAGTGTAACTAGCACTTCTAGGGAAATGCATTTATTGTAGAAAAAAGTAAAGTTATAAAAGGGCATTTTGAACCCTATTTCAGCACCAAGCATTGAAGGAGAATAGTTTGAGAGTACTCTTCTACAAAATTTCAAGGGTGAAAAATCATTCTAGTGGTGAATATCTAGGTATTCCTGTTAATCATTATTTTCTCATCAATTTTGTAATTTGTACAACTCTGTTCGGAATGAAGCATGAAGCAAGTCAAAGGCACCATAACCTTAGACAAGTATAGCAACCAGAAGATTAGGGATGAAATAAATTTGTTGTCGCTTACCGATGTTAGAAGACTTGAAGGATCAAAGCACAAGAATTTGGATATATGGAATGACTATCCCCATTTCGTCAATGCAGAAGTGATTCGGTTTTTCTTGAACAAATTAGATGATGATAATCTCAATTTGGATAAACCATATCAAATTACCAAGAATGTGATCAGAAATTTAACTAGCTTATGTAATGTCAATGAATTGCCAAAGAAGAAGTCGATTCGCAATATGGAGGCCAAAGCCCTAACTGGAATAAGGGGAGATCATAGGGCTCTAATAATTTCAATAATTAAGACCCTTTAACAATGTATGTGGCTTATGGAGTTTCATAGAAAATTTATTTCAGAAATTGAGAAGGATCAACCTCAGTAGGTGTTGCATATATCGCCCACAAAATGATAAGTGAGAACAATAACTTTGATTTGTGGAGTCTAATGAAGGAGCAACTATTTGAGAATGTTCAATTAACAAAGGATATTAGCTACCAATTCAGGTTTGGTACTCTAGAAATATGTATTATGATGTACTTTCTAAACTATCTACTGTTGATGGACAATGTAGTGTGCAGAGAGAATATGTTGATTTGTAAGCAAATCTTCAATCATTTCAATTCTTTTGAAAATTGTGAAAAAGTGTATGAAAGTTTCTTTAGGAAGGTATTAGAAAGGTTTGGAGAAGGTGTTGTTCCTCTTCTGGAAAAAATAACTAAGATTCGATCATCTTCCAAAAAAGGAGAGAAAAAGCATAAAAGAAAAAGGGATACAATTGGTGTCACTCCTCTGGCACCCAAGTCTATAATGATTGAAGAAAAAGGGAAAATTCAAATGGTTGTGGATGGAGAAGATGAAGTTTTTGAAGAATGTACTCCAAAAGATCAACTGAAACTATATGAACTAGAAATAATAATTGTTGAAGACAGTGATGAGGAAAATGCTATGTTTAAGACAAAGTTAATGCAAATCTTTCAGGATGTGGATGGTATGCAAAAGATATCTAGAATATGGCTGAATGGTCCATATAATGAATAGGATTTTATTGAAAACACTCTGGCAAGGTACTTTATTGATAACAATATTGAGTTGGAAAGTCTGCAGGATGTTCTCCCGGAAGAACTTATTGAATGTGTCAAGATATCTATGGAGTCTGTGCCCCTAGAAAGGAAGGAAGAAGAAATGATTTCTCATTTAAAAATACAATTTAGATCAATTGTCTCTTTCCAAATTGAAGAAGAAAATGAGTGAGTTGAGATAGTGTATTGATTCTACAAATAAAGTCTTCAACTATTGTCTTAGGTGGCCCGATGTGGTAGGAAAGTACAAGGATAAGCTTGAAGAGATTGAAAGTGAGCTTGTTAGGAATAGGAAAAATTATAGTATGCTCTTGGATAAGAATGGAGATGTGATGAATAAAGTATATGATTTACAAATTAAGCATGCAAAATTTCATATTGCCAAGAATGCTCTCATTGACACTTTTTGGAAAGTCAAAGATATAACTGAAGGGAGATTAGAACAAATGATTGAGACTCTTAAATTAGGAGAGGATCTAGAAGCAAAAATCACTATTCGTGAGTGTCTTGTGCAAATAATCAATAGAACTTCATAAAACAACAATTTGATCATAGTCATTGGGATTGCAGTGGATTCCTAGAAGAAATTCCTCCTAGAATTGAAAGCTAAGTATAAAATAATTTTTTGAATCTTCGTAGCAGTTGTCAAATTTTGATCAATTTTTGCATCAGTAATTGGGGAGAGAATGGAGTAAGAGATAGTACAGTTAAATGTTTTAAAGGAGAGGATAAGGAAGAGAAGTGTACAACAGATGTAGTAGAGCTTTGTCATTGATGTCAAAGGGGGAGAGAATGAAGTGAAAAGATTCCTGGCATCCAAAGGGGGAGTAGTAGTTTTAGCTTTGTTATTTTTGGTTTTGACACTTAGTCAAATTTTCACTAAGTGTTGCCATCAATGCCAAAGGGGGAGATTGTTGGAATATACCTTTGATGAGGTTGACTTTGGCTACTTGTGTTGTCATTGATGGCAACTTGAGTCTACAGTTTGATCCGCAATATCAGTTGCACTTATACCAATAGAGAATCTAAGTCTCTTTATTCTACTGGCAGAGAAAGTAAAGAACATGACATCTGGTTGGTATGATGATCTGACTACTTCACCAAATCACTATTTTGAAGTTTGGATCTCCAATGAAGTTTTCTTAGCTCATACACTATTCTTCTTCTGAAGTTTTGTGGTGTTGTATTAATCATAGCTCAAATTAAGAAGTTTGGTGGCATGTTTTATGATTTATTTTTCATTGTGGCCGACATGCTTGATGTGGTGGATCATGGATGTATGTGGAATAATTATCTTGTTATCTTTTATGTTTAGAACCATGGTGTGGGTCACTTCTATAAGTCTAGCTGACTTATGAAGGTACGCTTCATTTCTAATTAAAGATTTAAGGTCGGAATGGCTGATATATGCAAAGAATATTATATTTTGTTAAAAGGATGACATGTATTGAATTATTGGGTTAGTGGATATATAAGGAAGATTGGAAATTCACTTTGTATGTGTGTGGTATGTTTGATGTGAAGAGAGATGTATATGTATGTGAAAAAGAGTAGAGCAGTTGATTGATTGAATATGAGTCATACTACTAAAGGGTTTTTAGCAGGAGAACAGAGCAAAGTAGAATAGATTTGAGCAGAAGGTCCAAATTTAGATTGTGTGCTTTAGTGGAACTAAATCCAGGAATTTGTAGATGCTATATTCTTAGTTCAATTTTTTTTGTAATCTATATTATAATTGTATGGCAGTGAGCCTCTTTCTTTTAGCAGTGAGCTCTAGGCAGTGCACCTGAATGCAAGTTCATTCCCCTCTTTTGTTTTACTTTTAACAAAGTAAACTTTGTGGATTAATCTCCACTGTGGTTTTTCCCTTAACAAGGTTTCCACGTAAAAATATCTATTGTTATGGTGATTATTGATGTGATTACATGTTTTCAGCTATTATGTGCTACTAGTGTTATATAAAGTTCTATTATTGTTGTTGATGGTTTTTAGATTTGATTTGTTAGTCAAAATCATTGAACATTGATTCACCCCCTCTCTCAATGCTCCTTGCATCCAACATGGCCCCATTTCCAAGAGGAACCTGTAAAAGTGTGTTGGATAAGTTTCAGGGCTATGTCAATTATTGGAATTGTAGGTGGTTGTCCTTTGTTGGGAGGATTATGCTCCCAAAGGCTATGGTTTAGGCACTTCCTATTTAAATGTGTATGGTTTTGTTTACTCACTATGGGGTTTTCATAGGAACATGGAGTAAAATAGATCTTATATCAACAATAATAGAGAATAACAATACCAGAGAATCAAATAGAATAAGATATTGCATTCATTCGTTAATTATAACATCAATTACATCATAATAGCATCATGTCCCGACTACAAATAAAATGATCACATAAATAGCTATCCAAGGTCGGTTGAGATACCAACCATTGACAATGTTTCCTATAACTACCTAACTGTCAAATTAATTTATGATTACTTTACATTAATCTATGCACAAGTACTATTCTATTTTATTTTATACATACTATTATACAAAAAATTACAACTTAGTTATTTATAAGCATGATCAACTACATCATCCTCCCTATAAAACAAGCCTTCTTCTAGATGACTACTACAAAAATTGGAAGACAACTACCTAGAAACTAAATCTAATGAGGGGATGGTTGAGATGACATCCTTGGAGTTGGGTGGACCAAGAAAGTTGGGGTGGTTATCTAAGTGCTACATTTCTGAAGTTGATACACTTATTTTGTCATCAACTTCAGGTGGTATGTAGTCTTCAACTCTTTTTCTCTTGCTATCTTCACCAAGTGCACCACCTCCTTCAGATTTTGATTGATCCTTGTTATTTTTATGGTCTTTTTCCTCAATCTGCTTGGCCATATCCTCCTCCAAGGCATGTATCTTCTTATCCTTTTATGACAAATCAGTGTCCTTAGCTACCACCTTTTCTCTTTCTACCTCTATAAGTTGAGTCTACTACTAAAGCTATCTCTAAAAGTGTTGGGTAGGGGAGTCTAACTCTGCACCAACCTTTTGAGAGATGACTATAGCTTCATTGGCCTTGTTGTTTAGTCCTACATTAGATGCTTCATGTTGTTTATACACAAAAAACAAATCTTGATAGGCCATATCCATGCCAAAAAGATTTATTATTAGCTTGTTGTCCTTCCCTTGGAATGTTGTATTTTTCAAAAACCAAGTTCCCAACATGTTTGGAGTATCCACTTCTAGCTAGCCTCATCCTAAAAAAATACTCATGAACTCCTTTTCACATCCTGACTCCATAAATTGTAGAATACTTCGAGCCTCTTGCCTTGCTACATGAGATTGATTACAATCTAATGTCTTGGTGATATTTGAAACCTCTTGGATAACTAATCCAATGGGATCTAAGCTTTGTAGGTACCTCTTAATGGTTCCCATCAAATCTTCCTTGTTTGGTTTGAAAATTTGTACGATTATACCCTCTAAATCAATTGAATCTTCCTATGAATCACTTGATTCCTCTTCTATGGAATTGGAATTTGTTGGGTGAGGTATGGAAAGGATGGTGGCTAACATCTTATCATCATGCTTTTCCAATTGTGTAGGATCCTCTACCTCCGATGCAAGATCCTCTACTTCTCCCATAGGCACTGGTACTATTGTGGGAGTGAGAATCTGCTCGATGGTTGACAATATGGCATTCAACTATGTGCTCTCTACTATAGATGGTATGACCATTGGTTGCTCCATCTCTATCATCTCTATCTCCATTTGTTGGGGTGCGTGTATGGGAAATATATCCTCCAACCAATTAGGGGAGACAAGTAGCTTCAACCAGCTATCAATATAAGTTGTTTGTACTCCCATGTTGGCTACTAGTGGGGTTAGAGAAATGGTGGTGGCTACGAATGTCTCCTCAACTCCTTCCCCTACTCCCTCAATTGTTGCTAATCACTTGACTGTCAGTGCCCTGTCTGTTAATACACTCTATCTCATTTCCAAAATATATGCTTGATCCTCATCCCTCAAGGATATGATCTCAACCGAGTGAGAACACACACATCCATGGTGTTGGTCATGGAGGAAGATAGAACTATGTGTTCATACTCCTCACTAATCTTGTTCTCCTTCTACTTCCTCTTCCTTTTCCCTATTTTTTTTTCTTCACGTATTGTCACCTGAGCATCAAGGGAAGTCCACCAAAATATCATTGGCCATGAATTTTCATAATCTGTAGTAGGTTTAAATTTACCCAGTTTGGTTCCCAACACCTAGTTATACACAACATCCAAGAACAACGCTATAGCGTTTTGAGTCATATAGAAGGCCTTATGTTTATAGGCCAAAATTTCCCTTATCATTTTAGATAGATAGTGAGCCCAAATATATATTTTCCCTAAACCTAGCCTAAACATGTAGTCCACCATCCAGGTTACAGTGTTTGATGCCCTAATTGACCCTATCAATGTGCATTTGATGAGGTCCATCAAACATTTCCAATTTACATCAACCAAAATTTTCTTCCTTAACCCTTTGGCTCCTACATTCCAAATTGTGTCCTCCTTTTGTGTTAAGTCTTCCTTGCTGATTCTTTTTATTATCATCTATTTTTTATTTTCCCCCATTTTCATTGTTGGCTTTTCTACCACTATTTTTGTTGTAGGAATACCAAAAACCCTTTGAAAATTATTGGGTTGGAAAGAAATGGTAACTAGATAGCCCATATAATCAATAGTACTCTTATGTGCATGTTTATAGTATTTGTAACCATTTCTTTTGGATAAATTTCAAAATATTTGGAATTGAATAAAGGACATTATGCCACTTTATATACTTGAGCAAGGGTTAATGCACTCTTGATTGGATAGTTTGTAACTATCTCTTTCCACCATGCTTTGTATTCACTACTTGTGAGACTTTTCCATGTGAGATATCAGTTGTGACATTCTCACTTTTTCCTCTTTCCATTTTTCCTCCTGCAAACTTGGCCCTGTACATCAACTTTTTCCCTTTCCCACTATTGGTAGCGTCCATATTTTTAAAACTCAAAAAAAGAAAAGGCTTGTTTTTTATTTTTGTTTGTAATAAATAACCCCAATTGATGAATGGTACGACTATTGGCAACACAAGGGCAGATAACTAAGAGGGGGGGCAAATCAGTTCTCACAAAAATTAAAATTATAAAATTATTCTTAGATTTGATAAATAAACATGGAAGCATAAACCATCACCACATTAGAAACACACATAACACCAGAAATTTTACGTGGAAACCCTGTTAGGGGAAAAACCACAGTGGAGGTTAGTCCACAAGATTATACTATGTTAAAAGTATAAAAGAATTGTAAATGGGAATGCACATGTATTCAAGCACACTTCCTAGAGCTCACTGCTCAAATACAAAAGGCTTACTACCCAAAGGAAGACACACTATCTTACAGAAACATTCAGATTACATTCAAAAGATTTTCAACTGGGAAAATAACATTTGCTAATGCCTGATTACAATTCTGGTTAAGCTCACAAACATCTGCTCAATCTTCTTCACACTTTAATTCTTCCTTCGAAAGATTCAAAAATTATTTACACATAGGACTCACACATTACTACATCACATGACTTCAAATGGAAAAAAAATTGCTCATATATATCCGCAACTAAGGATAACATCATCTACATGTCGACTTCAAAAAAATATAAAATGAGTACAAACTATCGACCCAAATTAGTAAAAAAATTTCAATGCACACCAACCAATGTTGGCCACAACATAATGAAGACCCAAAAAAACATCCCCGAACATGAAGTACCTCTGAAAATTATGCCTTGAAGATCCACAACACGCTACAATCACTCGGTCAGCCATGATCATGAAAAAAATTAACACATAGAAGAAAATCACCAATCACGAGCACAACAATCAATCCATACATACAACATAGATAGAGAACAATCTAGAAAAACCCACGAGCACCATGAATCACCACAAAAGCATTCACAATAATTTAAATTACTAGAATCACATCATCTTCTTTCAGGAACACCAACTGATGCAACAAAACAACTATCAAAACATAGATACTCATAACTTGATGAAATCTTCATGTGGATCTCTAAAACTTTATGTGGATAAACTAGATATACTCGACAAAAAACCCTTTAATCCACAACCTCTTATCATCAATATACTGAGCTAGCCAATAATAGAACTTTACTGCATCACTAACAACCTACAACTTATTTTATTACAATTTTCTCAATATCCTCGACATATATAGCCTTAAAGACATTAATAACAATAGTGTTGACATCAATGCCATCCACATATTAGCAATATCCAACAATGACCACTTGAGCTTTTTTAATTTTCTCTCATCCTCCTAGAGATTGTTGTATAGATGTGTTCCTTTTATTTCCTCATGTTGTGCGCAAGTTCTCCTGTCATACTTTGTAATTGATTAATTGTCGTTCCTTGCAATGTTCTTGCATGAAAAATGATCTTGCTACCATACTAAAGCATAAGCTTCTTCTCATGTTGTATGACATGGCTCCCATGATCTTCTAATTCTACTCCCATACTGTGTGGTTCATCTAGTAATTGTCGAATGATGTTGTAAAAACAACAGTCGTTCCTTTTGTCTTTTGTCCATACGACATGAGGATTGGTCATATGATGTGCTTTCAATTACACCCTTGGTTTATGCTTTGTTGTTTGATGTTGTACGACATGTATCCTGAGTGTATTCCTCGCCAAATTACTTATGTAGACACATAAAAATGACCTAGGCCTACAAGCTCTATTTTTACCACTTTTGTCCTAGCATAATTATGACATTTAATTATGTCCTTGGTCCACATTTGACTATTGATTAAATAATTCATAAATTATTTAATTAATTCATATCATTTTATTCTTCATGATTATTAAATAAATAAATTTTATTTATTTATTAAATACGTCATTAATTGTCTAAATCTTCCTCTAATTAAATAAATTTCTAAATTTATTTAATTATCTTTATTCATTTATTCTTCCTCATTATTAAATAAATCAATTTCATTTATTTATTTAATATCTCACTAATTCTCATAATTAAATGAATTGATTAATTTATTTAATTACTAATCGTATCTTTTAAATCAAATAATTATCTTTAATTATTTAATTGTAAAAAATTAACATTTTCTCTCATTTTAAATAAGTTAATTATTTAAAATGATTTCACTTTCTTAACTGTCAGTTCATTTTGGTAAATAATCTGAAAATCGATTATTTATTATCTCATAAAATCCATATTCTGAATTAATTTAATTCAAAATGGTAATATTCTTCCAAAAATCAAGTAATTGAGCAGATTCTTGATTTTTCAAATCTGATCTTCAGTTCAACTCTTATCTCCTAGATTCTTCGAATCTCACAAATCAGGTAGTCTTTATCTTCTTGATTTTTGAAAATCTTTTTTTTTCTAATTAATTATCTCATCTATTCTCCACCGCCGATTTGATTCTCTTAGATGTCATCTTGACCACTCGTTTAATGTTTTTTCTCTAACCTTGATTAGGGATTATCAGATTAAATCTTTTCCTTTGATTTTAGGTCTCTCGCAAAAGTCGATCTCGTCCGTCCAATGAAAATTGCATTTTCTATAAAATGCTATTTGCTTATATTTTGAGATTAGACACATGAATTTTGTTATTCTGATGCATTAATACTTAGAGTTATTGGGCATTTTAGAATCATTTTAGTCATAGGCATAGGCATAGACTTCATTTTAAATCCTTCAAATCTTGTGTAGGACATAGGCATAGTCAAAGAATTGCTCACACGTTCGATCTGAGGGCAACCATTTGCAAGTTAGAAGGTACTATCAAGGTGAATCATGGAAACTCCTACGAACGACAGGTATAATTGTTCTTATTTTTAAGTTTTCATTGTTCTTGATAGGATCTTTGGGTTTATATGATTTTATATGCTAACATCTAATACACCTAAAATTTACCCTAAGATACATTTGGTGAACCTGACGTGAACCCGACACATTTATTTTTTTATGTAGTTTCTGTACGGTTTCAGTTTTATGTGTTTTTTTGTAGGTACAAGTACAGAACACTGCATTTTTCTTTTATCATGATGCATCTGATGCGTCACGATGCATTAGCAGGCTCAAACACTGTAATCACTCTGATGTGTCACAATCGAAGTCTGGAAAGCCGTATCTTAACCACCAAGCCACATTTACAGCATAGAGCGACACATTCACTTTGTTGTGACACATTTTCCTGGTAGCATGTTCTTGTTTTTAGCATTTGGGTTTCTCTATTTTTCTGCTCTTTTTTTTTGTTTACTTTCTAGTTTTTCCAAAAATTTTGGTTTTCTTTTCTGCATTCTTCCTAGCATAGCTTTTTGTGTTACTAATCTTAGTTTGCAGCGTGTGGTGGTTACATTTTCGTGGGTCCAAGACTGGTGGCTAAAACTCCTAACTTGTGGTTTTGCAGGTTCAAGTGTCAAAGACTTACTTCCAAACATTGTGCTTTTTTTTTTTTAGATTAGTACACATTTAGTTTTGGTGCACATAAAACAAACATGTTTTCCTACTTTGTTTGATTGTGTTTTCAAATGGTAGGTGATTATGCTCTCACCTTGTGAAAACTTGGTGATAAAAAAACTAGACCCATTTTTGTTTTGTTGTATACCCTTATGACTTAGTAATCGTAGTATCCTCTCCCCTGGCGCATCTGTGCAATCCTGGGTTTAAGAGAAATGGTTACTAACTCTAGAACTTGGGCCTATTCTGGTGGGAAAAAGTACTCACCCCAGGACTACTCAGACCAGTAGCACCTTGAACCCGAGGGACTTCCAACCGGTAGATAAAAGTGGATTCTTGGGGAAATCCCAAGAAACATGTGTATGGTTCCGATGAGATGGATCCAAAAGGGGACTCTCACTGCATGGATCATGCCCTACGAATAGAATTCTTGTACTAAACACCTTTTGTTTTAGAGGCCAACCATTCTTTAGCCATTGCTTGGTATAGTGCAGGGTATAGTATCATGCCCAAAGACACTCACTACTGATTCCCTTGAGTAGAGATAGCAATTCTTGGGAAGTCACTACCCAAGAATCTGAAGTTGGTGTGCTCGAATGATGTTAATGAGTCATGGAGGGGAGCTAATGCCACCAAAATTCTAAGCTATCCACTCTCAAGAAGGAAAGGTGCTTACCACCAATCTAGGGTATATCGGTGGGCTATACCAAGTATACAAACCCTTGGCCTATTAGCCTACTAGGATTGTACTTGTCTCATGTGCACTTGATTACACCCCAAAACATTGTGCTTGTAAAGTGCTTTCTATATTTTTCAACATTATTCACCACATTTTCACTTCTGGTCAAAACATTCAACATTAGATAGATCATATTTTCTCTCAATACATTAGGAAACTCAATTTTGACAAACTATGTCACAACTGTTGAACCGCATTCGCTATTCTAAAATGCATCTAAAAATATTGAGACGTAATCGGACAGATAAACTGCATTTGATCCCACAAACACTGCATCTATGTGCGTCACGATGCATCTGATCCTCACATAACCGAATTTGCAAAACTCAGTCACATTTGTCAGTCCCATAGTCACATTAGCTAAACCGAAATGCATTCGTAACACTGTGACGCATTTGAGGTCTCAAATGACGCATTTTCCTGACATAAGAAAAATCTTCATACAAAGTCCAAACTGAGTCTAAACTCTGTCAATATTTTTTCAAACTCTGTTTCCAAGGGAATTTTATCAGAAACCATCTTTGAAATTGCTCAAAAAATTTAACCATTAGTTTGCATTCGTAACCATAGGCTTCATCCTTCTAATTTTAGTTGCATGCATTAGGCATTAGCTTGAACCTAGGTTTCCATCCTTTCATACTTTGGAGTAGGTTAATCTCAGCACAACTCGCAATGTCATTGCTTTCGAAACTAGGTTATCTTGGACTTAATCATCATTCCCTTTTTCAGTCATTGTCCCTTTCGTGAGATTTTCTAACTCAACAGTCTAGTTAGGAAAACTCACTAGTCATTTCGACCTTGTCATTTTGTCATTTTCAACAAGTCCTTTAGTAACCAAAATTGAAAACAAAGATTGAGCTTAGAAGTGTTTAGGTATCCTTTTCTCCAAATTGCATTCTAGTTCATACCTTGCATACTTTATTCCCAAAAATCCAAAAATATTATTCATCCTAGTCGTCATTTTGAACCTAGACCTTGCATTTATCATATTAAAGTTCTTAGTCAACATTACCATCTTAGTCCTCATTCGACATTGTGGCTTTGACAACCTCACCATCTTATGTCACTCATTTCCTTAGACTAAGTCATCATCACTTAGTCATCCTCGCATTTAGTGTCATTCTCATCATTTTAGTTTGAGCAATCTCATTTTATGGTGGAAACTAGACTCCAAAAATAGAAACGACAAATGGGAAATTTTGGACAAGACTCCACTTCGAAAGATAACAATAACATGTATGATCCAAATTAGAATTTTGATGATCCATTCAGCAACACGAATACTCAACCTCTCACGACCATACCATCCTCATCAAACAGTCCTTTTGAACCATTCTTACGTAGGGATGAATATGGACAAATACTTGAGGAAAACTTAGAGGTAGCAACACAAGATCTGGAGGCGACCTACTTTGTAGAACAAATGGTCTTATATGATAGAGATAGATATTTGGCTATAATTTTAAGTCAAGGTGATAAATTACCTCAAGGGTTCAACATTGATACCTTGAGACCGACATCTCCTACCAATAATGTCAACAATGCCCACAACATTTCAAATAGTGGCCAACCTCCAAACACTACAAGCAATACCTTCTTTGATGCTACCTCACAAAATGTCACAATGACCATGAGTGTTACCTCCAACATTCCAAACAACTCCAATTCAATAAACGCTACATCCATTAGAGGATCACAATCTGTCACAGTGCCCACAATATCCACAACACCGTCACAATCAGCTAGAACCACCTTTGGCTCCTTGGCAATGTGGGCCAGTTATTCCAATCCTCTCTTTATCACTACTATAAATTCCATGGCAGCATCATCAAGTCAACCAAATCCCCCATTGATAACTACATCTAGTACCATGAGTGCATCTTCGTCATATCCTCTCATTGGTATCTCACAAAATCCTTTGGGTGGAGGCAAACGACGTATCTTTATTCAAGGACAACAATCACAAAGTGTTAACACATCAACACAATCAAATTTTTTCACCTCTCAAGGACAAAATACAACCATTCCCCTTGTACAAACCCAACAATTTCAATAAGGTAGTCAAAACACACACCCTATGGCATCCTTCACACACCAAAATATTCATGGTCACCATATTCCCCAAATATCAACCCAAATGGCTGGGGGACACATCCCAACATACTCATCCCATGTTCATACTCACCAACATACCCCCAACCCAATCATTCAATATCAATAACACGCAACTTTAATAACATCATACATGCCACAACACCATACACCTCAACAACATGCCAACATCCACTCACAACAAATGGTGACCTATGGCATACCAATCAATCCTATGTATGGGACCACAAATGACCCCATAATTGATGCCTTACAAGCAAAACCGATGGGTCTAGAGAAGACCATAGAAAATATATAGATATTCGGAAAGAAATCAAAAGTGTCATATGATCTATTTGTATATCCCTTCGACATGAACTTATACATGCCACCATTTCCTCTGGGATATGTGTCACCTAATTTCACCAAGTACAGAGGAAATAGAAACCCTATCAAAAATGTCTGAGAATTTGCAACCAATTGTATGGATGTTTCCTATGAACAAAGGTACTTGATGAGACTCTTTTCTAAAAGTCTCGCAGGTCTTTCCCTTGAATGGTTTTCCACTCAAAAGGATATCCAAACATGGGATGAGCTTAAACAAAAATTCATAAAAAATTATGCATACAACATCGACATGGATACCTCTATTAGTAGCTTATGCAATCTAACACAAGAGGATGTTGGTGAAACATTCATCCCCTTCTTTCAAAAATGGAGAAGTCTAGCTAGTCGATGTCACATTAACATACCCGAAAAGGAAAAGGTGGACATGTTCATGCAAACACTTCTAGGACCCCTAAAATATGCACTACAAGTACATTGTTGCACAACATTCATGGTTCTAGTCGAAAAGGGTGTCTAGATCTAGAAAGCCCTTATCGCAAAGGGATAATTAAGATACAGTCCTAAAAATGCAAATAAAAATCCTCCCACTGACAAAAACAAGTATTGGGTTAAAACTAAACACGTTACAAATGAGGTGTTGTTGACGCTAAGGCTATAAACACTATGGGTCCTGTACTGGCTCTAAAAGGGTTTCAACCGCAAAAAAAACCAATGATGATATTGACACCCCCTACTAATGTCCCCCCAAACAATCAAAATAGCCAAAATAATCAAGGACAATATCGACAGATGAGACAATTCCCCAGGGGCCGTACATACACTCCTTTGGGTGAACTCATTGAGGAAGTCCTCGAGAAATGCCTTCAGAACAATGTCATCTCACTTCAAGAACCAAAACCATATGACCCAGGAAAATTCAAACCAACATGGTAGGACTATAATGCATTTTGTGATTATCATCGGGAAAAAGGTCATAAAACTTCTTCCTATCGACAACTGAAAAACCTGGTACAAGACCTTATTGAGAATCATATCATCGAGGTAGGTGGACCACAATTTTCCTCTAATTCAGATCATACCATTCATAAGAACCCACTGCAAGACCATGGTTCTAATAATGCTTCCACGTCAGGTCCAAAGATAAACAATAATCAAGCAAATTTTTCCCATGCCAAGTATGACTATTCTGGTGGACCTATTATAAACAATGTCTGAACTGACGATGAATACATCAAAACCATTATAGTCAAACAAGCACCCCAACGTAATGCCACTACTCGAAGTGGAAAGGTCACCATAGCTGGTTCGTCTCCCACTAGTTAACCTAAGATTACCATACCTGGTCCATCTCCTAAGTAGTCACAACCCACCTCGACCACAAAGCAGTGGCAACCAAAGAGTCAGTTTAACCTAATTGACCAGCTTGGAAAAAATCTTGCATAGATTTCTATACTAGAGTTGCTTCGTATATCTCCCACGCATAAGGCTATACTAGACAAAACCCTGCAAGAGTCGTCAGTCCCTAAGGACATTGATGTCAACCAATTTGAGACTATGTTGGGATATCTCACTACACCTCACCACGTCACCTTTTCTAATCAAGACTACTTGTCACCCAAGACTAACCATAACGATGCATTACACATTGAAACTTTCATCCATAAACATAAGGTCAAAAGAGTTTTAGTAGATGGCAGAGTAGGATTGAACATACGCTCCTTGAAATTGGTTAAAGCTCTAAGATTTTCTAATGCATGTGTGGACCCTACAAAGAGTATAGTGATAAAAGCATATGATGATGAAGAATGCTCTTCGTGAGGTGTTATTTCTCTACCTATCAGAGTGGGACTGGTCATTGTGGATACAACTTGCCAGGTCCTGGATCTAGAATTACCTTATAACATCTTGCTTAGATTCCCATGGATTGATGCCTTAAAATTCATCCCATCCACATATCACCAATGCTTAAAGTTCCCATTTGACGGCACAAAAATCACTATATATGGAAACCCCAACCCTTTTCAATATTGTACCAATCTAAGGGGTATCTCTGAAAACTGAGTGCCTATCAATCGAGAGGCTTTTGGCCCCTTGTCTTCTAAATACGTTGAACCCTCCACACTGACATCATCTTCCACGTCCACTCCTTCCACGTCTTCTGCCACACCACCATCTTCCACAAACCCTAAGCCTAATACCACTGTCAAGATCCAAGACCTTGGCTATGGAGAATTCAAACTACATACATCATATAGCATCACAACAATACCCAAGTCTCTGAAGGTCTATGGTTGGCCATGTTTTAGAATGGAACCCAAAGAAATTTTCAAAGTTCCACCAAAAATGTTTTTCATCAAATGGGGAGACATGACTAACGAGGACTTGGCATATATTACAAGATGGCTCTATAAAGATATGGCTGAACTACCCCCATTACTAGTTAAGAAGTATGGTAAGGGATATGACATGATGAAGGCTAAGGGCTACGATGGAACTAGTGGCCTAGGTAGAAATAAAACTAGATGAAGAGAGCCCATAGAACCTTTCAAAATACCAAAGTATCTTGGATTAGGGTATGGACTGCCTGACAATGGCGAACGATGTACTAGTGGACTTTCGAGTGAGTGAGTGCATGCTTCGCAAAGTGTCAAGACCGCTAAAGAAACCTTCACCGAAACTAACTCTCAAGAGTGGAAATTTGGCTCGCAAAGATTCTTAAGTGACTGTTGCCTCGATGATTTTTTCCTTGAAGATGGGGAATTAACCTCTGAACAAAGATTTTGGCAAACATTTAAAATTGATCAAACGTCAAACAGTCACAATCCCATTACCATTACCCATGACATACAAACCCCACCATCTGAATCCCTTCAATCTAATCTATCTGAATTACCAAATGACACTGACAACCATGACTCTAAGTCCTTCACCCTATATTTTGACAATGAGTATGAGACTAGTGAAGGGGAATATTGGATAGAGTCCGACATAGAATTGGATGATGATAATTTCATCTACAATATCACCGAATCCATTTGCATTCTTTCTGCATCCTCCCCTCAATTCACCAACACTGACGATGGCATTTCCCTAGTTTATCCCCAACTAATCGATCAGGACCAACAAGGCCTGCCAGTCCTGGACACCTTTCAGAATGATGAGGCAATTGTAGAGTTTATGGGAATACAAGAGGAGATGCCCATTGGTGATCACAAGGAAGGATTCAATATTTATCTAAATTGTGTAGCCTACTTCAGTGAGACTACTCCGTCCTCCAGTCGCAAAATTAAAAATAAAAATAAAGCAAGAAATGAAACATCTTTAGGTGAAAACTGAAAGGCACCTTCTAACGACAAAAAAGTAAAAACAAAGGACGTATCTACAGGTGAAAACCTCTCTGAGGTGCCCAAAGATGGAGGACTATACTTTCTTCTTGTAACTCAGGAGAAACTAGCTATGCTTATAGAGGAAACCATAGAAGACAACATATCAACAGCAAAAGATCCCAAAATAGTCCTCTTTGCTACATCCTTGACTGGAGAAGAGAGACCGAAATTTCAAAAATTCTTTGTAGAACATAAAATCAATTTCACATGGTCTTATGCTGACATGCCAGGATTAGACCCAGAACTGGTTATGCACCATCTACCACTATTTCCTAATTCCAAACCAGTTAAACAGAAGTTACACAAAATTCATCCTCAGGTCGCTCTATTGGTCAAAGCTGAGTTGAAAAAACTTCTAGATGATGGGTTCATACAGTCTGTTGATTATGCTAAATGGATATCTAAACTTATGCCAGTAACAAATCCAAATGGAATGATCTGAGTCTACACAAACTTTAGAGACTTAAACAAGGCATGCCCAAAGGATGACTTTCCTTTGCCAAATATCAATATCATAGTCGACCTCACAGTAGGATACGAGATATTGTCCCTCATGGATGATTTCTTTGGCTACAATCAAATCCACATTGCCCCTGAAGACCAGTATAAAATAATATTCACTTGCCCTTGGGGTACATACTGTTGGAATGTCATGCCATTTGGTCTTAAAAATGCATGCGTTACATATCAAAGAGCAATGACCACAATATTTCATGACATGATGCATAAAATAATGGAAGATTACGTGGATGACCTTTTGGCTAAATCACTGACAAGGAAAGATCATTTGAAGGTGTTAGACACAATTTTCAAGAGGCTAGAAGAATATCAAGTAAGATTGAATCCGAAGAAATGTGTCTTTGGTGTCACATCTAGCAAACTGTTTGGATACATAGTGTCTTGATGAGGCATTGAGGTCAATCCAATGAGAGTAAAAGCCATCATGGACATGCCTCCTCCCAGAGGAATAAGCAAACTCAGGACTCTACAAGGTAGATTGTAGTCTATTCAGCGCTTCATATCCCAACTGGCCGATAAATTCCAACCATTCCAATATCTTTTGTGCAATGGTATCCCCTTTGTGTGGATAGATAAATGCCAAGAAGCCTTTCAACAAATAAAAGACTATCTATTGTCTCTACCAGTCCTTATGCCTCCCATTCAAGGAAAGCCTTTGATATTATACATCTTTGCCACTACTTCAACACTGGAGGCATTAATAGCACAAAACAACCAAGAGGAAAAAGAAAGAGCAATATATTACATCATTCAAACATTGGTCGGGTATAAACTGAACCACACATCAATTAAACGGGCTTGTCTCGCTGTCGTCTTTGCAGCACAGAAGCTAATACATTATATGTTAAGCCATCAGACACAACTGGTAGCAAAGATCGACCCCCTCAAATATATGTTAAGTCGAGTAGCATTAACGGGACGTTTGGAAAAATGGGTCATGATTCTGAGTGAATATGATATCCAATATGTAGAAAGAAAGGCAATAAAAGGACAGGTCATAGCAGACCAACTAGTGAAAGCACCTTTACAAAGTGATCACCTATTAGTGGCAAATTTTCCATATGAGTCAATATTCCATACGGAACCTAAGTCACCTTGGCGACTCTACTTTGACGGATCACACATGAATCATGGCTCGAGGGCAAGAATTCTATTCATCACCCCTCAATGAGACTCCATTCCTAAGTCTTTCCACATAGCTTTCCCATGCACACATAATGTGGCAGAATACGAGGCACTGGTTACTGGACTTAGAATGGCAATAAAATGGAAAATCATAACACTACATGTCTATGGGGATTCCCAGTTGGTCAGCAACCAGGTTAATGATGACTATGACATAAAGGATGAGAAACTCATGCCCTACAAATGAATGGTTACCATTTTTCGACGTATTTTCATATGGTGACTTTTGAACAAGTTCCGAGAGCACAAAACAAAGTAGCAGATGCAATGGCTATAATAGGCTCTCTCCTCGACATTCCAAGCAATATGCCTCAACTGGAATTCCTAATAGAACAATTGTTGGTTCTTGCCTATGACATTCTAGAGTCAGAGATGGTTTGTGAGCTTATTGGTCTCGACTCTCCTTGGTACCAAGATATTTATGACTACCTTAAGTCTCAAACCCTTCCACCTAACTTGTCCAATAACCAGAGGAAGTCTTTTATCCAAAAGGCCACAAGATATTCCATCGTCAGTGACACCCTTTACTGCTGTAGCTTTGACGACAACCTCCTTAGATGTATCAACACTAACGAAGCATGTACAACCTTACGCGAAGTACATGAGGGTATATGCGGGTCTCATTCGAGTGGTCCTACTTTGGCCAAGAAGATAATGAGACTTGGGTACTACTAGCCAACCATTGAAAAAGATGTACTAGAATATTTTAGGACTTGTCACCAATGCGAGATCCACAGTTATTTGATTCACTCTCCAGCGTAGGAACTTCAGCCGATCACTTCTCCTTGGCCCTTCACTCAATGGGGACTCAACCTTGTGGGAAAGATTCATCCCACCTTGTCCAATGGCCATAAATTAATTAGCACCACCACTAAGTATTTTACAAAGTGGATTGAAGCCATCCCCCTAACATACATAACTGACAAACAAATATCCAAGTTCATTCTTAACTACATTATTTGTCGATATGGCCTTCTATAATCTATCATCACTAACAATGGATATCTGTTTAAAAACCAAGACGTTCTTGAGTTATGTGAGTGATTTCACATCCAACATCACTTTTCCTCTCCATATTACCCACAAGGAAATGGTCAAGTTGAGGCATCAAATAAAACCATCATTAAAATTATGAAAAAGACTGTCAATGATGTTGGTCGTGACTGGCATATTCAACTCAACCCTACTCTGTGGGCTTACCGCACTAGCATTCGTACCCTATAGGAGCCACTCCTTTCACCATGGTTTTTGGAGTTGAGGACATCTTGCCCATTGAGGTTGAAATTCCTTCTTTATGAGTCTCCCTGAATGGTCTGACCGATGATGAGGAGTATAGACAGTCGCGCCTGGACGAGCTGGAGATGTTAGAGGAAAGAAGGAAAAATTCCCTTAACCATCTACAAGCATATCAGAACCATCTTTTCCGTAGTTACAATAAGAAAGTCATGGCCAAGAAATTTGACATTAGCGACTTAGTCCTCATGCAGAACCCTAAGAACCAGGCTGACAGAGAAAAGCTAGGAAAGTTTGAACCAAACTGGTTGGGTCCTTATGTCATCGTATCTTTTTTTAGTTCTGGAGCTTATCAGCTAGTGACTCTAGATGGAGAACAACTAACAAAACCTATCAATATTTTACATCTCTGAAAGTTCTACACATAGCATCAGAAGATCAAGGTGGAAACCTTAAAATACAAAAAAAAATGAAAAATGGTAAAAAATTATTGCCTTGATGAAAACCTAGCAAACAGGCATCTTGGCAGCACCAAAAAAATAAGAAAAATGACAAAAATAGTAAAGAAAAATAATTCGTCCAACAATGAAAACCTAACAAACAGGCGCTTTGGATAAGTACCATGGTGAAAACCTAGAAAACAAGCACCATGCGTAGGTAATCATTGCTCGGCCATCTACTTTTACTTCATCTGCCTAGGCCTAGGATGAAACACATTTCTTGTTATTATCACTCCAATCACCATGACATCATACCCTTCCCCTCATGGTTGATAAACGGTTGACATCAAGTCCTCTATATTGTCCATCTGATACCACATGCATATCCCTTCTTCATATCCTTTAAATTTGGCTAAGTCTTGGACCTAACTAGGGGAAAATTCTAATCATGTGACTACAGTGGGTATCATACATGGCATGGCAATCATAAAAAGTCCTGAAAAAAGACAAAAAAATATATAAAAAATAAGAAAATGTCCTAAAAAAAGACAAAAAAAAACACCAAAAACATCACAAAATGTCCTGAAAAAAGACAAAAAAATTCAGAAAAAAGTCCTAAAAAAAGACAAAAACATTGCAAAATGTCCTGAAGAAAGACCTAAAAACAAAAAATCAAAAAATTTCCTGAAGAAATCACAACAAACGTCAAACTGTCTCGAAATCACAAAAACATAGTCATTCTGTCAAATTAGCTAGTCTTCGTCATTTGTCTAAACTACGTTGTCCCTGCACATTTGCTACATAGGCAAGACTCATTTTTGAGTCCCTGAGACATTAGATCAATCCTTTTAGGTTTTTCAAAAATAAAAAAATGGCACAATCTTTGGTCATCAAGACAAAGTCATTGGTCGTGTCAAACTACAAGGTCTCTGAGTGCATGACATAGGAAAGGCCATCTAAAGATGAGCCCCCGAGGCCGCACTAGGTCAATCCATTAGGGTTCATGGCATTACACTGGAACACACATCAAAAATATGCAAGTCAAGAAAAATCATTTTCCAAATGGGAAAACTCCTAAAACAAAGTATGGAAATCATTTATTCCAATATGACAATCACATCAACATGTCAAGAAAATCAACATATGGTCAACACAAGTCAAATTCAGTTGAAACAAGTCAAATGATTATAACTTGTCAAACTGTTAACTTTTGGTTATCTTTCATATATGTCCTTCTGAAGAATAGCCTATGTCATTTATGCCTTAAGATGTCTCCTTCCTAAGCATCGTTATCGTCATCCGACATTTTTGAGGGATCCTCTTGACATTTAAGGATCACTCTTTTTGACATTAGTATTCTTTAGATGGGTCCTTCTGAAGAAAAAACTCTGTCATTTATGCCTTAGAATGTGTCCTTCCTAGGCATCGTCACTGTCCCTATCATCTAGCATTTTGAGGGATCCTTTTGACATTTAGGGATGAATCTTCTCGACATTAAAATTATTCAGGATGTGTCCTTCCTGAATTTGGCAACCTTCAACATTTGTCATCTTGGCATCGTCAAAAACTTGACACCCTGGCATCTCGACATCATTAAACCCGACATCTTGACTTAAGACAATTGATATCTAGACACATTTGGCAAACACTTGGCCCTTGTCTTTTGACTTTTTATCATGTTACTAGTTTTTCAACGAGATCCCAACAATAGGATTTAGAGAAGCAACGATGTATCATGACATTTTTCTTGACTTTTGATAGGCATGATTACTAGTTTACCAGTGAGGTCCTAATTCCAAGATTTAGAAAAACAATGACGTATCATGATAATGTCTCTATTTTGTATTTTGTAAATCATGCTGCTAGTTTCTCAAGGATGTCATGGAAACATGATTTAGAGAAGCAACGACGTTTCATGAATTGTCCTTATATTTTCTACTTATGGTTGGTTATGACAAAAGACTGGGGCAATCACGCTCTTAGAATGATTCATGATCATCCTTGTTTGTGATTGCTTGTCTTATGTGATGGTACGACCTTGCACACCTTGATCTATGTCATATCGTGGTGTTTGTTGGCCATCACAACAATATGCCCAATGATGATTAAGAGCAATAAATATTAGAGTCCTATGGTAAAGTTTTGAATGATTTGGTCTAGGAACTAACATGCATCTCCTTCGGTCTGGTCATCTTCTCTCGCCCATCTCATGATGATATCCTGTGACATACAAAAATATAAGTGCATACATGATCATATAAATATTGCATTAGGTCCATACATACATCTTTCATAACATTAAATCATATACATTTCATTACATGTGGCATTATACATGGTCATATAGGAACATAATTATGAACATGGCATCCATTCAAATAAATACATTATGCATATCATTATCAGTCATCATAAAAAAGTTGACATAACATATAAATAAGCATTGCATCATCATGACATTATTTCATGAGTAAGCATTATAGGACATACATGGAAAGACATATAAATAGTACCATCATACATAATAAATCAACATCATACATAAAGCATCACATCACATATATCATAATGCATAAATCAAATAGCATCACATAACACACATGTGGCCCACATCAAAACTACATCATCATATAGCATCATCTCAAAAATATACAATGTCACATGATAGAGTCAACAGTTATCCCAAAAATGGAGCTTGTAGGCTCAATGATCTATACATAATGTGTCATAATAAAGAACCAAATATGGCAAACATGCCCCTAGGAAAGGCTCTCATCATCCCCTCGTGGTGATGCATGTGGCGGTTGAGAACCTATAACTGGCACTGAGGAAAGGGGTGGACCTGTAGCAACCTCTATCGGTGCAACCAATGGAACTGATACCGAGGGCATCATCTCCATGGTAATAGACACCTATGAGGACATGACAACCTGACTCTATGACACTGAAGGATCTGTCACTGGTGGCTATCTCTATACCGATCTAAGCTTTGAACCAGTAGACCCATGACTGCGGCTCAAATGATGACTTGAGGCATGCCTGTGTGAGTGGTGGGACCTGTACCCTGATGTGTGCCCTGATGAGGTAGACCCTCCTACACTGGTATGGCTCCTACTGCCACTCCCACTCCCTGATCTATGACCACTGTCTGTCCTCGTCTATGAGCGAGATAGTGTAGGATTTCGTTGCTCAGGAGGCACTGCTTGCTCATATAGAGTCTTGTACTGCCCATACCTAGTGCTCACCCTAACAAGCTCACGAGCAGTGTCCCCTAAAGGCCCTAAACATAGTACTGCAAAGTCCACACATCACTGTGTTGACTCCTACCTCCAAATCTCAACCTAATCCTGCTCTACTCGAGCCACCTCTAACTCTGCCCACAATGCTCTGACCTATGCCATGCTCTCATCCAACCTCCTATGTAGATCTTCCACTGTCCGGTCTATCGTGACGTCCAAGGGAAATGTCGAGGAAGATGGTATCTCCTCCTCTCCCTCCACCATCCTCCATCTTAGAAGTCTCTCAGCCTCATCCATGGCATCATCATCATCCTTTGTAGCATCCTCACCACCGAATCCCTCATCTCGAGGCACATCCATGTCCACCTCCACATCCATGTCAACATCCTCCTCCTCTCCCTCCTGCCTCGACTGCTCCTCCTCTCCCTCCTACCTCAGCTACTCCTCCTCCTGTCTCTCCTCAGCCATAGCCTCCTCATGTCTCTCCTCCTCTCGTCTCTCCTCCTCCTGCTCCTACCTCGGCTCCTCCTCCTCTCTCTCCCCCTCCTTGGCCACCTCAGGGATGACATCTAGTGCCGCTCTGGCCACACACGGTCACACCCTCCTACCCTGTCTCTAACCATCCCTCCTTCGTCTCCAACCATCTCCTCCATCATCTCCGTCATCACCACCCTGACCTCCATCCCTCCCCCTACCTCCATCCATCCCATGACCTTTGCCTCTATCACTGTCTCTGCCCCCCCGTCTAACTCTCAAAACATGAGGTATAACTGACCTCCTGTCCACAGGTGCTGATCCATCTAGATCTATTAGTGGCATTAGTCAGTGTGCCTACCACCATAGGTCATAATCGGTTGTGGTACTGGGATCTGCCTCTCCACCTCTCCATCCCCACTACTGGGCTACTATCCCATCAATCTAGAAGACTGAGCATACTCCACTGTGCCTGCAGGTACACCCTGCTACTCTTCGAACTGCCACAGGACATGCTATGGAAGGTATATCTCTATAATCAGTTGGCTCTGCACTGTCCTCCCAATCAGGTAGTGATACTGTTTACATAGGCTGAGATGGTCGACCTCATCATCCCACTGCTGGCAGTCTCTATACGGCCTCCAAATGAATGACACCATAGTGTCAATTTGATGCCACCACCAACCTGTCTCACCCATCTATGTCTGCTGCAGAGCACTGGCATAGTAATACGCATAAGGCATCCCCTCAGCTAGCTGTGGTCTTTGAATAGGCGAATGAAATATCGCTATATGCTCCCATGCCCATATCATCAAAAGCATAGTGCCACATGAAATACTCTCTACCCTCCTACAAGAAATCTCATGAAGCTGGTGGTAGAGTGTGCCCAACAAAAAAAGGCCCCCAGGCATATATTGTCCTATCCCGCCTCATCCCCACTATGACATCTCCCCAACCAATGGGAAACCCATGTCCATGTTGGTTAGGAATTAGTATCCTGCCGATCAATGTCACTAGGAACGCATCAAACCGAGTGTAATGCTCCACCATAAACTCCCAGTAGATCATATAGCCCTAGATTCCAAGTCTTGCACCCTCATCCTGATAGTGAGATGTGAAATTCTAATGGCCATGGTGAGGGTCATAGACGATTCACTCTCCTCAGATCGTCACATGTAGAATACGGTAAACATCCTCAAGTGTAATGGTTGCCTCTCTCATTGGTAGGTGAAAGGAGCATGTCTCTGAATGCCATCACTCGCATAACGCAGTCAATAGTCCCCTATTTTCCTGAATAGTGGGAATATAGGTAGCATAAAATAGACCTAGTGTCATCAATCGTTGTCACTCTTGCGCAGTGAGCTGATCAGCAAATCAGAAAGTCGACGGTCTGCTCTCTCATCTGTATATGGGGGCTAGCTATCTTTGCACAAAGCCAAGCAATGCATCAGTACCTTTTGGGCAATTGTCATTATCATCAAAAAACATTTAAAGCTCAAAGAACATCATAATCTGCCCTGGTCAAAGTCAAAGTCAAATGTGTTGCGTTGAATGCAATTGTGTCATGAAACAACAATTGCATCGTTATGTGCTTCAAATGCGACTCAACATATCGATTGCATCGTCATATCACCCAATTGGATTGCATCAGATCACTTGCATCACAATATGTCACATTCATCACTTCATTCAAATGCATTGCTCGATTAGGTGAATGCGTCGCAAAATGGCATAAGCGGCATTCTAACTATCGAATGCGGCTTGATATTGCAAATGCGTCGCATATTTTGGCACATACATTACACTCCCCCAACCGCCCTAAATTACACTTTCACTTGTGTTGCGATGCACCAAATGCATCGAACGTGAAGTCAAATGCAACTTACGCGCATGCATATGCGTCGTAGCGAATTCGTTGTTTTCCCTAAAACCCTAATTGGGGGAGACAAGTAGCTTCAACCAGCGATCAATATAAGGTTTCTTTACTCCCATGTTGGCTGCTAGTGGGGTTAGAGAAATGGTGGTGGCTATGAATGAATCCTCAAATCCTTCCCCTACTCCCTCAATTGTTGCTAATCCCTTCACTTTAAGTGCCCTCTCTGTTAATACACTATGTCATTTCCAAAATCAATGCTTGATCCTCATCCCCCAAAGATATTATCTCAACTGAGTGAGAACCCACACATCCATGGTGTTGGTTATGGAGGAAGATAGAACTATGTGTTCATACTCCTCACTACTGTTGTTCTCCTTTTACTTCCTCCTCCTTTTCCCTATTTTTGTTTCTTCACATATTGTCACCTGAGCATCAAGGGAAGTCCACCAAAACATTGTTGGCCTTGAATTGTCATAATCTGTAGTAGGATTAAATTTACCCAATTTGGTTCCCAACACCTAGTTATACACAACATACAAGAACAATGCTATAGTGTTTTGAGTCATATAGAAGGCCTTATGTTTATAGGCCAAAATTTCCCTTAATTTTAGATAGATAGTGAGCCCAAATATATATTTTCCCTAAACTTAGCCTAAACATGTAGTCCACCATCCAAGTTACAATGTTTGATGCCCTACTTGACCCTATCAATGTTCATTTCATGAGGTCCATAAAACATTTCCAATTTACATTAACCAACATTTTCTTCCTTAACCCTTTGGCTCCTACACTCCAAATTGTGTCCTCCTTTTGTGTTAAGTCTTGCTTGCAGATTCTTTTTATTATAATCTATTTTTTATTTTCCCCGATTTTTGTTGTTGGCTTTGCTACCACTATTTTTGATGCAGGAATACCAAAAACCCTTCGAAAATTATTGGATTGGAAAGAAATGGTAACTAGATAGCCCATATAATCAATAGTACTCTTATGTGCATGTTTATAGTATTTGTAACCATTTCTTTTGGATAAATTTCAAAATATTTGGAATTGAATAAAGGACATTATGCCACTTTATATACTTGAGCAAGGGTTAATGCACTCTTGATTGGATAGTTTACAACTATCTCTTTCCACCATGCTTTGTATTCACTACCCCATGTGAGAGTATTAGTTGTGACATTGTCACTTTTTCCTTTTTCAATTTTTCCTCCTGCAACCTTGGCCCTGTACATCAACTTTTTCCCTTTCCCACTACTGCTAGCATCCATCTTTTTCAAAATCAAAAACTGAAAAGCCTTAATTTTTATTTTTGTTTGTAATAAATAACCCCAATCGATGAATGGTACGACTGTTGCCAACACAAGGGAAGATAACTAAGAGGGGGGGCGAATCAGTTCTCACAAAAATGAAAATTATAAAATTATTCTCAGGTTTGATAAATAAACATGGAAGCATAAACCATCACCACATTAGAAACACACATAACACCAGAAATTTTACGTGGAAACCTTGTTAGGGGAAAAACCACAATGGAGGTTAGTCCACAAGATTATACTATGTTAAAAGTATAAAATAATTGTAAATGGGAATGCACATGCATTCAAGCACACTTCCTAGAGCTCACTACTCAAATACAAAAGGGTTAGTGCCCAAAGGAAGACACACTGTCTTACATAAACATTTAGATTACATCCAAAAGATTTTGAACTGGGAAAATAGCATATGCTAATGCCTTATCACAGTTTTGGTTAAGCTCATAAACATCTTTTCAATCTTCTTCACACTTTAATTCTTCCTTCGAAAGATTAGAACATTATTTGCACATAGGACTCACACATTACTACATCACATGACTTCAAATGGAAAAAAAATTGCTCATATATATCCACAACTAAGGATACCATCATCTACATGTCAACTTCAAAAAAATATAAAATGAGTACAAACTATTGGCCCAAATTAGTAAACAATTTTCAATGCACACCAACCAATGTTGGCCACAACATAGTGAAGACCCAAAAAAACATCCTCGATCATGAACTACCTTCAAAAATTATGCCTCAAATATCCACAACACACTACAATCACTCGGTCAGCCATGATCATGAAAAAAATAAACACATAGAAGAAAATCACCAATCACGAGCACAATGATCAATCCATACATACAAGATAGATAGAGAACAAACTAGAAACACCCACGAGCATCATGAATCACCACATAAGCATCCACAATAATTAAAATTACTAGAATCACATCATCTTCTTTCAGGAACACCAACTGATGCAATAAAACAACTATCAAAACATAGATACTCATAACTTGATGAAATCTTCATGTGGATCTCTAAAAATTTGTGGATAAACTAGATATACTCGACAACAAACCCTTTAATCCACAACCTCTTATCATCAATATACTGAGCTAGCCAATAATAGAACTTTACTACATCACTAACAACCTGCAGCTTATTTTATTACAATTTTCTCAATATCCTCGACATATACAGCCTTAAAGACATTAATACCAATAGTGTTGACATCAATTCCATCCACATATTATCAATATCCAACAACAACCACTTGAGCTTTTTTAATTTTCTCTCATCCTCCTAGAGATTGTTGTATAGATGTGTTCCTTTTATTTCCTCATGTTGTGTGCAAGTTCTCCTGTCATACTTTGTAATTGATTAATTTGTGTTCCTTGCTCTGTTCTCACATGAAAAATGATCTTGCTACCATACTAAAGCATAAGATTCTTCTCTTGTTGTATGACATGGCTCCCATGATCTTCTAATTCAACTCCCATACTATGTGGTTCATCTAGTAATTGTCGAATGATGTTGTAAAAACAACAGTCGTTCCTTTTGTCTTTTGTCCATACGACGTGAGGATTGGTCATATGATGTGCTTTCAATTACACCCTTGGTTTATGCTTTGTTGTTTGATGTTGTACGACGTGTATCTTGAGTGTATTCCTCGCCAAATTAATTGTGTAGACACATAAAAATGACCTAGGCCTACAAGCTCTATTTTTACCACTTTCGTCCTAGCATAATTATGACATTTAATTATGTCCTTGGTCCACATTTGACTATTGATTAGATAATTCATAAATTATTTAATTAATTAATATCATTTTATTCTTCATGATTATTAAATAAATAAATTTTTATTTATTTATTAAATACATCATTAATTGTCTAAATCTTCCTCTAATTAAATAAATTTCTAAATTTATTTAATTATCTTTATTCATTTATTCTTCCTCATTATTAAATGAATCAATTTCATTTATTTATTTAATATCTCACTAATTCTCATAATTAAACGAATTGATTAATTTATTTAATTACTAATCGTATCTTCTAAATGAAATAATTATCTTTAATTATTTAATTGTAAAAAATTAACATTTTCTCTCATTATAAATAAGTTAATTATTTAAAATGATTTCACTTTCTTAACTGTCAGTCCATTTTGGTAAATAATCTAAAAATCAATTATTTATTATCTCATAAAATCCATATTCTAAATTAATTTAATTCAAAATGGTAATATTCTTCCAAAAATCAAGTAATCGAGCAGATTCTTGATTTTTCAAATCTGATCTTCAGTTCAACTCTTATCTTTTGGATTCTTCGAATCTGACAAATTAGGTAGTCTTTATCTTCTTTATTTTTGAAAATCTTTATTTTTCTAATTAATTATCTCATCTATTCTCCACCGCCGATTTGATTCTCTCAAATGTCATCTTGACCACTCGTTTAATGATTTTTCCCTAACACTGATTAGGGATTATCAGATTAAATCTTGTCCTCTGATTTTAGGTCTCTCTCAAAATTCGATCTCGTCCATCCAATCAAAATTGCATTTTCTATAAAATGCTATTTTGAGATTAGACACATGAATTTTGTTATTCTTATGCATTAATACTTAGAGTTATTGGGCATTTTAGAATCATTTTAGTCATAGGCATAGGCATAGACTTCATTTTAAATCCTTCAAATCTTGTGTAGGACATAAGCATAGTCAAAGAATTGCTCACACGTTTGATATGAGGGCAGCCATTTGCAAGTTAGAAGGTACTATCAAGGTGAATCATGGAAACTCCTACGAACAACAGGTATAATTGTTCTTATTTTTAAGTTTTCATTGTTCTTGATAGGATCTTTGGGTTTATATGATTTTATATACTAACATCTAATACGCTTAAAATTTACCCTAAGATACAAATTGTCATCGTATGAGGATGCGTTCACTCACATCCTTCCATCATGTCCATATGTCATTTACTTCTCTTTCTTGATGTACCTTCTCGGTATACCTATCCATTCCTACTTTGGTGAACCTTGAAATCACCAATTCTTGTTCCTTTTGTGTATGATGTGGGGATTTGTATCATGTCCTCTTTGTTTTCTTGTTGTGGCGTATAGTGGGGTTGTCCACTTTGATGTTCCTCATAATTTTTGCCCGAGTTATGTTTATCTTATGTCTTCAATGTATGGTGGGGGTTTTTACAGAACCGTATCATTCACCCCGTACCTTTTCTTTTTGTGCCATTTTTTTTTTTTCACTTTTCCCCACTTTATTAATTTTATATTATTATTTTTAATTTTTCAATACATCCTTTTTTCATTTTTTCTCAAATTTTTGTAATTTTTAATTTTCTCTTCTTGTATTTTTTCCTTTATTATTTTTTCTCTCCTTATCTTTTTATTTTTTCCTTCCTCTTTTTCATTCTTTCTCTTTAAACCTCTTATTTCATTACCTTCTTGAACTTTTAGCTCTGATGCATAGTGCCCCTTGCACATGAATGGAGCTCTCTTATAGCATTCCTCTTCACAACAAGTACCAATAAATTTCAAATAAAATATTTTATCTAGTAAAGGAGTGAGTACCATACCTTTGAAGCTTCCATCAACATACCATCTGCTATATTCTTGGTACCATGTACCATTCTCTCCATCCACCATTGGTGGTTCAGCTAGGTTTGGCACAACTCACCATAGTTTTTCCATCATTACGAACTTTGGTCTCTTTATTTATTTTCCTTCATGTATTTTATTAGATCATTGTTGTATCCATCAATGGTAGAGATGAAAGTGTCTTCTATCATTATTACTACTTTGAGGCATGGTTCAATTTTTCTGGATACATATTTCATTCATCATTGTCCCAACATTCCTCTTCCTCACTTTCATTTTGTTCTCTCTCCTTCCTTTCTTTCTCAACCTTTTCTTCTTTTTATTTTTAGGCTTCCTCATCTAGGTCATAGGATATGTATCCCCCCCTTACACCTTTGTAGGGGGCCTAGTATTTCCAATGACCCCATACCTATCTTCAAAGAGTGGGTATCTTGAACAGAGCATTTGATAGATGTTTATGTAATTGGGGAAATATAATGCTCTCAACTCTCTTTCTTTTCAATCTCTCTTTGATTACCTTTTCCCTTCCTATTGTCATCCAATCCTCCTCTAGTGTATATTGGCTTCCTCTGACTCCCCAGTCCTCTTCTTCCATTGTTTCATTTTTTCCCATTGGCTAGTCTTCTTTGGTCACGTATCTAATCATATTGATTTCAACTTTTCTCTCCTTATATATTTTTAAATTTGATTCATTAATAGGATCCTTGAGTAAGGTGGCAGCTATTCTCTCTAGTCTGATGGATTCATTTTTAACAACTTCACAGATTTTAAATTGTCTTAGCCATCTTGTTTTAAACTTATTGGGCTTTAGTTCATTACGACCATTATATTTTAGAACTAACTACCTTGGTTGGAGGTTTTCCCGATAGAGTTGTTTGTCCTACCATAATTTTCTCTATTTTTACATTACCTCTATTGCCCACTGTGTGAGAACTCCTCGTTCATCAAGCTTGTTCAACTAAAATAGTATTTCTTTCAAACTTTTTGTACCACCAAGTATGTTCTCCACTGTAATTTGTGGGCTCAATACCATATACTTCATTGATAGTATCACTTCCTAATTGTACATTAGTTGGAATGGTGTGTGGCTGATGGTTACCTTGTAAGTCATATGGTATGCCCATAGTACAGTCAATAATTTTTCTTCCCAATCCACATCTTCAATGCCATATGACTTGTAGATAATGGAGACAAGTACATTGTTGGTTGATTTTTCCTAGTCATTCACTCTTTGGTAGTATGGACAAGATAAGTTATGCAAAATTTTAAACTCTGTCATCATCAATCAAATGACATGATTGAAAAAATGGCCCCCTCTATCACTAATGATATTAATTGGAATTTCATACCTTGTGATGATCTATTCGTAAAAGAACCTCACCGTACTCAATGTAGCATTATCTGGTAGTTCTTGAGCCTCTGCCCACTTCGTTAAGTACTCAATGAAAATGACTATATATCTGCATCGATGTAGTTGGTTGAATTTCAATGGACCAATGAAATCCAATCCCCACCGTTTGAATAATTATTGTGGCAGAGATGAAAAGTGTGGCATGAAATCCCTCTTTAATTGTTTTTCAACTATTTGACATGTGTCACATCCCACTACCCATTCTCAAGAATTTGTATGCACAAGTGGCCACAATACTCCTACCAATAAGATCTTTCATGTTCTAGCATTGGGCCCCATATGTCCTCCTACCATTCCTTCATGTGCCTCCTTTAGTATGCCAGGAATCTCTTCTTCCATAACACATTGTCAGAGCACTTGATCAAATCCTATCTTATATAGTAGCATGTTGATTAGTTGAAAAGTTTAAGTACTAGCTTTTACATTTAGCAAGTGGCATATCCCTTGAGAATGAGGACATTGAAAAATATTCCCCCATATTCTCATACCACAGGGGTAGTGCTACTATCTGAAAAATATGTGCATCTTGGAAGTCTTCATTTACTCCCTCGGGTTGCTTGCCCGATCGAATCATTGACAGTTGGTTGGAAATGATGTGACTCTTCTTCAGTCATACGATGATAGTGAATGTGAATTATTATAAGAGCATAAGCCATCAACTTAATCTCCCCTAGATAATGGGCTTGTTTACCAAGTACATCAATGCTTTATGTTCCACATAGAATGTAAATGGAGTTGCCAATAGGTAGTGTCTAAACTTTTGTACCACCTACACCATTTTGAGGGCTTCCCTCTCTATCGTTCTATAGCTCTTCTCCACATTTAACAACAACCGACTAGAAAAGAACATTAGATGGTCTAGCCCTTGTATGCCCACTTGTGCTAGTGTCACTTCGATTGCATAGTTTGAAGCATCCATGTGCACATGAAATTCCTTGTTCTAGTTCAAGTATGCCAAAATTGGAAAACTAATCAACCATACCTTTAGTTCCTTGAGGTTTGCTTCTTGTCCTTTTATCTATTCAAACACTTGCCCCTTGTGATTATGTCCAATAGGTATAAAATTTGGGAAAGTTTCTAGATAAACCTTCTATAGTACCTGACATGTCCAAGGAATGACTTCACTCTAGTGACATTATGGGTTGGTTCCATCTACACAATCACTTAGATCTTGTTTGGATCAATTTCAATCCCACCTTATAGACTATGTGCTCGAGAAATTTTCCTTTAGGTGTGCCATGAACTGACACTTCTTAAGGTTGAGTGCCAGTTGTGACACTCTACAAAATTCCATGCATTCTTGGAGGTCCTTCAGGTGTTTTTCTTGTTGGTGTAGATCAACCAGTAATCCAGGAATGCCATGAAGTTCCCTACTGACATCTTGTCAAATATGTGCAGAATTATCTTTTGGAAGGTTGCTAGATGATGCAGAGCTAGGAGGATTCAAAAAACATCTCACAAACCTTCAACAATAATTCAAAGCAATCTTTGTATAACACATGCTATTAGGCATCCTAAATCATATTGGAAACATAGCAATGGAAGCCCACAATTTAATGCACTAAACAGTCATTAATAACTTCCAAAAAAAAAAATGAAGATAATCTCTCTAGTGAGATTGAAGAAAACATAGATATATAATTTTCCTCCAATTTTTATGAAGATCCAACGGTGGAAATGAAATTTATTTCATTTTTCCCAAAACTGCAAACCCTAGGTAGGGTTCAGACCCGCCCTCACAAAAATGGTCATAACTTATTCAAATCTTAATGAAATTGATGAGACTTGAAGAAAATGAAATTATATTCACATGGAAACAAGATACAATTGGTTTTTGATCCACAATATAGACTTTACAATCTATACCATCACATTTTTCAGACTGTAAATTCTGCACAATATTGTTAGAATAGATAGTCTCACCAAAATAGTCATATCTTCCCCAAAAATCAATAAATTCAATGAGACAAAAAAAAAATTGGAAACTATAAACAGAGATATTTCCATCCATATATGATACTTCATTATTTGATTCCATAACAAGTTGTACAAAACACAACTTCAACCTAGAAACAATGTAAAAATCAGAAAATGCACACAAAACTTGAGGTTGCCATTCATCAAACTTAAAAAATAATGTCTCCAACCATCAATTCGAGTTTTTGAGGGTGTATTTATACATTTCCAACCAAAACCAACCATTTTCAACTACCTTTTGATTAGTTTGTTGACAAAACACCTTAATGACACTTTTTGACAAGTTGCTTGAAAACTTTCTTGAGTAACTTTTACAATTTTTACAATATGGAACAACTTAAAACATTATTTGACAAATGATTTAAAATATGACTTCCTAAGAATAAAAAACCTATAAAATGGTTTTTTAAACCTTATTATAAGACCCAATACACAAAATAGAGCAACTATTTACAAATGGCCTCATGGAGGCAAGAAATCAAACAAGTGCTCCTGCACCACTAGAGCATTGCATAGACTAAATGGAATATGGTTGTATGCATACACTCTCTCCTCAACCACAAATTTTGTCTTGAGTTTGTCCTCTTCAACTATGCTTATTTGGTTGTACCTAGAAAACCCATCCATGAATGAATATATCTCATGACCTACTACTTCTTCCAATAATGATTTGGTGAATGGGATCGAGAAGGGATCTTTGATTGTTACTGCATTGAGGCTTCAAAATTCCATGCATATTTTAATTTTCTCCAATTATTTCTCCAATGATATCACTATCGGTGACACCCAATCTTGAATATGATTCTTGCTTCTAACATATTTTCAATCTCTTCTTGCACCTTCACAACATATTTTTTGTTCATTCGGAATGGTCTCTTCCATATGGGTTCTACCCCTAGTACCAATGGAATTCTATGTATGCAAAATTTAGGAGGTATTCCCTTCATATCCTTGTATTACCATGCAAAGGCATCCTTGTGTTCTATGATAATTTTGAATGCCACCATCTTTAACACTGAATTCTAGTCATCATCAACCAGAATCATTTGGGGATTGTCTTCTTCTCCCAGATTAACTTTCTTTGTGTTTGGTTCCTTGTACTTGATCATCTTTTCCCCTTAAAATTTGTGTGATTTTTTTTCATCCACTCTAGCCATTTCTTCTTTGTACTCTTCGTACTTAGGTGGAAATGTCTAGCTAGTCAATGCTCCATCTTCTTCTCCTTCAGTTTCTTTGATTTGTAGCATGTTACAATCTCGCTGAAATACTTCATAGTTTCTTTGAACACCCTCATCATTTGGTTATATGGTTCCCCTTTCCTCGTCCATTTTGAATCCTCCTTCAGACTTAGAGTCTGATGATCCCAACTCCTCATTGATTGCTTAATTTCTTAAATCAATAACATACTTTCTTTCATTACTTTCTATAGACAATGTATTCCTTTTCCATTTATGATCTACTTTGGCTGCCACCAACCATCCCCTTCCAAGGAGTGCATCGTACACCTTTTTCTACAATGGTATAACTACAAAGTTTAACAAGAATGATTGTGTCTTGATCATCACCTTTTGTGCCATTAGTGTTCTCAATGGCTTGATACCATGTTGGTTGGCACAAACCAATTGGAATGTTAGTGGCTAGAGTGTAGGCTTCCCAAGACTCTCCCATGTGTCGTCAGGGAATATGTTGACTCTTGATACTCCGTCAATGATTGTGTTGGTTATATTTTTCCCTTCAATCTTCATTTGCATGATTGTCGATCTCTTCCTAATGTTTATTGTCAGCAACATGGGGTTGATGACTCGTTCACCCTTAGGTGGAGGGTATGCTACCATTTCTTTCCTTTGGCCTTCTTTCTACTAATGTTCTTCATCACTAACTACATTCATGATTGCCATTCCAATTTATGGCATCGTTTGGAGAAGGTCAATCAATTTGATGGGTACAATATTCTATAGTACGATGTTCTTTTCTGCCACCAACCACTAGGAGGTACTTAAGATTTCTAGAGAGGTTCTTTATTCCTTAGCCATCACTTGCTCCACCTCTACTTTTGCTTCCTACATTCTTTATTTTTCTATACATGGATCTGAGTAGATGACCTTCTTTGTTTGTGCTCTAGTGATCACAAGTACCTCTTCACTTTGTTCTTACACATCTCACATATTGATGTCTTCCTGTCTGGGGTAGTCAATTTCTTCATGGTTGCTTGATCCACACCATTTGCACAATCTTCCCCCTAAACTTTGACCATTCTAGCATTCCTTGGAAAATTTCCCCCACTTGTTGCACTTCTTACATTGTATCATGATTCTCCCTTTACTATCATATTGTATTTTTCTCCTAGGCCCACTATTATTACCTCTTATGTTATTCTGATATCCTACAGGAGATGCATTAGAGTTGTTATGGGGCTTCGGTAATGTATTTGGTGGGGTTGGTTGTTCTCCTTGTGTGAATAGAACTTGTGTACTCCTTTTTTAAAGTTGTATGGGAATTCCTTATTGGAATTTCCCATTACTTGGTAGATATCACAAAAAAACTTCTTTAGATAATTTTCCTTTGTGTGACCTTCCCCCTTGCAATCCATTCGCCACAACTCTCTAGTTTATTGTGTACCCTTCTTCTCAACCCTCAGTTTCTTCATCATTCTTATCATGTCTCTCCTTAGTGCTTTGACGATCTTTGAATCACCCTCACTATTGTCTTCCATATTCTCCTCATCGTCTATCTTCCTCTTCCCTTAGGAGGATGTTTTCTTTCCACTTTCTATATACATCACCCAATTGTATGCTTTAGCATATGATGATGGAGGTACAAATTTCATCTTATTCCTTAATGAAATGAGAAACCCTTCAATGAACCATCTTTTCTTCAAACCATCTGTCGACTGAGTCTCCAATTTCACCAACAATTCCTTTAGCCTATGATTATAGGCTCGTACATTTTCATGCTTTCCTTGCTTCATGTTGTAAATCTCTTTTACTATTTCATTATCATCCTTGAGAAGTTTAAATTCTTCCTCAACTACTCTCTTGAGTGCTCATCAAGAGACTTTTTGTGCTACTTCAAGTTTTGTGTACCAATCTATGGCTATGCCTCTTAGCATTGTTGGGAATGCTCGTAACTAGTAATCCACATCATCCTACCCATTTTCTATCCATATCATTTCACATGTTTTGCAATGACGTACTAGATCCTTTGAACCGTTCCTCATGAACTTTGACAACTTCTACCTTTCCATGCTCAAACTAGCTAGCAGAGTCACCATGTTTCTTCCTCGATGCCCTCCTTGTGTGTTGGACCTAATTGGTGTAATGTCCCCATTTTTTAGCCCTATGCTTTCCAATGATAACCTATTTCCAAAGGCTTGTAGACTAGTCAAAGGAAGAATTAGGGTTTCCTATTTTCTAGGAGGTTTCCTTCTTATTGTTTAGGGGTTGCATGTAGGAGTTTATCAGAGTGTTTTCTGGGTATTTCTGGGGTTTTAGATGGCTTTAGAGGGGTGTGACATTCATTTCAATCAGAGGATATTTTTGGACTTACTATTTTTAGTAAGCTATGATAGTTGTAAGATTTTTGCTCAAACAGAGTTTGGAGTCACTATTTTTAGCAATATGTTATTTTAGTAAGTGTTATTTTTGGCAATGTAGTCTAGTAGTACCTCAACACATAGTTTCTAATTCTAGAAGTGAGTTAGTTCTATTTTGGCAACGACTTCTCCAACATTCTTGGAGCTTGAAAAATAGAAAGTTTTATAAGTTAAGTCACATTATATTTCAATATTTCTTTTGGACCCCATGTCTTGGAATTATGACTTGAAGTTCTATTTAAAAGGTGGACCTCATTTTGGATGCCTAACTTGGAGATTAAAATTTTTTAAGTTATATTTTATCCTAAGGTAAAGTGGACACCACAATTCTCAAGCAATGAGTTTAATATGTATTATTTTATTCCTTTTATTTGGGCATCCCTTTTTGGAGGGAAATGGAGTTTGAATTCTTGGTGTTAGAAATCTATAAATGCAATGCTTTACATCTTCATTTGCATCCCATTCTTATTATATTGAAGTGCTGATAAATTTTATTCAAACTCTTGCTTCGAGGTTGAGATGTCGCCTAGTTTCTTCATTAGTTTTGATTTTAAAAGACAACTCCTATCTAATTAGTGACTATTGATTCACTCAAAGGTTGTAGATTGAGCCTCAATGGTTATGGCTACATTGGTGATTTTAGTTTGGTGTGGCTTTGATGTTTTCTAAGCATGTTCTTGGTATGCTCTTTGTTATTTTGAAGTTTTGGAGTGTTATTTTCATGCTACTACAAACTCACATCCATGCCCATACCATTCTGAAGACTTGAAAGATTTTGGTGGGTGCTGGCTTGTTTGGATCCTTGCTTTTGGGCATCCCCTTAAATATAATCTTATATTTTTAGAAGAAGAACCTATATTTTACTATTGTTCGCCTCCTTAGGGTGCCCTAACTCCTTGTTTTGGGTGCATTGGGATGTGTGTAGAATTAATCAGAACTATCTAGTGGACTTTAGCTTCTTTTACTTTTATGCCTAGGCCTTAGGTGCCATTTTCATTTAGTTTGAGGTCATTTAGAGGAGTATTGAGGAATTTATGCATGTTTTATGGAGTTCTAGGCTTGCTAATTAGAAAATCAGAATGCTACCATTTTATATTAGACCTGGTATTTTCACTATTTTTTGTTAATTTCTTGATTCTTATCTTTGTAGTTTTCATGGAAATGATTATCTAATTCTCGAGCCTTCATATTGCTAAAGTTATCTCATGATACATTTTATAAGACTCAATATTGTAATATTGTTTCAGTAGTACTTATTAGCTCTTTCATTTTTGTAGTAGTGCTTTCATTCTAACTAAAAAGTGGAAGAGTTGGCTTGCTACCTAGTTGCTTTCTTATTTTGTTACCTGCTGAAAATTGGAAGAGGTTGGCTTGCTGCCTAAGCATTTTACATTTCATTTACCTTCCTGTAGCCCATTAAAAAGTGGAAGAGGAGCATTTACATTTTCTATATTGGTCAGCTTACCACTAATATCATTTGTACTTCCAACATTTTAGTTTATTACTAATAGATCCCCTTGCACCATATTCTCTCACCTTGCCCACTCTAGGATTTGGGTGATCAAAACATGAAGGAGCTCAAAAAAAGGAAATTTTTATAACTTAAGTCACATTATATTTCAATATTGCTTTTGGATCCCATTTCTAGGCATTATGACTTGAAGTTGTGTTTAAAAGGTGGACCTCATTTTGGACTCATAAATTGCAGATTGAAATGTTTTAAGTTATCTTCTAGGTATCTTCTAGATTTTGTAAATAGTGAGCAAAACTTGTAGAAATGACTGTCAAAACCGCTGCTATTTTCCTTGTAGGTGAATCTTTTAATTTTTGCCAAATCGCATGTTCCGCTTTTTGGGTTCAAAAACACTTTATGGGTTTTGTTGGAAGCACCAAAATATTATTTGGGTATTCATTATTTTTTGCATGCAACAAGTAATTTTTTTAGAAATCAAATCAGAAGGGTTGTGTCTTCATTGTCGGCTAGCAAAATTTACCCTTTTTCAAAAATTCCTAACTTGAGCATGTAGTGTCCATTTTTCAAAAACTTTATACTGTCGGAAAGCTAGTTTCATCCTCTACACATATCTAAGGTCAATTTTTTTCATGGAGGCAGATGTGAACATTAATTATTACATACAATATTTCCTTTTTGCATGTTTTATATTTTCATTTTCTCTTTGATTTTTGCATGTTTTGTATGTTCTCCTTTTACAATACTGGGGTATTGTAATAAATGAACTTCAATAAATTTCCATTAGGGAAGCTTCTTACATAATAATTTATTAGATTTTAGTCACATGGCATGCACTGTGATCCCATCTTCATATTGATGAAAACTCACATGAATTGTATTTGGATTCTATAGTTTATTTTGGCCATAATCTTGCTCATAACTTGACACATTTTGGTTCACATCAGTTCATGTCTCAGATTGAGAGCCTATGGTTAATGATCTTGAATTGCATCAAATTATCATAAGGTCACATCTCAGTTTGAGGGCCTTTCATTTTATGGTTAATGTTTTAGAATATTTATGGTACTTGCTCCATGGATTGGTTTTAGTCACAGTTCGACATCAGCATCGAGGTACGCATAGCTTTCATATTATTTCATCATATCTTTCCCTCTTATGGAGAGGTATTTCTTATGTATCTATGTGATAGATGGTGTACTTGGGGGGTCTTATGGAGTCCTCCATTATTTATCACTTGGTTACATTCTCTATTTCTTTTGCATTGCATATGTACATGGGTACCTAACATGGCCTTGTAGCTGGGACTTATTGATGCTTTCATGGACCCATCCTTGCATTATTTGTAGTTTCTTATTCTCCCTAGTTTTCACTTAAGGGGGGGTTGTTGGTGTAATTAAATATTTAATTACACTCTATTAAGTCCCTTATTACTTTAGTTCACTTAAGCTAAAATTAGGAGTTCTTTTTTATTGTTAAGTCCAATAGGGTTTTCATCTTGCTCTATAAAATCAAGTTATCTCATGTAATTCATAATTCTCAATAATATTATTTGCACATATTTTGCAAATTTCTCTTGCATCTTTATTTTTTCTCCTTCTAGAAGGTTAATCTAGTTTATGTAGGTGATCTTGGTTTTATGGAGTTTATTGAAAACTATAATAGTTTCAAGTTTGAAAGACAATTCCTAGCTAATCAATGACTACTTCTTCACTTATAGGTTGCAGATTGAGATTCAATGGTGATGGCTATATTGTTAATTTCATTTTGGTGTGGCTTTGATGTTTTTTGGAGTTTTGGAATGTTACTTTCATGCTATTGTAGACCAACATCCATGCTCGTACCATTTCGAAGAAGTGACAGATTTTGGTGGGTGTTGGCTTGTTTGGATCCTTGCTTCTAGGTGCCTCTTGCTTAGAATCTTAGATTTTTAGGAGAAGAACCTAATTTTTGTTGTTGGTCGCCCTCCTCAAGGTGCCCTAACTCCTTGTTTTGGGTGCATTGGGATGTGTGTAAATTAATTAGAGTTTTTTTTGTGGACTTTAGTTGCTTATACATGGATGCCTAGGCCTTAGGTGCCATTTTCATTTAGTTTGAGGTAATTTGGAGGATTATTGAGGAAGTTATGAGTGTTTGATGGAGTTCTAGGCTTGCTAATCAAAAAATTAGAATGTTGACATTTTATATCAGACCTAGTATTTTTCAATATTTTGTCTTAATTTCTTGATGCTTATCTTAGTTGTCATGGAGATTATTATCTAGCTCTTGTGCCTTCATATTGCTAAAATTATCTCATGATACATCATATAAGACTCAATATTGTAATGTTATTTTTAGTAGTACTGATCAACTCTTTCATTTCTATATTAGTGCTTTCATTCCCATTGAAAAGTGGAAGAGGATGGCTTGCCACCTAGTTCCTTTCTTATTTTGTTAACCACTAAAAAGTGGAAGAGGTTAGCTTACTGCCTAAGAATTTTACATTTCATTCACTTTCATGTAGCCAACTGAAAAGTAGAAAAATCTAGCTTATTCCCTAAGAATTTACATTTTCTATATAGGTTACCTTGCTACCAATATAATTTACACTTCCATCATTTAGGTTTATTACTAACATATCCCCTTGCATTGTATTCTCTCACCTTGCCCACTCTATGATTTGGGTGATCAAAAAGTGAAGGGTTGCTTTCAGCTTCTTATCTATCTTGGGCTAATGTTAATGGGTGAAGTGTTGTGTGCTAAAAATTTGGAAAAACATAACGGGGATATTATAGTGGTATCAGAACCAAAATTCCTACCATCTTGTTGGGAGAACAGTAAAATTTAAAGTTATCACAATGTATTTTAGTAGATTTGTAGAACAAACCAAGAGGAAGTATGAGCAAGAGGCTTCCCAAATATTTGAGTACCAAAGCATGATATATGGGTTTAAGAACTTAGTTTAATTTGAATCCTACTTGAATTGTGTTGTGATACTGAAACTTAAAAGATTGGGTGTGGTCTAGTACATCAAAAGTACAATGAAAGAAGAATCAAAACTTATCGTTGAAGAAGGGCCAAAGATAGAAGAAGTGTCTATTTATGGTTTGCAACCCACAAGCAAGTACATGGAAGTTAGAAATCAATCAACAAGCTTTGATGATGGAACAAGCAAGTTGCACATATCACATCAAGATAATCGTTAGATTGAAGAAGGTACCTCAGCATATGAGTGTGTGGTAAAGCCCCAAAAAAAATCCCTTAGAATTGCATGTAATTGGTAATGATGAGGATCAATTTGACAAAAAGAACAAAATAATAGTCTTGAATCCTAATTCGGATTCACCCAATGATGGTTCTAAGACTAATGAATTCATAGAAGATCTTAGTAGAGCTATTATGTGTGGTGAGTTCACAAATCAAGAGAATTTTAAAGATTTGGTGGTGGATAATTATCCTCTTGTTTTGACCCAACTTCTCAGGAGTTATCATATGAATAAGGTATGACAAGAAACCAAGATGACCTCTTATGTATGCATGTGACTACTAATGATGATATTTTTCATAGGGAAAGGGACATAACAATAGTCCTTAATGCAAATTTAGAGTTATCCAGTGAAGTTGTTGAGACTAGGTCCAAGGTGGAAAAGGTTGAGATCAGTAATATACCTATAGATGATGGGCTCGTTGAAGGCAAGAAGGATAGAGTTTTCAAAAACAACTAGCAATAATGGTCCTTTACATCATTATAGTGATGGTGACATGGGTAGTTTTTGGTTTGATTACCATACTAAGCCCTTGGATAGAGATAATTATGATGTTATGAATATTAGTGAGTTTGGAAGTTAATCAAAGAGACAACACCCAAGAGGAGTACAATGGGCACATTTCTTTTGATCAAAATAATCATCCCTTTAGCACTTGGAATTTGGGTGTGATGGACCCTAAGTATGACAAGGAACCTATTTGGGATGAATTTCATTTTGACTTGGATGATGTTCAAATTTCAAAACACAATGTAATCTATGAGGTTTCCATTGGAGAAGAAAATGACTTTGATGAAGAAGCTTGTATGGCAAAGCTCCAAAATGACCTCTTTGAGAAGGTTGAAACCACTAATCAAGAGTTTGTTGCTACTAAAATTTTGAGAACAACACCTATTCATGAGCAACTTCATAATTAAAGTGATAGTAATATTGGTGTTGAGTAATATCTTCAAGTGGGTGATGAGGTCCAAGAGTCCAAGGACAACCAAGGAGTCATTGATGACAAGAATGAAAGTTCTGATTTTTACTTGCAACTTATTAGCAGTTCACCATCTCTACATACTTATGAGTGGGAAGATTAATTCATGGTGTCCATTGAAAATGAAGTGAAAGATCTATCTAGATTTGACCATACACACAGTTTTATTGTAGGACTCTATTGGAAGGCTCAGGTGCATGAGAGACTAAAAGAGGTTAGAGATGGAGTCACTCTCCCAAATCTCCAACTTATCAAAGACTCTTTGGAGACATTGAAATTAGATTACATAGACTTTATTGGAGATCAAGATTATGCCATAAAAATTTCAAAGAAGACCTTTAGTGCATTTCAAGGCAAAGAGACAAATGTTGATGAGCTTACTCATGAGCTTGAATCAACAAAATTTATGTTAGAAATACTCAAATGGCACTAAAAGAGGTAGAAGATTGGCTTGTTGATATCAAACATTTCAGGGAGCAAGAGAATGAAAAAATAACTAAAGAAATCAAGCAAGTAATTGATGAGCTTGATAGTCTTCAATAGGAGTTTGACTTAGAGTATTTTTGAAAAAAATTAGAAGTTGCGAGTGCAGATTTAGGTCATCAAGTTGGATTGGAGAAAGAGAAAGAAATGGTTTTCAAATTCTTGATAATACTCTCTTTGAAGTAGGTGTAGAGGAAACTTATGACAATACCCTCTTTGTGATGGAAAATGAGACTTGTGGAAAAGTGACCAAGCATGAGACTTGTTATGCCTTACATAACCACCCCACTTTGATCTGGATCAAAATGGGTCACCCTTTCTCTTTTTGGTTACTTGCTTTCCTCTTTAGAATTATTTTGTTTTCCTTTTAGTTTTGACTTTTGATCTCTTTTATTTAATCTTGGTTTTGTCTCAACCTAAGTTGGTTTTCCTACTTGTTAGGAATTCACTAAAATAATTATAAGCAATGGTGAATTTATTATAATACGTCTTATTTGCTGCTAAGGACTAATGCAGACCTTCCTTTTTGTAGGGTTAGATCCTACACTTGATGATTTTTCTCAGTTGAGGCTCAGTTGGAAGGCATTCCTCAATCCAATTGGTATTAAAAATCAGATAAGGTAAAATTCACCAAGTCCATAGGGATGTCTTGGCGAGTGGAAGTCATCATACAAGCATCTTTCGGCAAGACCAAGGTCTTCGTGTTGGCGACTTAGGGGTTTCCTCTATCGGCATAAGCTTGTCTTTGGGGGACCATCTTGGCGAAGTCTCCATGTCTCGCCGACCACAATCAAAGGATTCATATATCGGCATAAGGTTTACTCCCCACCAAGAAGTCTCGGTGAGTGCACGAAGTATAACCGACTAGTAAAAAGGGGTCTAACACTTCGGTAGGAGTCATCTGCTTCGGCGTATGGTGTTGGCGAAGTCTTTTGGTCTCGCCGATTGGCGGCAGGGAGAAGCCGTGTCGGCGGAGATATTGAGTTTGGGATAGAGTCTTGGTGAAAGCCTAGTGTCTCACCGACTAGCAAGAACAAACAAGTCCTTTTGGTGAGAGTTATGTCTTCGGTACAAGGTCTCCCTGAGTGATCTATGTCTCACCGACCTCCGATAAAGTACGTCTCGGTGAGAGACTTTGCTTCATAGAGAAGTCTCAGCGAGGAAGGAAAGTCACACCGACACAGCATTGGGGGATTCCATCGGTGGTCTTCGGCAAGAAAATCGATGGTGTCTCAGTGATAGGATGAATTAGTAAGGCTTTCACCTAGACATGAGGTATCTATAGGATGTCTTCCCGACAAGTGGATGCTACAACGAGCCGCCTACAAAGATTTCATTTTGGTATGACTACATCAATGTCTCCCCGAAATGGAAAATCTCCAAAGGATGATGCCTTCAGTGGGATGTTTGGCTAATGGTTGATCTCTTGCCGATAACAGAGGAGGATCCCACCGAAGCTCTGAGCCCAACGATAATTTTTACCTTCGGCAGGAGGTCTTCCCAAAATAAAAAGGTCTTACCGAAGGGTCAGTCTTCGGTATTACATGGGGAACTCAATCAAAGGTCTTAGCAAAATGTAGGAGTCTTGGTGACACATGAGGAGTGAGTGAAAACACTTCGGTATGACTACAGGGAGGTCTTGGCAACAATATAGCCCACCAAAGGATCGTTTCTTCACCATATGGTCTTGGCAAAGAAAGAAAGTCACACCGAAGCTAAAAGACCCAAACTCGGGGATACCCTGGGCAGATGAAATGGGTTCGGTAAAATGTCTTACTGACCCGATGGCATCTCAGTGATGGGAGATGCTACAAGAGGAAGCTTTCCCAAAGATTTGGCCTTCGGAAAAATGTCCCGCTGACTTACCAGTGTCACATCGAAAGAAAGAAGTAAGCCCAGTGAGAATAAAAGGAACTCAGGGAGACTCCAAGTGAACGGAGGGGCTTCTCCGTGAGGTCACGGCGACAAATGATGGTCTCCCTGACATTGAAGATGAGTTCCCCATGTGAAGAAGGATATCGGTATGACCGATAGGGACTCGCCACACCCTTTGACTAAACAAGTGAAGTCTTGCCGATAGCCGCTGGGAGATGAAATTGCATCGGGGAGACACCAAGGGTGTCTCACCGACATGTGATCCCAAATGAACTACCTTTTGACCACCTGAAATCCTGTGTGGCCTCTGTTCCTCCAATAAGAGGAAGTTGACCAATTGACCGCCCCTATGTAAGAAGACTGACAGAATACAAACCGGGTGGATTCCTTCTGAGAGCAATGACGATGTATTGGCTCAAACTATGTTCAACTCTGTGAGGAGGCCCGATGGCACTTCCAAAAGGTGGTCAACGCGGGAAAATTCCAGAACAAACAAGGAGGCCAAAGAATGAAGAATCCATGACTCGGGGGGACAACTGTGGTGACCACTGCTGGTAGGGAGGTAGATCATTATTAATGAAGATATTATGAGCATTCAAGGCAACCCCAACAGAGCTAAAAGAATGGACACAGAGATAGCAGCGTAAATGTTGCAGATGCAAAAGATCTAAGGTCGTCCCTGAAACAATCTTCCAACAATATGGACAACAGGGCTTCACAATGAATGCAGTTTTGACTTTCCTCATAAAGATCTGAGGGTCGACTCTCCTACAGTCTGCAGATATTTTGTAAACCCTAGTGTAGGGGACAACACATTCCTGTTGGAACATGTTGTATATAAATCATTCTTGCCTCTTTGAAAAGGTTAGAACTTTTAGTGTTAGCACTTCTAGATTAGAACTTCTAAGATTAGAGAACTTTTAGACTGAGAACTGTTTAGATTTAGAACTGTTAGGAGTTAGTCAGTTAACAAAAGGAGATAGAGTTGTATCTTGATTCTTAGTAAAGAGAGCTTCTCTTGTCTTTTGTTTAGTAGTTAGATTTCAATACAGACTGTAATGCATTTTCAAGTTCTCCTAGTGTAGTTGGAAACAATCTGGAGCCGTAGATTCTCTGTACATTATTGATTGTGCCAGCTTTGTAAATATTGCTTATCTATTTTATTGACAGTAGAAGCAATCATAGTTTAATCTACTTCATGTTGTGTTCCTAAATGATATTTGTCTCAATTGATCATTTGATTTGTGAAGTCTTCAAGGAATGAAATTTTAATTATGTTTTATTTAAATGGTAATTAAAATCTGTTATGCGAATTAGCACTGTGAATGAAGGAGGTTGTGTGTCAATCACAAGTTTACTTTATTCTGCAGTTTTGGTTTACAAATTCCTTGAAGTTAACAAGTCTAGTTAAGGTTGGATGAACTGTTGTTATTTTCTGTTTCAAAACTCTGAATTATCTTTTTATATTTCTTTAAAAACCCCTATTAGAATAGGTTTTATTTCATGCTTGATCTTAGAACAATCCAGAATCTCAACACTAGCAGGCCCTTGAATATTACTATTGCATTGACCACTAAGTAACAACAGCACAGTTGAGACCCAACTACAAAGACCTTGGGAGCTAAGGCATCCATTTGTTGCCTTTCTTTTTCAGGAGAAGCAGAATAGCAATATTTTGCTTGCATTGTTGTGGTGCCAAAATCACCATCAATAGGAACTGGCGCTAAAAGGAGGGCTTAGAAGGGAAAACTAGATAAAACTAGGTTTTTCTCCATAGAAAGGCCCCATAGAGTTCTTCAATCAACCGAAAATCCATCACCCTTCGTAGAGCTCAAGAACCCAACAAGACACAAGAATCATAAGGCCGGGGCAACAATCATACCACCCTTATCAGCTCCTCTCACTCCACCAGGCTTTTCACCAATACCCCAGTGGATACCTATCAATCCACCATCACATCCATCATAATTGTCATCATAGTTGATTCAACCCATACAATAGGTAGCTCAACCACCACCACCCCCACCAATGGTGTTCTTTCAGAATAATCATTCTCCATTGGGGACTATTCTGGGAGGTTTTCACGACCTACCTAAGAACCCTGAGAAATTTTGTCCCAAGTACTTTCATGGTGAATCAAGAAGTGTAGAGGAGCACATACAAGCTTTCAAGGATGCTTGTACTAGAGCTCAGATAGCTCACCATGATGTAGTATGTAGGTTATTCCCTTACTCCTTAGGGGACATGGCATACAATTGGTACCTTAATCTTCCCCAAGGCTCCATCCTGACCTGGACACAATTGGAAAATGCTTTCATTAATCAGTTCAGGGTTTATGTGGATCCAACTCTTCTATATCATCAATTTTCTACTATCAGAAAGGAACCAGGTGAATCCTTGCCTTTATTCAATACCAAATTCTAGCGAATGTATAGGAGATTGCAAGATCCATATCTAGTCATCGAGGATAGTGCCATTCAAGCATACTTTAGGGTTATAGACCCTTTGCTAGGTTTGTTCCTGCAAAGGACTTACCAACTAGCTAAAATTGATTCTCTATCCAAAGTTTATTATCTAGCTATCAAGCTATAGCAACAAACTAGTTCTCAACAAGGAGGCCAAGGAGGAGGTTTCCCTTCAATAGGATATCAAACGCATAGCCCAACTCCTCTATTCAATACTATCTAGAGAATGTCTCCTTCCCACTATGGTCCTATATCTGAATTGAAAACTCAACCACCTGTCCCATTCTTTGCTACTGGAACTTTTGATCCTTTTCAACAATCGCAACTTCTTCCAAGCTCCCATGGTTATCATAACCAAATTGGAACTCCAAGTCATGTTGATCAGCCACCTATTGTTAAGAGCAGGGAAACTGAAAAGACAGTCCAACTTACAAATGAGGTAGAAACCTTGAAGAAAACACTGTCTCAAGTTACAAACAACATGGCTCAGCTTCAGTTGAACCCTTCCCAAAACCAAGAGAACTACTCTAATAAAAACAACAACAATCAGGGTACTTATCAGAATAACAACAATTACAACCAAAGGGTTTATCAAGGCCAAAACTCCTCTAATCAGGGCTATCAGAACCAGAACAAAGGGTACAGCCAGAGAACAAATAACATGTAATGGAATACAGGGCCCAATAATGGTGGAGTTCCTCATAACTATCAAGCAAATGAGGAGAGATCACATACTGCAAATGTGGCTGACCTAAATTTCATGACTAATTGGTGTAGGCTGCATGATACGGTGACCCATTCTGAGGTAAATTGCCCTCAGATGGAGAAAGTTGTCAAGATGGCACACGAAGATGCCCACACATTCTAGGTGAATTCAAACAAAGGAGGTGACTCAATGGATACTGCAATGACTTATGAGCTCTTTAAGGAGGATCCTTCATTCCCAAGGCAAGAAGAAAATGAACCAGAGGAGGATTCATATGATGCCCAGGCTTTTCAAACAAAAGGAGGACACTTTCTGAGAAATCAAGGTAAGGGTCCATTCACTACCTCAGCACCCCCTAATCACATGGTGCCTCCAAATCAAAATGCTGATAATAATCCTCCACCAAAAGGCCCACCTGACCTCCATAACAAGGGTAATTCCTCTGTTGTTTTCAAAAGTAATTCAAGTTATAATACATAATTTGACATTGTTTCTGAGATGCAGAAACAAAAAACTTCTTTGTCATATTTTGACATTTTAAAGTGGTGCCCTGCTCAAAGGGAGATAGTGCCAAAAACTCTAGAACAAGCTGATAAGTCAAAAGGAAAGAGCAAGGTGGCACCTGCTGGGGATGTGAATGCAGCCTTATATAGAAACAAGGTAGGTACTCCACCTTTCCTTTTAAGTTTAAGAATTTCTGGCAAGAACCTACATAACTGTTTATTGGACTCGGGGGCTTCAGGAAATGTCATGCCATTTTCCATATGCAAGAAGTTAGGATTAAACCCCATTCAAACCAATAAAAAGGTCATTCAACTTGACAAAACAGAGGTAAATGTGGTAGGGGAATTAAGAAATATACACGTTCAAGTAGAATCAGATCCTAGGATCCTAACCAACATAGATATTCAAGTGGCAGATATTCCCGAGACCTATGGTATGCTGTTAAGTCAAGACCTGATGAAAAATTTAGGGGGATATCTTTCCCTTGACTTTTCACATATGTGGCTATCATGGAAGGGGATTCCTAATCAGATTAGGATCGAAAGTGAGCCCCGCCTCAAGCACATCATCACGAAATATGATTGCCCCAATGAGGTAGCCTATTTCAAAACTAGGATAGGTGTTTATAAGAGAGAAGAAGCTCTAACCTTTTATGTTCTTGATCCTAAAGAAATGCCCATACAAAAGTTCCCTGACCAAACGATTAATGAAAATCAACAAGCATTAGCTAGAAAGCTACAACAAGATCAACTAGTCTTAGGGGAAGATACCGATCTGTAGAATCTTCTTCTACCTAACTGGTGTAGGGTACATTATCAAAGTCATTTTGAATTGACTTGTCAACATTGCATTGAAATTTTAAGTCAAGTTTCCCAAGCTAAGGAAGCTAGCACAAGTCGCCCTGAGACCATTGCAGATTGCTTCTCATTTGAGGCCAAGGAAGCAACCATGTTAACCAGGGATACAATACTTTCAAAAGAAATCCCTTCTCAGATCAAACCTACTCTAGACACATGCCCAAATGAGTATACTAATGAGGAGCAGCCCCAAGGTTTGTTTAACACCCCTTCACCTACAAATGTACCAAAGCCTAATGCAAAAGATCAAGCAGCCCCAATAACTTCAAAAGGATCAACCCCTACTTGTGATCAGTTGTGGACCCTTACCTTTGATGGATCCAAGTCCAAAATTGGTTGTGGTGTTGGAATTGTACTAACCAGCCCAAAAGGGAAGGTTTTCTTTGCTTCTTATAGGCTGTAATTTGGATACACTAATAATGTAGCTAAATATGAGGCCTTAGCTCAAGGACTGATGTTTGCACACAAGAAGAAGGTCACTGCCTTGATGGTCAAGGAAGATTCAGAAATAGTTATCAAGCAGGTGCACAACCAATACACATGTCACAACATAAGGTTGGCAGCTTATAGAAATTGGGTATGGAACCTGATTGAGGACTTCGATGCTTTCGGGATTAGTTTGATCCCTAGAGAATAAAATCAAGTAGCTGACTCATTGGTTGTTGCTACAAGCACCTTGGAACCTATGCAAGGATCCAAATTCAAAAGATTCTTAGTGGAACTGATGTCCACCCCAGTTGTTCCTGACAACATCATGGACTTTCAAGTCTTTGATGATGATCGACATATTCTAGCTTTCTTAGCAAGCTCAGATGTTTTTGAGGGGAAAATTATTGATGAGTCCAATAGAGATCAAGGGGATTGGAGCCATGAGGAATGTGATATAGAGGGAGTTCTTAACTTAAAGAATAATAACATTCCCAAAGGAATGGTGGCTTTGGAGAGAATTTTTTATTCAGATCTAAGGGCTCGAGAGAAAATATCAGCTGAAGAAAAGGGAGGCGAATATGAAACAGTTAACTTGGTCAATGCTGGCCCCAAAAGAAATGTCTATATAGGGAAGGCCTGCCCTGAAGCAATTAAAGAAGACATACTGAGGGTGCTTAAAAAGGATATTGCTACGATTACCCAGGGGTATGAAGACCTCCATACATTTGATGTTTCTATTATGACTCACACTATCCCCTTGAAGCCTGAGGTCAAGCCCTTCCGACAGAAGCAGTGCCCTGTCAATGCCCTGATTGAGCCATTTATCTATAAAGAAGTTTAGAAGTTTCTATCTGCAATGATAACCTTCTCTGTGTGCCATTCAATGTGGGTGGCTAACTTAGTTCTAGTCCGCAAGAAAAATGGGGAGATCAGGCTATGTGTTGACTTCAGAAACCTAAATAGGGCTTCAAAAAAGGATAACTACCCGCTTCCTTCTCTGGATGAAGTCTTGCAGACTGTCAATGGAGCTCAGATGATGTCATTCTTGGATGGTTACTCTTGATATAATTAGGTAATGGTTGACTTTGAAGATAGGATGAAGATGGCTTTCACTACAAAGTGGGGAATGTTTGCATACAGAAGGATGCCATTTGGTCTGATAAATGCTGGAGCAACTTTCTAGTGCACCATCGACATAGCCTTCAAGGATCTAATTGGAAAATGCATTATTGTTTACATAGATGACCTGACAGTGTTCTCCAAGGATCGACTCAATCATGTCGCCTACTTGGCCAAGGTTCTTGAGAGATGCATTCAATATGGCATCTCCCTAAATCCCAACAAATGTGTGTTTAGAGTTTTTGAAGGGAAGCTGTTGGGGCACATAATTTCTAAAAGAGGGATTTCAATCAACCCAGATCGAGTTGACTCCATTATGAAGATCACCAGACTAGGGAGCAAGAAAGAGTTAAGATCTTTCTTTAGAAAGATCAACTTCGTAAGGAAATTTATCATAGGCTTTGTAGAGATTGTAAAGCCACTAAACGAAATGATGAAGAAGGATGCCATAATAGAGTGGACTGAGGAGGTGAAGGTGACATTCACACAAGTCAAGCGGTCCATTTCAGAGGCACCTGTGCTCACCAGCTCTGACTATCTCAAACTGTTTTACATATACTCTTTTGCTTCAGAACACTCGTGCGTAGCAGTGTTAACTCAACAAGGAGCAGAGGCAGAGGAGAGACCAATTGTGTTCATGAGCTCTCCATTCAAAAATGCGGAAATAAAATACCCACCTCTGGAGAAGCAATCCTTCATGCTAGTTCAGGCTGTTAGGAAGTTTCGGCATTACATTCTCCGAAGCCAAATCATTGTTGTAGTTCTTGACATAGATGTGAAGTCCCTATTGATGCAAAGCAAGCTAGGAGAAAGGAGAGGCAAATGGATGGCCATCTTGCAAGAATTTGATCTAGAGATACATCCCATGAAACTAGTCAGGGGCACGGGTTTATCCCAGTCCATGGCGAACGCTGGCAACAATATCATCTGTTAGCAATACATGACCCAGTCTTTCTCTAATGACCCCTAGTATGCTGATACCATCTGCTTTATGCTCAACAATCGATGTCCAGAAGGAATGAATGCCACTCAAAGGAGAGCCCTAAGACTGAAGAGTTCTCATTACATGCTCAAAGGAGGGTTGCTATACAGGAGGAATTTCGAAGGAGTATACCTGAGATGCCTTGATCATCAAGAGGCTAAACATGTGATCTCTAAGTTTCATGGGAAACATGGCACAGGTCATGGGTCTGCAGATTCTTTGGCACACCATATCCTTCGATCTAGTTATTACTGGCCCTGTGTATTCAAAGATGCCCATTAGCATGTGAGGACATGTCACATCTGCCAAATTTTTGCACCAAGGGAACTCCATGCAGCCGTGCCATTGCAACCCATCTACGAGGTGAGGCCATTTGCCCAGTGGGCACTCGATTTTATTGGAGTGATTAACCCAAACTCTTCTATAGGACATAAATTCATTTTGACTGCCATTGACTATTGCACAAGATGGACATAAGCTATACCCTACAAGAATAGCACAACAAAGGTAGTGATCAAATTCCTCACCGAGTGCATCACTACAAGGTTTGGGGTACCTTTCGCTCTGGTATGTGACAATGGCTCTACTTTCTCTTCTGCTGAATTTATTTCTTGGGAATATGATCACAAGATTGTCTTGAAATATTCTTCAAATTATTATCCACAAGGAAATGGAGTTGCAGAGTCAACCAATAAGAATCTCTTAGGGGTCATTAAGAAATTGTTAGAGCATAATCCTAGAGACTGGCATACCCATCTTAGATTCACATTATGGGCAGATAGGACTAGGATTAAGGCTACCTTAAACAATTCACCATTCAAGCTGGTATATGGACAAGAGCCTATCTTTCCTATCCATTTACAAATACCTATCCTTGAGTTCATGCAGAAATTCTACTCCAATGACAATAGGAAAGAGGTCAGGTTAGCTGCTTTGTTGAAATTAGAAGAGCAGAGAGATGTGGCCTCACAACAATTCTTTAGGCATCAGGCTATTGTCAAATGATGGTTTGAAAAAAGAGCCAAGATAAAGGCTTTTAGGATATTAGACCTAGTGTTGCTATGGGATAAGGCTAGTGAAAAGAAAGGCAGTCACCAAAAATTTGACAAACTCTGGTTAGGTCCTTATCAAATTGCTGAGATCCTAGGAGAAAATGCTTTAAGACTGAGTAGCCTAACTGGAGAACTTGTTCCTTTGCCTGTTAATGGGCAGTTCCTTAAGCACTATTTTGAATCTTGAGGCTTGTTAATTTATATTATGTATATAAGTATTTCATTGTTCTTTATGTAAATAATTTGTTTTGTCTCCTGTTTGTAAATAATTTTTTTTTTGTAAATACTTTCTGTGTTTCTGCTTGTCCATAATCTATTGTTCCTTGTGTAGATAATTTACTCTTTGCTTGAAAATAGTTTTCTACTTTCTTGTTTGTTCTTTTCTTCTGTCCCTTATGTTTCCTTTGATGTTTGGTCTTTGTTTTGTCTTGGTTCTTTGGGGTTGATCTATCCTTTCCACCTGAAACTGTGGGTTGTTATCTGAAGCATACTTTGGTCATTAGGAGAGAAGTGGTTTAGATATTTTCAGGTTTTCTGATCACATGATTTTGTCCTCAATTTGTTGTTTCATTCTTGTTGTCAATAAAAGTTGTGGAAAGTTTTGAAAACAAGGTGCCAAGTAAGAAATCCTTCATCAGCTCCCCTAAATCTGTCACAAAATCATTACAATCATCTCCTCTTCAAGTAGTGTATTTTTCCTAAGATGATAGTGTGGTAAGATTTGAGTGAAAAATCTGACTTCCAAGTGTTGTTATGAGGTCCATGGTAGTTTTCAACCCAGATCAAATGTTTAACATCTGACATATTGAAAATAAAAAATAATTAAATGAAATATTTGAAACTTTAAGAGAAAAAGAAAAGAATTATCAAAAAAAAAAAAAGAGGATTCAATATGAATGGGTGATTCCAATATCTCTACCTGGGCTATGGATGCCTGACTGGCAGTAGAGCAATGCTGTGAGAGAACTAGAGGTATCTTTGTTGGGGCTATAGATGCCTGATTGGCAGCAGAGCAATGCCCAAGATATCATTGCACGAAGGAAATCAACTCATGTAGCTCAAAATCTTACACATTATTGTCCAAAAGATGAGGAACTTCATGAGAAAGTGATGCAGAATTAAGCACACACATTGATCCAGGAGGTAGCCATTGATTGACTTACATTTGAGATTCTAGCTCTACCTTGCTTGTTATAATTGACCCAACTGGAGTTGTGATGTTCATGAACCATGAGTTCTGGGTAGCTGAATCCTTCATATTCATGAAAATGGTTAAACCATTTTCCCAACCAAGTCACCATTTGTTATGCCTTGCATAACCACCCCACTTTGATTTGGATTAAAATGGGTCCCCCTTTCTCTTTTTGGTTACTTGCTTTCCTCTTTGGAATTCTTTTGTTTTCCTTTTAGTTTTGACTTTTGATCTCTCTGATTTAATCTTGGTTTTGTCTCAACCTAAGATGGTTTTCCTTCTTGTTAGGAATTCACTAAAATAATTATAAGAAATGGTGAATTTATTATAATATGTCTTATTTGCTACTGAGGACTAATGCAAACCTTCCTTTTTGCAGGGTTAGATCCTACACTTGATGATTTTTCTTAGCTGAGGCTCAGTTGGAAGGCATTCCTATATCCAATTGGTCTTAAAAATTAGCTAAGGAAAAAGTCACCAAGACCCCAGGGATGTCTTGGCGAGTGGAAGTCATCATACAGGCATCTTTCGACGGTACCAAGGTCTTTGTGTTGGCAACTTAGGGGTTTCCTCTATCGGCATAAGCTTGTCTTCGGGGGACCCTCTTGGTAAAGTCTCCATGTCTCGCCAACTGCAATCAAAGGACTCATATATCGGCATAAGGTTTACTCCCCACCAAGAAGTCTCGGTGAGTGCACGAAGTCTCACCGACTAGTAAAAAGGGGTCTAACACTTCGGCGTATGGTCTTGGCGAAGTCTTTTGGTCTCACCGACCAATGGCAGGGAGAAGACATGTTAGCGGGAGATATTGAGTTTAGGATAGAGTCTTGGCAAAAGCCTAGTGTCTCACCGACTAGCAAGAACAAACAAGTCCTTTCGATGAGAGTTATGTCTTTGGTGGAAGGTCTCCCTGAGTGCTCTGTGTCTTGCCAACCTCCAATAAACTACTACGTCTTGGTGAGAGACTTTTCTTCGAAGAGAAGTCTCGGTGAGGAAGGAAAGTCACATCAACATAGCATTGGGGGATTCAATTGGTGGTCTTTGCCGAGAAAATTGATGGTGTCTCAGCAACAGGTTGAATTAGTAAGGATTTCGCCTAGACATGAGGTATCTATAGGATGTCTTCCCGACAAGTGGATGCTACAACGAGCTGCCTACAAAGATTTCATTTCAGTATGACTACATCTATGTCTCCCCAAAATGTAAAATCTCCAAAGGATGATGCCTTCGGTGGGATGTTTGGCCGACCATTGATCTCTTGCCGATAACAGAGGAAGGTCCCACCGAAGCTCCAAGCCCAGCGATAATTTTTACCTTCGGTAGGAGGTCTACTCAAAATAAAAAGGTCTTACTGAAGGGTCAATCTTCGGTATGACATGAGGAACTTGATCAAAGGTCTCAACAAAACGTAGGAGTCTCGGTGACACATGAGGAGTGAGAGAAAACAATTCGGTATGACTATAGGGAGGTCTTGGCAACGATATAGCCTGCCAAAGGATCATGCCTTCGCCATATGCTCTTGGTGAAGAAAGAAAGTCACACCGAAGCTAAAGGACCCAAACTCGAGGAGACCCTGGGCAGATGAAATGGGTTCAGTAAAATGTCTTTCCGACCTGATGGCATCTTAGCAACGGGAGATGCTACAAGAGGAAGCTTGCCCAGAGATTTGGCCTTCAGCGAAATGTCCCGCCGACTTACCAGTGTCACACTGAAAGAACAAAGTAATCCCAGCGAGAATAAAAGGAACTCAGGGAGACTCCAAGTGAAAGGAGGGGCTTTTCCGTGAGGTCACGGTGACAAATGATGGTCTCCCTAACATTGAAGATGAGTTCCCCATGTGAAGAAGGATATCAGTATGACCGATAGGGACTCACCACACCCTCTGACCGAATAAGTGAAGTCTTTCCGATAGCTGCTGGGAGATGAAATCACATCGGGAAGACACCAAGGGTGTCTCACCGACATGCGATCCCAAACGAACTACCTTTTGACCACCTGAGATCCTGTGTGGCCTATGTTCCTCCAATCAGAGGAAGTTGACCAATTAACTGCCCCTGTGTAAGAAGACCGATAGAAGACAAACCACGTGGATTCCTTTTGAGAATAGTGATGATGTATTGGCTCAGACTGTGTTTAGTTCTGTGAGGAGGCCTGATGGTGCTTCTAGAAGGTGGTCAATGTGGGAAAAGTCCAAAACAGATAGGGAGGCCAAAGAATGAAGAATCCATAACTCAGGGGGACAGCTGTGGTGACCACTGCTGCTAGGGAGGTAGATCATTATTAATGAAGATATTCTGAGCATTCAAGGCGACCCCAATAGAGCTCGAAGAATGGACACAGAGATAGTAGAGTAAATGTTGTAGATTGAAAAGGTCTAAGGTTGTCCCTGAAACAATCTTCCAACAATATGGATAGTAGGGCTTCATAATGAATGCAGTTTTGACTTTCCTCAGAAAGATCTAAGGGCCGACTCTCCTACAGTCTGCAGATATTTTCTAAACCCTAGTGCAGGGGACAGCACATTCCTATTGGAACATTTTGTATATAAATCATTCTTGCCTCTTTGAAAATGTTAGAACTTTTAGTGTTAGCACTTCTAGATTAGAACTTCTAAGATTAGAGAACTTTTAGACTAAGAACTTTTTAGAGTTAGAACTGTTAGGAGTTAGTCAATTAACAGAAGGAGATAGAGTTGCATCTTGATTCTCAGTAATGAGAGCTTCTCTTGTCTTTTTTTCATTAGTTAGATTTTAGTACAGACTATAATGTATTTTCAAGTTCTCCTAGTGTAGTTGGAAACAATCTGGAGCTGCAGATTCTCTGTATATTGGTGATTGTGCCAACTTTGTAAATATTGCTTATTTTTTTTATTGACAGTAGAAGCAATCAGAGTTTAATCTACTTCATGTTGTGTTCCTGAATGATATTTGTCTCAATTGTTCATTTGATTTGTGAAGTCTTCAAGGAATGAAATGCTATTTATGTTTTATTTAAATGGTAATTAAAATCTGTTATGCAAATTAGCACTGTGAATGAAGGAGGCTATGTGTCAATCACAAGTTTATTTTATTCTATAGTTTTGGTTTACAAATTCCTTGAAGTTAACAAGTCTGGTTAAGGTTGGATGAACTGTTGTTCTTTTCTATTTCAAAACTCTGACTTATCTTTTTATATTTCTTTAAAAACCCCTGTTAGAATAGGTTTTATTTCATGCTTGATCTTAGAACAATCTGAAAGCTCAACACTAGCAGGACCCTTGAATATTACTATTGCATTAACCACTGAGTAACATCAGTACAGTTGAGACCCAACTACAAAGACCTTGGGAGCTAAGGCATCCATGTGTTTCCTTTCTTTTTCAGGAGAAGCAGAATAGCAATATTCTGCTTGCATTGTTGTGGTGCCAAAATCACCATCAACAGGAGACTAAGGGAGGTTTCCATTTTATTGATGACTTGATATCAAACCATGAGGACATATCACACTTTGTGATTGGTAATATTTTGAGGTTACTTGTTAGTGAATTCATAAGTGGGTTACAAGATAAAGTCTCCATATGGAAAGTGTTGAATCATGGTCACTTCAATATCTTTGGCATCAAGGTGTTGTCCAAACATAGTTGGTAGCTACTAAAGGTTTCATTACAGTAGCAATGAAAGGAGATTTCAGACTTGCCACCTATGAAGTTTGGAGGAAAAAAGGACCAAGATAAGATGTTTACATATTTGATAGTCCATCCCTTAGGTTGAGTGATTCTTTAGTTCATACTAGTCCATTTTGAGAATTTGGTTTGAAGACAATGGTTGTTCCAAGCTCCTTTGTTGTTGAAGCTTTCATGGATAGTCTTCAAGGGTTCACCAAAGAAGTCACTAATTTCTTGAGTGTGCATTTGGTTTTAATTGGCACTTGGAGATGTATTGTGTACTTTCCCCAATGTATTGGAGATCATTCTTGGTTGTGTATCCATGATTGGGATCCTCAATATGGTTTGACAGAGCTTATTGCATATGGAAAGAAGGATCTTTGGAGGGATAAGGATCAAATTTTCACAATTTATGGTGTTGTCCCCTTCTTTACCAACTATTTGGTAGTTCCATTTTCTCATCAACAAATGGATTGGAGGGAAATTTTCAGTAAGGGTTGGAGAAAAGGAAAAATGGTTACTCTTGGGAGTGTTCCTTGGCATAGACAAGGGAAAATTTTGAGTCTTGAATTTGTTTGGTTAAAGAATAACCACCTTACACTTAGATTTACTCTCATTTAGGAGAGTTAGAACACTATTTCTTGCCAAGGAGGTACAAGATTTTAGTGGGAGATTATTTTGAAGTGTCTTCCAACCAATTTCAAGGTGTTATTATGCAACACTATGCTCTTCTCATATTCTAATGCTTGGGAACTTCATGGGCACTATTGTTATCACTTGAGCAAAGCACTAAATTCAAATTGTACCTTGTTGTTTCCAACTTTGATTAACAATGACTAGTGGATACTCCAAACCTTTTGAACTCATGGAGCTCATTATACGAGGGTTTGTGATGCAAGCCTTGGTAGTTACCTCTTAGTGTTGGTTCAAGACAACAAACCTCCACTTGCTTTGGTTCACCATTCTGAGACTCTAGGAGCTAGAACAAATATACTTTTTAGGAGTCTTCATGGTTGTGTGAGGTATTATGATGATATATTTGTTGATCTCTTGCAAGGGATGACTTTCTTTTTAGAGAGAATATTTGAAGGAGTCACATATGTGGTCATGGCTCTGCTAGATAACATGTGGAGGTATGCCGAGGAGTATAGTTTTGAATTGAGTAAAATTTCCTTCTTATTTACCTGAATTGCAATAGGTAATGGAATTGTAGATATGGAATTCTAAGAGTCATTTGGGAAAGAGATGTTGCATGGTATTGATTTCAGGCCTCCTAGGTATTTTAGATTGAATCTTGTGCATGGTAATATTTTGGAGTTATAGGGGAGGATAGTGCAAATTTGGCACAATGGTTTCAGTGATGTGATCAAAGTGATGTAACATTGGCATGGTGGGTCCTTCCTAAGATTGGTTTTGTGTGGATCAGTCTAACATTTCTAGAGTTGTGGTGGAAATGCTTGAGGACAAGCAATCTTTGGGAAGGATAGACTGTAATTTCCCCATTTTTTATCCCTACACTTTCTAGTGACTGTTAGCCTATTTCTAGAGGCATGTAGGCTATTCAAAGCCATAATTAGGGTTTCCTATTTTCTAAGAGGTTTCCTTCTGAGTTTTCAAGGGTTAGATGCAAGATTTTGGCAGAGTGTTTTCTAGGTCTTTCTAAGTTTTCAGAGGGCTTCAAAGAAGTTTGACATGCATTTCAATCAGAGGATATTTTGGACTTACTATTTTTAGTAAGTTATGATGGCTACCTATTTTTTACTACTCAAACAAAGTTTAGAATCACTTACTATTTTTAGAAGTATACTATTTTTAGTAAGTTATATTTTTGGAATTGCAGTCTAGCAATAGCTCAACACACATTTTCTAATTTTGGTAGTGAGGCAGTTCTATTTTGGTAATGGCTTCTCTAGAATTCTTGGAGCTCAAAAAAAGGAAAGTTTTATAACTTAAGTCACATTATATTTCAATACTAATTTTAGATCCCATGTCTAGGTGTTATTACTTGAAGTTGTGTTTAAAAGGTGGGCCTCATTTTTTATGCCTAAATTGGAGATTGAAATGTTTTAAGTTATATTTTATATAAGGTAAAGTGGACACCATAATTTTCAAGCAATGAGTTTAATATGTATTATTTTATTCCTCATATTTGGGTGCCCCTTTTTGGAGGGAAATGGAGTTTGAATTTTTGGGGTTGGAAATCTATAAATAGAGTGCTTTGCCTCTTTATTTGCATCTCATTCTTATCATAACAAAGTGTTGCTAAACTTTATTCAAACTCTTGCTTCAAGGTTGAGATGCCTCCTAGTTTCTTCATTAGTTTTTAGTTTGAAAGACAAATCCTAGCTGATCAGTGACTAATTTTTCACTCAAAGGTTTTGGATTGAGCTTCAATGGTGATGGCTACATTGGTGACTTTAGTTTGGTGTGGCTTTGATGTTTTCTAGGAATTTTCTTGGTATGATCTTTGTTATTTTGGAGTTTTATTTTTATGCTACTATAGACCCACATCCATGCTTGTCCTATTATAGAGACTTGGAAAATTTTGGTGGGTGTTAGCTTGTTTGGATCCTTGCTTCTAGGTGCCCTCTTGCCTAGAATCTCATATTTTTAGAATAAGAACCTAATTTTTTCTTCTGGTCACCCTCCTCAAGGTGCCTTAACTAGTTATTTTAGGTGCATTAGGATGCATGCAAAATTAATGAAAGTTGTTTGGTGGGCTTTAGCTTCTTGTATTTGGATGCCTAGTCCTTAGGTGCCATTCACATTCAGTTTGAGGTCCTTTAGAAGAGTATTGAGGAAGTTATAAGCATTTAATGGAGTTATAGGCTTGTTGATCAAAAAGTTAGAATGTTGCCATTTTATATCAGACCTAGTTTTTTTAGTATTTTCTCTTAATTTCTTGATGCTTATCTTAGTAGTTGTCATGAAGATGATTATCTAACTCTTGGACCTTCATATTGCTAAAATTATCTTATGATACATTGTATAAGACTCAATATTGTAACATTGTTTTCAATAGTACTAATCAACTCTTTCATTTATGTACTAGTGCTTTCATTCCCACTAAAAGGTGGAAGAGGTTGGATTACCACCTAATTGCTTTCTTATTTTGTTACTCGTTAAAAAGTGGAAGAGGAAAGCTTGCCGCCTAAGCATTTACATTTTCTATATTGGTCATATTTTCGCCAATATCATTTGTACTTCTAGCATTTTAGTTTATTGCTAACAGATCCCCTTGCACCATATGCTCTCACCTTGCCCTCTCTAGGATTTGGGTGATAAAAAATGTAAGGTTTCTTTCAACTTTTTATCTTTCTTGGGCTAACATTAACAACTAAAGTGTTGTGTTCTTAAAATTTGGAAAAAACTAAGGGGATATTACAATTGGAATGTTTATACCCTCACATTCTAGTGCCTCTCTTGCATTCTTGACCATGTACGAGTCAACAAAACATCCCCTCTCAGCATCCTCTACACCTCGAGTCTCCTAGGGTTTGTTCAAGTACTCCCTCCATCTGAGGGTCTTTGGCTTAGATCCTCCAATTCTTGATTCCTTGTCATTTGATATGGAAAACTATTGAATGTAGCGTATGTTTTTTTCAAGTTCTCTTGTTAGTTCATTTTCATCATTTTAAAAAATTTCCTTGCCTATTATAGATGAAGTGTTGTGTGCTAAAAATTCAAAAAAACTAAGGGGATTATTATAATTTCACTATTTCTACCTTAACTTTCTAGTGCCTCTCTTACACTCTTGTCCACGTACGGGTGAACAACACATCCCCTCTTAGTGTCCTCTACACCTCAAGTCTCCTAGGGTTCATTGAAGCACTCCCTCCATCTGGGGATCTTTGGCTCAGATCCTCTGATTCTCAGTTACCTATCATCTGATATGGACAACTCTCGAATGTGGAACATGTTTTCAAGTTCTCTTGTTAGTTCATTTTAATCATTTTTAAATTTTTCTTTGTATTTTATGGATAGTGTCTTGAAGATGTCTTGGTTTTGTTCGTCATCAATGTTTTTGTTCATTTTAGTGATGTGTTGGTTTATTTCATTGAGTTCAGCGTTTTATTCTTCAAAAATTCATTTCAACCTTCTTCGGTGGTCTTCGTGTTCTTTTAATCTCAATGATCATTGTAGTAGCTCATTGGCTGTTTCTTGCCCACTTGGTTTTTTTCTTTTGTCCTTATTAGGTTGTATGTGCATTAATTTCTAGGATTACACCTACGGTTAGTGTCACACTCCTCCTCCTCCTCCTATTTTCTTCTTTCCTCATACTATTGTAGTATTTATTTATTTTAGTATTCTTGGTCACTCTCTACTTGAAATATTGTAGTATGATGTAATGACATGCAAGAAACCTTGGTAGTCGGTTGAGGAGATGATTGACCTCTTGGTAGAAATGATCACTCTCTCACCTAAGAGCCTCCCTCCATATGTGGTCCCTCAATGAGATGTCCCATAGGTTTACCAGATCCTTCATCAACACATCTTCCCTATCTTCATTTTCTTGCATTGACTCCTTTCCCAACTAACCCATTATGATTCCATCCTATCGTCGGGGTGATTTTACCAAGTTCACTTAGGAAACAATTCCAAAGGTTTACTCACTATGGGGTTTTCACAAGAACATGGAGAAAACTAGATCTTATATCAACAATAACAAAGCATAAAAATACATGAGAATTGCATAGAATAAGATATTTCATTCATTCATTAAGTATAACAACAATTACATATTAATAGCATCATATCTTGAGAGTACAAATAAAATGATCACATAAATAGCTAGTCAAGGTTGGTTGAGATACCAACCATTGACAACGCTTCCTATAACTACCCAACCATCATATTTATTTTTTATTACAACTTTATATTAATCTATGCACAAGTATTATTCTATTTTATTTTATACACACTATTAGTATGACTGATTACAACTTAGTTATTTATAAACATGGTTGACTATAGGTTTTATTAGAGAGCTTGATACACTCTCTAGACAATTCTTATGAGCTAACAAATTGGATTCTAATAAGTGGAGTCTATTTAAGTGGGATTCTATATGTAGGGCTATTCAGTAGAGTGGTATAGGTCTTCGCTAGATGACTATTACTGGTTAGGCTTTAGCAGTGAAGCTTTACTCAAGATGGTGTACTAATCAAGATCAACACTTGGCCAAAATCCTCAATACTAAATATCTAAGAGGACTTGTGGAAGTTAATATTCCTAAATTATTCTTGGATGGTAAGGGGTCTATGATTTTGAATACGCTTAATAGAGGAGCTAGCCTAATCAAGCAAGGCATATTCTATATTTTTCACAAGGGTGAGGATGCTCTTTTTTGGCTTGATTCCTAGCATGGTCAGCCCCCAATCATGTCCACCTATTCAAATTTATAGAATCTTGGCTTGTCGTTTTAGGAGGCTGGGTGGTCAAAGGTGAGTGATTTTAAAGTTATGGTGTGTTTGGGTTAGATGGAGGTGCTTAAGTAGAAAGAGTGTCACTTGTGGCCCTCAGGGGGATTAGAAGAGGAATGTGCTAAGTTGTCTAGGATTTTAGTAGGTAGAGCTTGCAATACTTTGTAGTGGAGGGATGTCCTAGCTTGGGCTCCTAATCCCAAGGGGGTTTACATGATGGTTGTTGGGTATCATGAACTGGATAGAAGGAAATATAGGGAGGAAGAAGTCCCTTGGTGGAATTATGTTTGGAATAAGTTTTCTTGGCCTAACTGCAACTTCTTCCTTTGGTTAGCTTCCCATAACAAGTGTCTTACTTGGGATAATATTTTGAAGAGAGGCTTTCAGGGTCCCTCCATATGTTTTCTTTGTGTTATTATTGAGGAGTCTTCTTAACATTTTTTCTTCTAATGTTCTTTTTAAGATCTATCTAACACACCTTTGGTGGATAGTGTGGAGACAATCTTGTGTGCATGCTCTATCCCTCATTGATTTTTGGAGAAATTTGGGGAGACCCCTTGATCACTCTTTCCATCTATAAATGATATGGACTATTGGGCCTTCATGTATTCTTTGGAAGATTTGGTTGGAGAGGAATCATAGTATTTTTCAAGATAAAAATTTGATGGTTCTATAAGTTTGGCAATGGATTCTTAGTATGTTTCAGGAGACTATTTCAGCTAAATGTGAGTTTGTAGTGCTACAGGGTTTGGGTCTAATTGGACAGATCTCTAGGACTTGTTCCAAAGGGAGGAGACAATCTAATAGGAAATTTCAACAAGATGGTAGGTGGTCTCTACCTTCTATTGGGACATTAAAAATTAATATTGATGGCTCATCCAAAGGAAATCCGGGTTATGCAGGTATGGGAGGAGTAGGGAGAGATAGCTTCACAACTACCATTTTCTTCTTCTCTAGGTATCAAGGCCACTAACTAATAACCTCATGGAGGCTCTTTTAATTATTATTTCTCTAGAAAATTCTTATGCTCTTGGTTGGTGCAAGGTTATTTGTGAATCAAATTCTCATATTATGATTAATTTGTTGAACAAATAGAGTTTTGATTGGGTGAGTTAGTGATTGAATTTGATTGTGTAGCATATTCATTAGTTAATAAATTTGTTGGATTTGGTTTCCTTTGTTCATAGCCCAAGGGAGTGGAACAATATGGCATATTGTCTATCTAAATGGGCTTTAGAGTTTAGAGGTGATTGGAAGATCAATGATTGGGAGCATCTTCTCAATGACTTTGTCCATAAATTGAAGATGTTGATTCATGAGGATATGCATGGTCCTTGATCAGGTTTTGGTTTTCTTGTCTTTATGGACTTGTTGTTCTTTGGGCCTTCTTGGCTAGGGGTTCCCTTTAGGCCTTATTTGTTTTTGTTTTGGTTCCTTGTACTCTTGGCTTTTCTCTGATTAAATAAATTTTTACCCCTTTTTTATAAAAAAAACATCCTGCATATGGATTTGCGGACATCTATGGAATGAAACCATAAGTAATGAAAATATGGAATGATAAATCATTTCACTATTAAGATTATTGAAACATAAAATTGAAAGGTGATAATATCCAAAGCCTATAACCAAATCCAACAAGCAATAGTTTGATTTTGTAACATGCCCATTGTTCTACTCAATAAATTTAACTATGTTTTACCTCAAGTGAATAAACTATGTTGCTAATATCATAGCAATAAAAAAAAAAATTCAACCAAAAGATAATGTGTGCATTTGATATAACAATATTCCATATTTCTCATTTCATTTCATTGAAATATTGCAATCTTTCCAAAATATTGATTTCATTCTTAGGATAACATTTCACATTTTCCAAACTTCCATAGAATGGTACAAAGATACATAACTTCCATGAGCTTTACTAGCAATATATATATGAATTGGTCCAAATTTCCCCACATTAGTGCATACATTCTAGATGGCCCCATTCCTTGGTGCATACATTCTAGTTGTCCTCAATACTGGCACATAAATCCTCATACCTCGGTCGCCAACTGATGAGGAGAAGCATCACTCAGGTGCTTTTCCACCAACCATGAACTTTAATGTGGTCCCCCACACATCTATCACATATGGTGAGATGACCCTCCCTTCGATGAAGATATTGGTGTGGTAACCCCATAACAATAGCCTTCTTGAGCTTAGTGTTGTGTCCTACATACTTAGACTTCAATACAGTGGCTACTACCTATTTGTATGATAATTCCCAGGCCTATCATGTTATAGTGAAACATAGTGAATTGGTAGTGTAACCAATGGAAAATTACACTACTTTGGCCAAATTTTCATATATAAAGGTGTCATCTCTTCACCCACTACCCTTAGCTCAATTTGGATTTTGACCATTCATATACTATGCATAGGAAATTCCCTCCATTGGGTAATCTTTAACCCTAGGAACAACCTATTATTATGAAATTACTACCAAGTAATTCCTATGTGTAATCTATTCCCATTGTTGGATAATCATATCCCAAGAATGACCTACGATCTTTCTATGATTCAATGTAAACAAATAACTTGTAACAAATAACTTCATAAGCTATTCGAGATTCATCTTATCCTAGTAAATAATACAAATGAACACATCCACTCCTTACTAGGGAGTAAGTACAAAAACTCATCAATAAATGTCTCCATTATGGAATATATCACAACAATAAATGATTCTTATCAAAATTATAATCACTTCAATAAATGTCCTTAGCTTAAAAACACGATCTCAACAATAAATGGCTTTAATTAGGAGGATAATCATATCAATAAGCAACTCATTCAAAATTACAATCTCAACAATAAAAGACTCTATTCAAAAGTACAATCTCATCAGTAAAAAGGGTTATTCAAAAGTAGAATCTCATTAATAATATGACTTCATATCAAGAGTATAAAGCAATCAGTCAAGTAACAATTCCAACTCAATAGGGTAATCCCACCTATGGCTCCAATCATATAGTAATTCATAAATTCAAGTGATTAGCTTAATCACATAGGATGATCTAAACCTTAGTTTACTCTAATCTAGGATAAAATCAAAAATCAATTATCAGACCGATCATGTAGGTTATTCTCAACCTAGGGTTTCAATCAATAATCAAGTAAAGCAACAATCAAGTATTCATTCAAGTATTGACTAATAATATGTTATCAGATACAAGTTACCTCTTACATGCACTTATGACGCATTTATCAAAGAAACTCAAGCAAGTTTTATTTTTCAACTCTTCAAGCTAACCATTACCTATATAAGCTCTATTTTTTATATAGTATTTAATACTATCATAGATACCTATTCCACAATATTAATACATAGTAATATCAAAAAAGTAAATACATTTCTTTTCTATATTTGTCATGAATCCATTGCATAGAACCAAAGAAGATAATAATCATTTAATAATAAAAATACACATTTTTCCAAGCAAGCAATCAAAGACACTAAATCTATTCAAAAGAATACAAACATAATAGATTATAATCAACATGCCTATTAAAGGCTATACCCCAACTAAACAAATGGGTTTATTAGCTCAATCCTCTCCAAGATCAACTTGCAACTGTTCTCTAATTCTCCAATCCTACTCTGAGAATTTACTTATAATATCTCACATGATTTTACCTCACATTGAACTCTTAGCTCAAAAAATTAGAATACCTTAATATAATAATAGTAGAAAGAAAATGAAGTGTGCATTCCAAATGAGCTAATCTCTCCTCTATTTATACAAAAAATTAGCATCTACATGCTAGAAACAAGGTAGAAGAATCAACATTTTTCAGCTCATCTAGTTTGACTCAGCATGGTAAATAAAAGGTGGCAAATTTCAAACTTAATACTTAGAAAAATAGCACAATAGGTTGCTTCATTCATGGATAGCAAGAATTCATTAAAGATATGAAAGGTAAACATTTAAATAGGCTAACTATATTCATTCCAACTTCTAGTTGACGCATTCTACAATTTAATTTGGTTTCCATAAAATAGACTTCTAAAGCAATGCAGTTATTCATAATTTGGTGCCACATATACTTATTACGTGATGATTGGTGTTAATAGATAAAGACCAAGTAAAATTTGTTAATGTTTTTCATATTGCCTTCAATCCTTTTGACTATGTCTTGCAAATCATTCTCATGCATTAACTTAGCATATTTCCCACACACTTATATTAGTGTTGCACATATTACTCAGCATGTTAATCACTTCATGCATAGTTTATATATTGACTTGGTCTTCAAGTCTATGTATTGCATTAAGTATCTTAATCATATTCCTTGTATTTTCTTGGCTTACTAACACATTTATGCACTTACATTGTGTGCTACCCTAGGTTAGATATGGACAACCCCTTTATATCTTTTTATTAAACCAATGTGCTTTAACATATCAATTCTTTATGAAGGATTCCTATACACCATATCAAGGTCAATGATCTCTAATATGCTATGATAGTATTTCATGTGTTCAATATCATTTATGCACTTTGGATAATAACCAACACTATCAAACATAATACATATATATATATATATATATATATATATATATATATATATATATATCTGTGTGTGTGTGTGTGTGTGTGTGTGTGTGGGTGTGTGTATTAATATGCTCATACGAATGCCTCTATTTTCGTCAATACATACATGCATATATTAATATATATACCTATATGTGCATATATCATATATATATCATTACCTTGATATTTAAACTCATATATATAAAAAAACATATGTTAAAATAGTCATACATATATATACAAGTATTAATATATATGTATATACATTTACATTAGCATAACAATATACATATACATTAATATATGTATATATTATATATAACATTATTTTATCATCCATGCTTGAGTACATATACTCATATATTCATTGATTGCAAATTTAATCGCATAATTCAATCCATAGAGACAACCTATCTCAAACAAGGATGACTACCTAAATATTCCATTAAGTCAAGACTATGACCAAAGGCACTTACCCGATTCATGGACTAACTTGACTCAAACAACCTAAATTAGAATGTGAGTGTGTGTGATAGCTTAGTATTAGCTTATTAAGGGTTAGTAGACCAAGCCCCTCTCCTCAGTGATACTTACCCTCTCTTTTAGAGGCATGTATCTGTATCTGCATCCAACTTGGCACATTTTCAATGGTAGTTAAATGTTCACATGAAATCCACTTGCATCATAAAACATTAGAATATTCAAATTACAATACATATTCTTTCATTGTACTTCATCAATATAAACCTAATTACTCCTTCAAAGCAATATATTTTAATACATATTTTAGTATTCCATTCATTTATCAAACATATAAAAATCATGATTTACTTTCATTATCCTATTTACCTATGTAGGTAAAAGTAACTCAATAACAATAAGACACGGTGTAACATACTTCCCCACTTATGAATCATCATCCCCAATGATTTAAAGCACTTAATCATATAGTTAAATTCAAATAAAGGTTCTACTTTTCATTTTCCAAATCAGGCAAGAAATAAATATATTCCCATCTAACCTTCCCTCATAACATGACCCCTTGTAATCTTGTCCTTCCTGGACCTTGAATTGAGTGATTTATGTTAAAATACAAGGAGAACTTGTGTGCTTCATGCATACTTCCTATCTCAAATAGTGTTCATTATAATCATATTTCCTCATATGTACTTCATAAGTACAATAATAACTATATCCTATATGACACCCATACCACAGTGATTGGAAATCATGCTCCCCTTGGCTAATGTAATTATCCTTACTATAATCCAAGTAGAAAATAATGTCGGTGTATTGCACACTACATTGTGCGTCCCATCTTTCCCTTTGGCTCTTACACCACCAGATAACTCAAAAGAAAAAACATCCATCACTAACTCAAACATTTTCCTTAAGCATAATAGTAATGCTTCTGACTATTGTCCATCTTGAGAATAACATTTCCCTTAGACACTTGTCAATTTTGAGCATAATGATATTTCTTTTTATTTCAATCTTTGTATCAACAAAGTTTCTTTTATCATTTCAATCTCTTATTTCATTCTAACAACCTTTTCATTCTGGGGTTAACCCTATTCCCTATCTTATCCCAACTTAATAGAGATTCAACCCTTTTTCTCATATCATGAACCAATTTCAATGATATAAGTTTTATTGTAATATAAGTATCTCACAAATCCTCCAAGATTTGATTTATTCATTTTTCCTAACTAGCTAACTTAAAGTAATAAATTTATCTTTCATTCAGCTAAATTCTCATGTGATGATCATGGTTTATGGAAAACCAAATGTCACTTGTGTGTCCGATTATGAGATAACCTTCTCAAGAACATTAAGCAATTGCTTAGTTCACAATTTTGATGCTTTAGGACTACTATCCTATAAATCAAAATTTCCAATAAAAATTAGTTACCTTGGTGAGTCTATCCACCATAACATTATGTCAGTTACATTGAAATAGAAATATTAAACTATTCTTGTGATCTACCACTTCCCCTCTAGAATTCCATGGAAGTATACAAGCCTTTCTAATAATGACATCTTGTCATCATCCTCTGGGATTTTGGACTTCAACTTACTACATACCTAGTAGAATTATAATCTATCCCCTTCTAGATTATAGTGGTTCTTCATCCAAAAAAATTTGGTGTTCCCTTGTGTACCTAAATATGACATCAATTTACCTCATTCTTTATTTCCCAAAATTTTGGGTGTATAGGTTCCTTCTTTGGTTCATAATAGTCCATCCTGGCTAAGTGAAACCTCTTTTATGGAATTATGCCATATTTGGTTATAAAAATATAATATTAAATATTAATGATGGAGCTAAAATCCTTCCTCTTGGGACATCCATATCTTGGGTTTCTTTTGTCTTTTAATATTTTTCCAAAGTTGTAATATGATTTTTAGCTCACTCTATTTCTTCTGATGAGCATTTATACTAGTTTGAGTTATAATTCTCATTTGATCATGTTGACTTGATACTATATTACAAAAGATATAAATAATTTATTGCATACCATACTACCAAGCATGTATGTTTCTTGTTAACTCAAGGTTAGAAATATAATTATCCCATTTTTGATTCCATAGGTGAGAATTTTTCCTTTCACGACCAAGCATAATGCCTATCCTTTTATAAGGTGTCAACGATAATAATTGTTGGTAACTAGCAACTGATCATGCTATATTGTACACTCTTCATGTATCCTCACTGGGGTTTGAGGTCAAGTTGGGTCCCAGGTGATGGTTTGGGGGTGGCAACCCCAAAGAAAAATTTTCCTACTTTTTCACATCATCACTGAAAAAGGAAAAAACCAACTTTGTAGAACCCTAATTTTGGAAGCTTCTAAAAAGCTTGTTATGAGCAATTGGGATGGGGGGTTGCAATAAGGTGATTATTCATGATATTGTAATAATTTTTGCACTAGATAATAAAATATTTAGATGGTTGCGGTTTTGGGAATGTAGCCCATATTAGGTGAACCACATTAAATTCTCTATGTTGTCTTGTTGTTGATTTTTTTTTTGTGTGTTTTATCTCTCTATTATATTGATAAAATATGCATTTAACTTTTAGATATATGTCTTCTAACCCTAACAAGTAGTATTAGAGTAGGTTGTGTTCGATTATCCTCTGTAGGAAGGTCTCACAGTTGAGTGGGAGTCTCACGGTTGAGTGGGAGAAATGGAAAATGAGGGTATGTTGAAGGTTGAGAAGTTTAATGGGTAGAACTATTAGTTATGGAAGATGCAGATGGAGGAATACCTATGTCAGAAGGATTTATGGCAGAAAATGGAAGGGAAAACCAAGAAACCCTTAGCAATGCTTGATGAGGATTGGGACATTTTGGACAAAAAGGAACTTGGTAGTATTTGTTTATGTCTGGCACAATCAGTGGCATTCAATATTGCAACAACAAAGACAACTCAAGAGATGATGCAAACCCTGGTGAAGTTTTATGAAAATCCTTTTGCTTCAAATAAGATATTTCTTATGAAGCATTTATTTAATATAAAAATGGTAGAAGGTGGGTTAGTGGCTCATCATTTAAATGAGTTTAATATAGTTAGTAGTCAATTAACTTCTGTAAATGTAAAATTTGATGAAGTTAGGGCTCTTTTGATTTTGTGTTCTTTGCTTGAAAACTAGAATAGCTTGGTAATGGTTGTTAGCAATTCTATTTCTAGTTCAAATACATTGAAATTTGATGATGTTGTTGGTGTTATTTTGAGTGAGGAAATTCATAGGAAAAGCTTAGGTGGAACATCCACATCAAGCAATGTTTTGAATGTAGAAATTAGGGGCAAAAAAGGAGAGAGGAAACAATTTTGGACGTTGTGGGAAGTCACGAGAAAAATCAAAGGAAAAAATGTCCCAATCCAGAGAAAAGGATTGTTGGTACTATGGTAAGTCAGGTCATTTAAAGAAATATTGTACGTCTTGAAAAAATAAAAGGAGACAAAAAGGAAGGAAATAAAGAGGAAAATGTGGTAAGTAATAAATCTCATGAGGATGCTTTGATTCTTTCCCTTGATAATGTTAATGATTCTTGGGTGTTAGATTTAGGGGCTTCATTTCATGCTATGCCCCATAGAATTTATTTTCTTGATTATGTCTAAGGGGATTTTGGGTTGGTTTATTTGGGAGATAACGAGCCCTGTCAGATTGTTGGAAAGGGAAGAATCAAGACTAAGTTGTAGAATGAGAATCATTGGATACTACATGAGGTAAGGCATGTTCCAAAGTTAAGCAGAAATTTAATTTCAGCAGGGCAACTAGATGATGAAGGTTATGTTGCTACATTTAGTGATAAAAATTGGAAGGTTACAAAAGGTGCCTTAGTGGTAGCAAAAGGTGTGAAAGTAGGTACCTTATATCTTTGTGCAGGTCATACTATTCCTTCTACTTTAGCTATTGCAGATAAAAATCAATGTTTAGGAACTGTTGTTGTAGTTCAGTAGGAAGAAAATCAATCAATTGTCGTGTATTATGAATCAACATTGTGGAATAATAGACTTGGGCATATGAGTGCAAAAGGTATGAAAGTACTTCATTCAAAGAATATTTTATGAGGTCTAAAATGTGTTAATATGGATTTATGTGAAAGTTGTGTGTATGACAAACAAAGGAGAGTTAGTTTTCTCAAGGATGGGAAGGAAAAGAAAGATGAGAAATTGGAGCTTGTGCATATGGATGTATGGGGACTAGCTCAGGTATATTCTCTCAGTGGCTCTCAATATTATGTTACATTCATTGATGATGCATCTAGGAAGGTATGGATTTATTTCCTTAGGAAAAAATATGATGTATTTGAAAATTTTACAAAATGGAGAAGCTTGGTTGAGAATAAAATGGCTAAAAAGTTAAAATGTCTCAGATCTGATAATGGTGGTGAGTATTGCAGAAAATATTTTGAAATTATTGTTCCTCTAATGGTATTCATTGGAAGAAAATGGTTCCAAGGACTCCACAGGAAAATGGAGTGGTTGAGCGTATGAATAGAATAATAATGGAGTGTGCACAAACTATGATATTGCATGTTGGATGCCTTTAAACATGTGGGCAGAGGATGTAAACACTATTGTTTATTTAATTAATAAAGGTCCCTCTAATCCTTTGGGTTGTGATATTCCAGAGGAAGCATGGAAAGGTAAGAAGGTGAGTTATTCTTTTCTTAAGATCTTTAGTTGTGAAGCATTTTGCACATGTAGATTCTAAAAATAGAGCTAAACTTGATGTAAAATCAAATAAATTTTTATTTGTTGGATATGGCATTAATGAATTTGGTTATAGGCTTTGAGATTTTGAAAATCAAAAAATTGTGAGAAGCAAGGATGTCATATTCAATGAGAAAGGGTTGTACAAAGATCAGTTCCAGCAGCATGAGAAGAAAGAAAATGATTATGTAGTACTAGATGATACACCAAACAATGATGTTCCAGTGGTTCCTCATGCTCTAAAACAATAGAAACAACAAATACAACAAACTCTAGTGAATGTTAGACGATCTTCAAGGATAAGTAGACCCCCAGAAAAATATTCTCCCTCTTTGTATTATATTTTATTAACTAATGTTGGTGAACTGGAATGTTATGATGAAGCTATGCAGGTGGATACCAAGGTTTAGTGGGAGCATGGAATGGAAGAAGAAATGGTCTCTTTGTTGAAAAACCAGACTTGGGAATTATGCAAGTTGCTTGCAGGTAAAAAGGCTTTACCAAATAAATGGGTTTATAGGCTGAAAGAGGAGGATGGAGGTAAGAAAAAATTTAAATCTAGGTTAGTTGTAAAGGGATTTGCATAGAAAAAGGAATTGATTTTGATGAGATTTTTTCTCTAGTTGTTAAAATGACTTCTATATGCACTATTTTAAGTATTCTAGCTACTGAAGATTTGCATTTAAAATAACTTGATGTTAAAACAAAATTTCTCCATGGTGATTTGGAAGAGGAAATATATATGGAACAACCACAAGGATTTGAGGTCAAAGGTAAGGAGAAACTTGTGTGCAGATTGAAGATAAGTTTATAAGGCTTGAAGCAATCACCTCAACAATGGTATATCAAATTTGATAGCTTTATGGCTGAACATGGCTACAATTGGTGTAATTTAAATAATTGTGTTTATTTTAACAAGTTAGATGATGATAGCTACATTATTTTACATTTATATGTTGATGATATGCTTGTAGCGGGGTCTAACATGGATCACATAAAAGAGTTAGAACAATAGTTAGCAAATTCATTTGCTATGAAGTATTTGGGGGTAGTGAAACAAATCCTTGGTATGAAGATTACAAGAGATAGGAAAAATAGAAAATTATTTTTATCTTAGGTTGATTATGTTGAAAAGGTGTCGCAGAGATTTCATATGGAGAATGCAAAAGATGTCAGCACACCTTTTCCCAGTCATGTCAAATTGACTAAGGATATGTGTCTAAGGACACAAGAGGAGGAAGAAAAAATGTCCAAGGTATGATATGCTTCAGTTGTAGGTAGTTTAATGTACACCATGGTATGCACAAGACTAGATATTGCATATGCTATAGGATTTTTTAGTAGGTATATGAGTCATCCCAATGTTGAGCATTAGAATGTGGAAAAATGGATTCTCAAGTATTTGAGAGGTACATCTAATAAATGTTTATGTTTTGGGAGCTCTAATATTGATTTAAAAGGTTATGTTGACTTAGATTTGGCAAGGGATATAGATACCAGGTGGAGTACCACAAGTTATGTATTTACAATTTGTGGGACAACAGTGATTTGGATTTCTCAGTTGCAAAAGGTGGTTGCTTTATCCAGCACAGAGGCAGAGTATGTTGCTCCAACAAAGGCAGCAAAGGAGATGATATGGCTGCAACTTTCCATGGAAGAGTTGGGTAAACAGTAGGCTGAAAATTACTTGTTTACAAATAGCCAAAGTGCTATACATCTTGCAAATAATTCTTCCTTGGAATCTAAAACCAAACACATACAATTGAGATATCATTTCATTCGGTTAGTGTTAGAGGATGGACAGGTAGAGCTAGAAAAGATACATATAGATGCCAATACAACAAATATTTTTACAAAGCTAGTGACAAGGGAGAAGCTGAGTTCCTCTTCAGCTTTGGTTGGACTTCAAGTTTGATTTCAAGTATAGTAGAGTAATAGGGTCCAAGATGCTTATTTCCAGTGGGAGCTATAAGTGTGATGGTTTCATCTGAGATCAGTCTCCAAGTGGGAGATTGTTTGGTTTGGAGCCTGATTAGTCTCCAAGTGGGAGATTGTTGGTATATGGTGATTGATCATGCTATACTGTACACTCTTCATGTATCCTCGCCAGGGTCCAGGGCCGGGTCTAGCCCCAAGTGAGGGTTCAAGGGTGGTAACCCCCAAAAAGTGCGGGTTTAGGAGTGGCAGTCCTGAAGAAAAAAAATTTCCTATGTTTTTGCATCGTCACCAAAAAAGGAAAAAATTGACTTTGTCAAACCCTAATTTTGGAAGCTTTAAAAAGCTTGTTATAAGTGGTTGGGATGGGGGGTTGTAGTAAGGTGATTATTCATGATATTGTAATAAGTTTTTCACTGGATAATAAAATATTTGGATGGCTACAGTTTCATGGATCTAGCCCATATTGGGTGAACCATGTTAAATTCTCTATGTTGTCTTGTTGCTGCTATAATTTTTCTGTTTGTTTTATTTCTCTACTTTATTGATCAAAACTACATTTAACTTTTAGATGTTTTCCTTCTAACCCTAATAATAAAAATTGATCTTCCAATTCAATTTCATATAGGGTTGTGTTGTGAATATTTCTTTCTCATTGGTCATAAGCCTTGACCTTTCCACTACCTTTCACTAGTAGTTCCATTAGCTTATCTTTTATCCTTTCCGCCTCATTGTGGTTATTGAGGACAAGACTTTGGTTGAATCATGACTTACGAAGAAGTCAAAATTTCTTTCAAATTGAGAATACATTGATGAACTTCATTGAATGGGGGACTTTATCTAAGTCTATCTACTCTCCTTCTTCCCCCCTTAGTTTTTCCATGATATTAGATCATCTTAATAGTTGAGATAATAACAATCATCCATTCTCTTCAAATTGGTTGAATTAATTTAACATTCTTTGTTGTTGGCTCTTCATAGTTGAATAGTTGTTATCTAGCTTACTTACCCTTACTAGGTACACCTCGTACATACCTTTTTGTTTCCAAAACTAGTTTCATCATCACCTTCAAATCTATTAGATTCAATAGTTGGATCCATAGAAATAAGATATAATGAATAATCAACAACTTTACAAGAAAAGAGGTACTCTAGTGTTTCATTCCTAATTCTCTCTTCCATGTATTCTAATAGCCTTCTAACCATAGTAGAATAATAGCCTACATCCACAAAGCCCCATTTGTTAATGTGTTAACGAGCTCACCTAAGGATTCCTATGTCAATTGTCTCATCACCTTTGTGAGTTTTTTTTAAATAAATCTTTTGATTAAACAACATAGTCTCCTCCATATCCAATTTCTTTTAGATTATCAAAATGTAAGTTTAGTTTCATTGAAAAGTTGGTAAATTCTATTTACACTTCAATCGAAATTTTCTCTTAACTGAGCCTATGTCAAATTTAATATGATTCACATTTTAGTTCCAAAATAACAATCATCATTCCAAGTGATTTTTTCCAAATTCTACGTAACTTTATTTTCTCTTAACTTTAAAAATTATAAGGTTGTTTGTCTTCTTTCCCCCTTTTCAATTGGAATCTTCAAATTAACCTTGCTTATTCTAGTTGGTGGAATCATGTTGTCTTCTTATTCTTCACTGATTGCTTCTTTTCCTCTTTCCATCTTGGCATAAGAACTTTTTAACCTTTAGCTTTCAATAAGGTTTACACATCACTTGTGTAATGAGCTCATAGGTTCTAGAGCTGAGCCTAGTAGCTCTGATACCACGTGTAACATGCCCATTGTTCTACTGAATAAATTTCACTATGTTTTTACCTCAAGTGAATAGACTATGTTGCTAATCTCATAGCAATAAACTTTTTATTTTCAACTAGAAGACAATGTGTGCATTTGATATAATAATATTCCATCTTTTCCATTTCATTTCATTTAAATATTACCATCTTTCTAGAGTATTTTTTTCATTCTCAGGATAAAATTTCACATTTTACAAACATCCATAGAATGGTACAAAGATACATACATAACTTCCATGAGCTTTATTGGAAATAGATATACGAATTGGTCTAGATATGGGAGCAATTAGTGCATACATTCTAGATGTCCCCATTCCTTGGTGCATACATCCTCAAACCTTGGACACCAACTAATGAGGAGAAGCATCACTCAAGAAATTTTCCACCAACCATGGACTTTAATGTAGTCCCCTGCATGTCTACCACATATGGTGAGATGGCCCTCCCTTCAACAAAGAGATTGGTGTGGTAACCCTATAACAATAGCCTTCCTGAGCTTAGTGTTGTGTCCTACATACTTAGACTTTAGTATAGTGGCTACTACCTATCTATATGACAATTCTCAAGACTAATATGTTATATTGGAACATAGTGAACTGATAGTGTAACCAGTGGAAAATTACACTACTTTGGCCAAATTTTCATATATAAAAGTGTTATCTCTTCACCCACTAGCCTTAGCTCAATTTGGATTTTGACCATTCATGTACTATGCATAGGAAATTCCCTCTACTGGGTAATCTTTAACCCCAGGAACAACCTATTATTCTAAAATTACTACCAAGTAATTCCTATGCGTAATCTATTCCCTTTGTTGGTTAATCCTATACCAATAATGACCTATGATCTTTCTATGATTCAGTGTAAACAAATAAATTAATAAGCTACTCAAGCTTCATCTTATCCTAGTATATAATATTAATGAACATATCCACTCTTTAATATGGAGTAAGTACAAATACTCATCAATAAATGTCTCCATTCCAAAATATATCACAGCAATAATTGATTCTTATCAAAAGTATAATCACTTCAATAAACGTCCTTAGCTTAAAAACACGATCTCAACAATAAATGGCCTCAATCAGAAGGATAATTCATATCAATAAATGACTCATTGAAAAGTATAGTCGTAACAATAAAAGACTCTATTCAAAAGTATAATCTCATCTTTAAAAAGGGTTATTCAAAAAGTAGAATCTCATCAATAATATGACTTCATATCAAGAGTATAAAGTAACCAGTCAAGTAACAATTCCAACTAGATAGGGTAATACCACCTATGGCTCCAATCAAATAGTAATTCATAAATTTAAGTGATCAACTTAATCACATAGGTTGATCTCAACCTTAGTTCACTCTAATCTAGGATAAAATCAACAATCAATGATTAGATCAATCATGTAGGTTATTCTCAACCTAGGGTTCCAATCAATAATCAAGTAAAGCAATGATCAAGTGATCATTCAAGTATTAACTAACAATATGGTTTGCATGTCGTCACATCCTATACTCGATGACATGTATTTCATACCAACATTACCATCATGTTTGCTAACCTCATTAACCACTAAGGTTTTCATAGCATAATATGTTATCAAATACAAGTTACCTCTTACATGCACTTATGACACATTTATCAAAGAAACTCAAGAAATTTCTATATTTCACCTCTTCAAGCTAAGCATTGCCTATATAAGCTCTATTTTTTATATAACATTTAATACTATCATAGATACCTATTCCACAATATGGAATACATAGTAATATTAAATAAGTAAATACATTTCCTATCTAGATTCTTCATGAATCCATTACATACAACCAAAGAAGACAATAATCATTTTATAATAAATAATACACATTTTTCCAAGAAAGCAATCAAAGACACTCAATCTATTCAAAAGCATAAAAACATAAAATAGTCTAGAATCAACATGCCTATTAAAGACTATACTCCAACTAAAAAATGGGTTTCTTAGCTTAGTCCTCTCCAAGATAAGCTTGTAGCTCTTCTCTACTTCTCCAATCCCATTCTCAGAATTTCCTCATAATATCTCACATGATTTTACCTCACAATGAACTCTTAGCTCATAAAATAAGGATATCTTAATATAATAACAACATAAAGAAAATTAAATTTGCATCCCAAATGAGATAATGTCTCCTCTATTTATACACAAAATCAGCATCTACAAGCTAGAAACGAGGCAGAAGAATCGACACTTCTCAGCTCATCTGGTTTGACTCAGCATGGAAAATAAAAGGTGGTAGATTTCAAACTTAATTCTCAGCAAAATAGCACAACAGGTTGCTTCATTAATGGACAGGAAGAATGCATTTCAGATATGCAAGGTAAACATTTAAACATGTCGACTCTATTCATGCCAACTTATACTTTACTTATTATCCAATTTATTTTGGTTTCCATCACTGGGTAGTGCTCATAAAATAGACTTCTAAAGCAATACAATTATTCATAATTTGGCACCACATATACTTCTTACATGCTTATTAGTGTTAATAGATAAAGACCAAATCAAATCTATTAATATGTTTCAAATCACCATCAATCCTTTTGACTATGTCTTGTAAATCATTCCCATGCATTAACTTGGCATATTTCACACATGCTTATATTAGCGTTGCACATATTACTCAACATGTTAATTACTTCATGTGTAGTTTATATATTGACTTGGTCTTCAAGTCTATGTGCTACTTTAAGTCTCTTAATCCTATTCCTTGTATTTTCTTAGCTTACTAATACATTTATGCACTTACATAGTGCCCTTCCCTAGGTTAGATATGCACAAACCCTTTATATGTTTTTATTAAAACAATGTGCTTTAACATATCAATGCTTTATGAAGGCTTCCTACACACCATATCAAGGTCAATGCACTCTAATGTGCTATGGTAGTATTTCATGCACTCAATATCATTTATGCACTTTGGATAATAACCAACACTATCAAACATTATACAATGTGTATATTATATATATATATAATGATCATATATATATATATATTCTCACCAAATTACACATCATTCAATCTTCAAATGTATAAGCTCATATTATCATAATTCATGAATTAATAATGCATGTGTATATACACACACACACATATATACATATTAATATGCTCGTATGGACACCTCTATTTTCAGAAATACATAAGCACATATTAATATATATATACCTATATATGCATATATCATATATATATAAAGTATTAATATATATGTATACACATTTACATTAGCATAACAACATACATATACATTAATATATGTATATATTACATATTTATATAACATTGTTTTATCATCCATGCTTGAGTACATATAGTCATATATTCATCAATTGCATATTCAATCACATAATTCAATCTACAGAGACAACCTATCTCAAACAAGGATGACTACCCAATTATTCCATTAAGTCAAGAAAATGACCAAAGGAACTTACCCGATTCAGGGACTAACCTAACTCAAATAGACTAAATTGGAATGTGAGTGTGTGTGATAGCTCAATATTGGCTTGTTAAAGGTTACTAGACCAAGCCCTTCTCCTGAGTGATACTTCCCCTCTCTTTCGAAGGAATGAACCTGTACCTGCATCCTACTTGGCACATTTGCAATGGCAGTTAAACATTCACATGAAATCCACTTGCATCATAAAACATTAAAATATTCAAATTGCAATACATATTATTTCATTGTACTTCATCAATATAAACATAATTACTCCTTCAAATCAATACATTTTAATACCTATTTAAGTATTCCATTCATTTATCAAACATATCAAAATCATGATTTACATTCATCATCCTATTTACATGTGAAGGTAAAAGAAGCTTTGTAACAATAAGATGGGGTGTGATAGAATTCCTCAATAGTTGGAGCTAGAGTGGTTTCTTTCCTATGTTTCTTATCATTTAAACCATGGGAATCTCCTTTTTAGAAGAAAATTCCAAGAAAAATAAAATACATATAATATAAATAAATGGAAATTGTGTGAGGTAAAATGTGGAAAGTAAACAATATCACACAAGCAATGAAACATTTTACATTAAAGATTTGAATCATAAACTAATCAAATTAAAATAAAAAAAAATCTCTAAAATCGTTCCATTGTTCTCTATTCTCAAGGATCCTTTAAATAATTAGTGCTCTCAGATTTGCATATGCACTATGACTTTTTTGGATGACAACCTAAGAAACGAGATGATGTAAGATACAATAAACTAATTCCTACCTGAAGTATAAACTATGTGATTGATGTCGTGATGCTATGATATTAATGCTGCTATGATGAAATGAAGATTATGCTATGATAATGATGCTAAATTCTATGGTGGAAATGTTGTATGAAAGCTAAGATGATGAATAAAATGCAACTATAAACTAAGACATGATTCTAAACTAAAATGATTCTATAATGCTCAAATACTAAATGCTCTCAATATTTCTACATAATAAGTTTTCTCAAAGATGTGATGTAAAATTTTGTAGAATGGGATTGTATTTATAGGATTTCCAAAGCATCTAGTGATCTGGCAGCAATCAATGGTCAAGATTTCGACGTGAGAGATGAATGGTGGAGATGGAAGAATCATGGAGGTTGTTCCCTTGACCAAGGGAAACATGCCAAATGTTTGAAAGAAATAATGCAATTTAAATATAAGTGATATTTAAATACATGTGGCACTCGATGAGGTGGTAAGAGGAAATGTTGTAGACATGTGCCTAAATTCAAATTGGGCATTTAAATTTAGTGAAAAGATTATTAATTAAATAAAACAAAGTATGTGAATTTGTTTATTTAATTAAAATAGAAGAATGTGATTTAAGATGGTAGAATTAGAAGGTATGAATTATATAAATAAATTTGGAATTTATTTATAAGTAGATGAATTAAGAGGTTTATTAGTTAAATAACTAGTATTTAATTAATTAATTGCCTTGACCAATTTTAGGTGTATATATTTTTCCCCTCTTTGAAGTAATGTGTTTACACGTTGCTTCAAAGAATAATTTGTTGTTGTTGTTGATTCAAACACGTTAGACGTCACAACACACCGATAACGTACAAACCTCTAGTATGTACCCCAAAAAACTTCCTCATAAATTGTGAAATTCATTTTTCTCTCAATTTTCCATGTTTAAATTCAAATTTAAATTTTTTGGCACATAGAAGTATCGATGTACCGCATAGCATGACTATTATAGCACATACATTAGATTAGTGCTTAGGGTTAATTGTCTAGCGCATACATATGGGGATTTAGCGCATTGATAGATTTAGTGCTTGGAGCCAAATATTTAGCACATCCAATAATTGTTCTAGCGTATAGGATTTTGTAGTGCGTAGGTGATGTAGTTTAGTGCATTAGGTCAATGATATAGTGCATAGAATCCTTTAGTGCAATGATAGAGGTTTTTTAGTGCATTGGTCAAATTTGATGGCACATTGGGTATTTCAGTGTATTGAAACCTTGTTTTGGTGCATCAATGAATTTTTTTGGTGCATACATGATTTTAGCACATAGAAAGACTGTTTTAGCACATACATGGCAGAATGATGAATTTTTAATTAGACTCCCTAATTTTGATAATTTTTTATCATGTCAGCTATTGATTTGATGTTGTTTGGTGATGTTGATAGATTAGATGATGATTTATCTCATGATAGGTGAGATTCAATGATAGAATGATGATAATTGACCTCGTGATAGGAAAGGATCAATGATAGTTCAATTAATTGATTGACCTCATGATAGGCAAGGTGCATTGATAGATTGATTGATAAACCTAATGATAGGAAAGGTTGAATGATTGATTGATTGATAAACCTCATCATAGGTGAGGTTGAATGATATATTGATGCTCACGAGATTGGATCAAAGTCTCAACAGAGCTGATTAGATTGATAGGACGATTAATTTTGATTGATTGAAAAGATTACTGATTTGTGATATTTTGTGATGATAGGATCCTTTGACGAATCTGCAGATTCAAGAGCATTTCCATGGGATGTGGGATTTGATACCCCACTTGGTGCAGGCTGAGGTAACAATTATTGCACAATGCAGATTATCCTCACTAATAGATATGTCCTAGATTAGGATTAATAGGGGCCTATTGACAAATTTAACAGAGAGGTGGCATAATAAGCATAACACCTTTCATTTTCCCATTGGCGAGATGATAGTGACCCCAGAGGATTTCTATCAAATTATGCGGATACCTGTTATGGGAGAGCTAGTATTATATGATTCTATTAAGAAGGGTGGGACTGATGCACTTCACCGAGTATTTGAGGATGATCGGATATGCGGCTACAAGATTCCTTAGAGAGAGATGGTTGATGCTTATGCTACATTTCCCTATGTACTTGTCAAATTCATTGGAGGGTTCCTTTGTCCTAATGTAGATCAAAGAGAATTTTAGTTAGATGGGGTAGGATTCTTGAGAGCATGATCACTCAGGGTACCAAATATGCATGGGGATGTTGTATGCTTTCCCATTTGTACCATGATTTGTACCGGGTTGTCTACCTCTGATTGGCCAGTTTGTTGGTAGGATTCACATTGCTTCAGATATGGGTGTGGGAGTATATAGGAATCACCCATCCAGTTGCAGATAGAAAATGACCCACCATGAGACCATATGTTCATGCTTATACAGGTCCAGTTGCTCAACCTAGGCTAGGTAAACTGGAGTATTGGAGGAGAGTACTTGATAATTTGGAGATGGTGACATGGTGTCCCTACCTTGATTGTGAGTAGTGGACAAAGGATGACACTAAGATGTTGTTTTTGTGCCAGTCTATGTACTTAGTTAGCTAGACACAATTCACCATTAAGAGATTCTTCTTGTTGAGGGTACTTAGGTAGTATGATAGAGTGCAGGGGATGCCCCAGGGAGTGGCCCATTATGCATAGTGATAGATGGATGTGACAGAGTGGGGACCTATTTTGTCATATGATGCAGTAGTGCAGGAGTTTTAGGGTTTACAATCCATCATTTGGGAGATTTATCCAAAGATTATTAAGGCTACGATATCTGAGGAGTATGCCCAGTACTTCTTTACACATCTATTCTTGTAGATTTCTAGCCCAAATGAGCCAGTGCCATTATTAGATGATGAGGAGAGGGTAGTAGTACATGGGCGCAAGTGGAGGAGAGAGGGAGGAGATGAGGAGGAGGAAAAGAGCAGTGATGATGGGGATGGAGATGGAGATGGAGGAGGCGAAGATGATGATGGAGGTGATGCTGATGAAGGCGATGGTGGAGGAGATGAGGGTGAAAGAGGCCCAGTCCTAGATATCCAAGAATTTAGAGTGCCTCAAAACAGATGATGATTGGTAGTTGTAGCCTAGCAGCATGTAGAGACCAGGTTACCCTCGCATTAGTAGCAAACATAGATAGTTGCTTTACAAGTGCAGGTACAAACACTTTAGGGTCAACTAGAGTAGGTACAATCTTTATTATAGGCACAAACCTAGGCCTAGGCTAAGACACAAGAATAGGTTGCCACACTCACGGCTGAGAGGGACAACTTAAGACTATGGGTTGATTAGGTAGAGGGCATAGTGGAGAGACTATAGAGATCTTTTGAGGGCATAGGTACAACATATCACTTCAGAGAGGTACGACACTCTACCAAGGAGGTAGAGTTTTATAGACTAAAGTATCATGAGGTCATTCTACTAGAGCATCGAGAGAGCTATGCACGGTCCCAGTCAGGTAGGACCCAATCTCAGACCACTAGTAGAGGTGTTACACAACCACTTCCGAGAGATCCAAGAGATCCTAGTGTAGGTTTGTCTGGTGGGGGAGGCACTAATCCAATGATGACGGTACCATCTAGGGGGAGCATGACATAGCTCTGATATATGATTCTTGATGTATTTTGGACATGATGTATACTTCTTGATTCTATTGAGACACTATGATATACTTCTATTTTGACATTGATGTATCTCTTTATACCTTTGGCTATCCTTGAACACTTTGACATTATGATTTTGAGGTTATATGATATGCGGTGATGATTATCGATCTATGTGTTTATATGATTTGTGATGGATGCCTATGATGGATGCATTTTATTTCTGCTTTATGATGGTTATGCGATGTTCTATATGACGATGGTATGATATGCTATGGATGCAAATGATGAAATATGCATTATGATTCTATGATGCTTTATGAATGATGCCTATATGATACATGTGATGGATCTTGTTATGCTAATGAAATGTGGTGCATTTTATGTTTTTTTACTTTTCTAATGCAAATAGATGATGCAATGAATGGATGAATGTATGATAATGTTAATGCATGAGTGAATGGATGGATGGAATGATCATATGATGGTGCATATTTCTATGTGTTTATGATGTTCATATGATGCTTATGTGATTCTTATATGATGATGATATGATAATGCATGATTGATGACTCTATATGCTTTATGGATGATGGATTTGATTATGCAAATAATGTGTGATGTTTATGTACATTCATGTGATGATTATGTTGATTCAATTAGTTCTTTGTTAGTCATGGATTTGAGTAATAACAAATTCATAGGCTATATTCTATACATCCTGGAAAATCTATTTTCACTATTGGTTTTAGATGTTCATAACAATGACATTATATCTTTACCACTCATATTTTTCAACAACTTTTTCTTCTTAAAAATATTACTCTTTTGGATATGTCTTTCAATATTCTTAATGGCCAGCTTCTTAATCCATTAATAGATGAAATGATTTTGATTACGCAAGTGAGATGTAATGCACTTCTTTTTGTGTTTTCTGATGTGGATATTATGATGTAATGCATGGATGGTTGAAGGATGTGATAATGATATGGTAATGCTTTCTAATGTATGCAAATGATAATGCAACTAATGTGTTTTTGGTTAATGTCAAATGTACTCAATCCATTAATAATAGAGATAACATCATCATGAAATTTGTTTCAGCCTTGAAAACCCATAAATATAAATGAAACACTGAAATGAATGCAATCTACCTTAACCATGCAGATCTAATATGCAAATTTTTTCATCGTAACAACCAATTTGTCATGCTTTTATCATCATCGAGCCTTTAAAATGTTGAAAGTGAGTACAAACATTGATAGTATAATTAGACCATGATGACCTAAGTACTACTTCCATGATTTTTGATATTTCAAGTTAACACAAGCATCTACATATAATTAAACTGAGATGACCTCAACATTTCTCATGTAAAAAAACAAGAGCTTATTGTTTTCCTATGCAAATTCAGAATGTCGTCAGTGATACTTTGTAGTGCACGTCTCATGAAAATTTGCACAGTAATAATGATCAACTCATAGGCAGTAGACAGAGAAAAATCATACTCCTTCCTAGCTCCTCTAGTTAAATACATCATCGAGTTGCTCTAGAGATATGATTACAAAAATCAAAGTACAACAGTTGAACATTCATGCCAACATGATAAAGCCATGATTCAAAGGGAACATCATCCATTTAAAGTTTTCTTTGATTTGATTGATTTGGCTATTTGATTTGGATGGTTGATGTGTTACTGATGGTGATTGATGTTCGATGTTGGGTTGCACTATGATCATTGTGTTTTTTGTGTTGTCCTATTGATGTTTGTTTGTTGGTTTAAGCTCAAAGTTTATTGCCCCTAGTGAGTTCAGCATTTTTCCCCCAGTCTAGGGTGAGACACGACCTCAATGCCAGGATATGTACATGAAGGTTTCCAATGATAGAAAAAGTGAATGGCGAAAGTGAATGGTTTACATGCTCAAATAGATGGAAAAGCTAACCTATCACAAATAATGCCTGTTACTAGGTTTTCACTACGTGTTTTTATTGCACTTTTTTAGATTTTTAGATTTTTTTAACTTTTTTTTATTTTTGACTTTTTATTTTTATTTTTCTCTTTTTTTGATTTGTTTTGTTGTCACCAAGATGCTTGTTTTCTAGGTTTTCATCAAGGCAACCATTTTTTAAGGATATTTTCTAATGTTTTTGTATTTTTTCAAGATTTTTTCTAATGTTTTTTTTTTTAGGACTTTTTCTAATGTTTTTATATTTTTTTAGGATTTTCACCAATACATTGGATGAGTCAAGTGTAGAATTTCTTGAGATTTAGACTGTTGAGGGGTTTATCAAACAAATCCCCTTCAGGAATATACAACTAATATGCTCCTGATCTGAAGACTGATATAATAACAAAGGGACCTAACAAGTTTGGTTTAAATTTCCCCTTCTCTCGATCCTGTTGATTATGGGGATTTTCTTTCAGGACTAAGTCACCTACCTAAAATTTTCTAGGCTTTACTCTGTGATTGTAACTTCTGGACATCCTTTGCTGACAGGCTTTCAAGTGATCAAATACTTGTTGACGATGCTCATCCAATAGTTCCAACTCTTGTATCCTAGAGACCTGATAGTCTTCATTTGAAATGATCCCCTCTAGTGACACACAGAGTGATGGTAGCTCAACCTCAATAAGTAGAATGGCCTCTAATCCATAGACTAAGGCATAAGGCATGGCTCTTGTCAAGGTGCAAAGACTGGTTCAATAAGCCCACAAAGTAGGGTTCAATTGAATGTGCTAATCACGTCTAGCCTCATTGATGGTTTTCTTTAGGATTTTCAAGATGGTTTTGTTTGAGGCCTCTGCTTGGTCATTTCCTTGAGGATAGTAGGGTGTAGAAAACCGATGCTAGATATGAAACTTCTCACAAAGTTCTTGAACATCCTGATTCTTGAAAGTTCTATTGTTATCTGTGACAATGGAATAAGGAATGCCATATCGACAGATGATATAATTCAAGATGAATGATGAATTTTTTTTTCCTATGATGGTGGTTAGGGAAACAACTTCAATTCACTTCATAAAGTACTTTGTGGCTGTGATGATAAACTTGTGCCCATTGGAAGCTAATGGATGATTTTTTCCTACAAGGTCCAATCCCCATTGAAAAAAAGGCCATGTTGATGTGAATGGTTGTAGTTCTTGGGTTGGTGCATGCATTACATTTCCATGAATTTGACATTTTTGACATTTTTTGACATATTGAAATGATTCCTTCTACATATTTGGCCAACAATACCCCAAACGTAGGAGTTTCTTAGATAAATTTAGGCCACTTGAATGTGTACCACAGATACCTTCATGAACCTCACGTAAAGTGGTTTAAGCTTCATTATGTTCAAGACACTAAAGGAGAGTACCATCAAGACCTTGTTGGTAAAGTACATCAACTATCAGAGTATGTCAACCTGCTTGTTGAATAAAGTTTCATTTTTAGTTTCAAGATAAATTAGGTAGGAGGGTATTGTATTTTAGATAGGTGTATATTTTCTCATAGGTAGAAGCATTAGCCTTGACTTGATGGTATATGACTTGGAATTCAGGGTTATCATAGGAAAGGTTAAATAGTTGTTCCACCATGAACTCATAACGAGATCATTTTTCATGTATTTGCAAGAGAGAAGCAATGGTTTCCATAGCATCAACAACTTTGTTGTCACCTCTAAGAATCTTCTCAAATTTTATCTCCACAAAGTAATTTTTGAAGTCATCAACCATTCTTTTATATGGCATCAATTTATCATCTTTTGTTTGGTAACCATCATTCACCTAGTTAATGACTAGTTGGGAATCACCATAGACATGCAACTCTATGATCTTCCATTCAATTGCTATTTTGATTCTAATGATCAATGTTTCGTATCAGCCATGTTGTTAGTGTAGGGAAACATTAGTCTATAGGACTTTGGAATGGTATGTCCTTGAGGCGTGATAAACAAGATTCCTGCACCTGATCCATGTTGTGTAAGATCCATCAAAATATAACATCCATTGTTGTGTTAACACTGTTAGGATATCAACATCCATAAATTCAATGCTCATTGGGTGATCATCTTGTAGTGGTGCTTCAACTAGTTGATCCACTATGGCTTGACCTTTGATTTCTTTCCTATCCACATACTAGAAATCAAACTCGCTCAATATCATTACCCGCTTGGCTAGTCTTCCTATTAAGGAAGCTTTGCTGAGTAAGTACTTCAATGGATCAATTTTCACTGAGTTTGATGGTGTGAGTCAGCATGCAATGTCTTAGTTGTTGAGTAGAAAATACTACCTCTAGACAATATTTTTCAATAAATGTGTAATTGATCTCATAGCCATTCAAAGTTCTACTGATGTAATAAATTTCCCTTTCCTTTATCGTAGAATCTTCTTGTGCTAGTAAAGCACCCAAAGATATTTTAGTTGTTACAATGTAGAGTAATAATGACTTTCTTTCATTTGGCAGTATCAGTATGGGTGGAAACATCATATACTATTCCAGTTGATTAAAGGCTACTTCACACTTTTCATCCCATTTGAAAAAGACATTCTTGTGTAGTAAGTTATTGAAAGGATGAGTTTTATCAGCCAGTTGTGTGATGAACCTCTTGATAGATTGGAATTGTCCCTATAAAGATATGAGTTGGCTGATATTCTTTGAAGGAGGCATCTCCATGATGGCTTTGACCTTTGCAGGATCCACCTCGATTCCTTTAGATGATACTATATATCCCAGAAGTTTGGCTGATGTCACACCAAATACACATTTCTTGGGGTTTAACCTCACATTTAATTTCTCTAGTCTGGTGAAGATCTTATCTAAAATTTCTAGATGTCCCTCTCTAGTGAAATATTCTTCCAACAATTCATCTATGTAGTCTTCCATAAAGGTGTGCATCATGTTGTGGAAGATGGTGGTCATCACACGTTGATAAGTAGCCCCAACATTCTTCAACCAAAAAGGCATTACATTCTAGCAAAATGTGCCCCAAGGACATGTGAAAGTAGTTTTTTCTTGGTCTTCTGGTGATATCTTTATCTAGTTGTAACCTAAAAATCCATCCATGAGTGATAGCATTGCATGACCCATTGTCAAATATATGATGATGTCAATGATAGGCAAAGGAAAGTCATCTTTCGGGCAAGCCCTTTTAAGATCCTTGAAGTCTGTACATATCCTGATGCTTTTTTCTGGTTTTGAAATTAGCACAATATTTGATATCCACTTAGCATAGTCAATAGGTATGACAAATCCCAGTAGCTTCCTCAATTCAACTTTCACCAAGAGGGTGATATGGGGATGCATTTTTCTCAACTTTTGCTTCACTAGTTTCACCCCAGGTGGTAGTGATAAATGATGCATGATAAGATCTGGATCTATGCCTAGCATGTCAACATAGGACCAAGAAAAGTTGATTTTTCCCTCTTCAAAGAACTTAGCAAAGCTTAGTTTTTCTTCCTCTATCAGGGATGTTGCTAGATGTAGAGTCTTCATTGTTTCCACTTTACCAACATTGATGGATTGTGTAGGTTCAATCAACACTAGTGATCTCTCATGATAGTGCTCGGGAAGAGTGTCAAATCTCCCATCTTTCGGTGCCTTGGAGAGGTTTTCACCATTACATGTGCTCTTGATTTTTACTTTTTCTTAATCTAATACTGCCATTAAATGGTTTTCACTATTAGATCGATTTTTGATATTCATTGTTTTGCAGTTGAGAGATTTGGCACTTCCCTTGTCTAAATCCTCGCTTAGATATTCACTAGTGGAACATGTTTCAGTATTGTCAAAGCAAAGGAAGTTCACAATGGCATCATCATTTGGGAAGACAGGTATGTCCAATAGCTCATTTTGGTCCTAATCAATTAGTTCGAGGTGTACTAGTGGCAAGGAATTGTCAGATTGGCTAAGGTCAAAAGGGGTAAGTGTCGTGATGGAAACATCATCAAAGTGTCTGATAGCAATATCGAGGTCTATGATATTACTCTCTTCCGAAGTATCTATCTCACTCGAAACATGATCATTTTCACTTGAGTCATCGATATGTTGTGATCCAATTTCAAGTGGTCTATAACTTGAGCTTTGTCCCTCCATACAAGTTGGTGTATACTTATGTATTACATCAATTTCTTTATCATGACAAGATTCTTCAAAGAGGGAATCCAATTCATATTCATTGGAATCCATTTGGGAACTATCTCTCAATTGGAAGATTTGTTCAACAACCTATTTCCTAGTTTCTTCTTTTGATTCTTCTTTGTATCCTAGTCTTGTTTTGTCTTTTGAATTCATTGTGATGGGTTGTATTGGTTCTATGTGTGTGTATAAAATATCGGATTAATTAAATATAAATCAAAAACATGTTAATAAGACATTAAATCGAAAAGCTGAAAAGAAGCAGAATAATGCAAACCATAATCGTAGCTTCTCGAAACCGTCTTATCCTCCTCTAACTTCAGCGTTTTGTTGTTTTCGAATGGCTCTCAGACTAGCAGATCCAACTCAACAAAAAGACAGCATGAAGAATGAGATATGAAATGCATATTATGCAAAATGCAAAATCTATGGTAATATGAAAGTATGGATGTGATGCTGAAAATGATATAAATGCATAGGCTGATTGCATGAACATAGGTATGCGTAGGCAAGTGTATGCGTGTGAATGTGGATGATTAACCAAGGCTTGGATTTGCACGGGCTTTATAGAGTTTTCGAATGGATATGATTGGCTAAATTGATCAACGGTCCAGATTAAGCTTGTTTCGAATGGACGGCGGGAGATCTTCGAAAGTGGAGAGGGAGATGGAAGGTTTCCCTTTTCTTTCAATTTCGTCATTGAGTTTCGAAGGGAAACTTCCATTTCGAAAGATGAGATACGAATTTGGAAGGGTGAGTTAGCACGAGTTAGAAATAAAATAAAATAAATTTATTTAATTTAAAAGTGGAGATGAAAATAGAAACTTACATAATTAAATAACTCATATTTAATTATGTTAAAATGAAATTAGAGTGAGGAATATTAAATAAGATATTTAATATTTAATTTAATTTGGATATGGGATGGAGAATATTCCATTATTCAAATATTTAAAAATATTTAAACTTTAGAACCAAATGATAATTAAATATAAATAAATTATAAAAATTTATTTAATTTAATCAAGCGGAGGGTGGAAATGTTAGTAATTAAATAAAATTATTTATTTAATTTAAGGTAGAAGAATTTAGAAGATGAATGATATAAATAAATAACTAAATTTATTTATATGTAGATGACATTAGAGGAATTAATTAAATAAATCATATTTAATTAATTAACAAGCTTAATCATGACCAATTTTAGACATATACATTTTGCCCCTCTTTGAAGTGATGTGTAAAACACATTGCTTCAAAGAAAATAAGATTTTTGCCCCTGATGTTCTTTCGATATTCTTGCTGATGATGCCCTCTCGGGAGGTAAATCACGGATGAGAGAAAAGTGGTTTAGCTCACGACAGAAAATAAATGTCCATTTTGAAAATAAAGTCCCATTTTACCCTTATTTTGACCTTTAAGAGGAAAAAGGTTGAAAGAGACAAGTCATTTGCATTATTGAGTTTGGTGAAAACTGTAGCTGTGAATGCGACATTGCGACATGGAGATTCCGTATCAGCGCCACCGATTCGAGAGATCACGTAGATATCAGAGGCCAGCTGCTTATGGACCACCGGTGAGTTGATCGATCCTCCTATGCTTTCGAATTTTTCTGTTTGAATCAAAATTTTCATGATTTTTCGTGGTTTCTGTTTTAAAATTTTACATTTGTGCGCATATAGCAATGTTTAGGTGCTTTTGAAAAAAATAGGCGTGCATATAGTAGAAACAAATGCGCATAGGGCATATATGTTAAAATGTTTAGAAAAACTAGTGTAGCGCATCCCGTAAAAACTAGCGCGCATATAGGGTAGGTTTGAAAATTTTAGGGATAGAGCACATATAGGGAAAACAGATGCGCATATAGGAAAGCGCGCATCCAGAAAAAATAGTGGCGCATAAGATGAGAAAAGTGGCGCATACGGGAAAACGCGCATAGGGAGTCTGTTTAAGCGCATCCCGTAAAAAGAACAGCGCATATGGGATTTAGCGCATCCTATCAAAAGAATGGCGCATATGGAAAAATAGGCAGAATTGATGTGTTGATGAAAATGATGATGTGTATTGCTTCTTTGGTCAATAGATAGGTAAAATGTTGTGTCATCATGCTGATATGGGTAAAGATGATAGAAAAATCGAATGATTGATTGATAACTTTGCTTCCTAGGGTAGAAAACAAAGAGTAGATTAAACTGATATGACTTCTGATAAATTTTCTTCCTACGATAGAAAAAAATAGTAATTGATGGTAGGATATATGTGATATGATATCCATCTTGATAGAGTTGATTTGATTTGATTGATAGAGCTGATTGTGTGATATGGGTCGTTGATTTGCTGCATTGATAAATATGAGTCGTTGATATGGGTCTGATATAGTTCATTGATAGATATGAGTCTGATTTGATATTGTGTGAATATTTGATATGAGTCTAATGGATGATCAAAAATATTGGATTAATTAAATAGAAATCAAACACATGTTAATAAGACATTAAATCAAAAAGCTGAAAAGAAACAGAACAATGCAAACCGTAATCGCAGCTTCTCGAAACCGTCTTATCCTCCTCTAACTTCAACGTTTTGTTGTTTTCGAATGGCTCTCAGACCAGCAGATCCAACTCAACAAAAAGACAGCATGAAGAACGAGATATGAAATGCATATTATGCGAAATGCAAATCTATGCTAATATGAAAGTATGGATGTGATGCTGAAAATGATATAAATGCATAGGCTGATTACATCAACGTAGGTATGCGTAGGCAAGTGCATGCGTGTGAATGTGGATGATTAGATTGGTATGAGGTGGAAGGGTGATAATGAATGGATAGGGGATGATGTTGTGTTTGTTGAATTTGACAAGTGGCCATGAATTGATTGGCTTGAGCGAGGAGGTGTTGGATTTGAGGTGATTTAATTTGTTGAAAATTTTGGAAGAGGGTTTGAAGGCTTTGTATGGTTTGATGGTCTAGGGGTTTGGGTATTTGATGAAGTGTTTGAAGGAGGTATCGAAGTTGGGATGCTAGGGATTTGTGTTCGAATGTGGGCATGGTGTCACACATGTGTGTAAGCTCTTGTGCATCGATTTGTTCCTCAAAGTACGCAACATATTTCATGTCATCATTAGAGGTGGTAGGAGGAGCCCCTCGAAGTCTAATTTTATGTTTTGGTTTTGTTTCATGATTTGGCCTAGAGGGATAGCCCCCTTGGGTTATGATTTTGGGCTTATGATTAGGATTGGGCTTGTTTATGATTATGACCATTTTGACAAGTGGTGATGGTGATGATGTGGAATGATTATATTGGATGACTTGGTTTGATTAGGATGAAATGGATAGGATGTGAAAGTGTTGGAAGAATGTGTAGAGTGACTTGTCTTTATGTGTTTGGTGTTTAATTTGATTTGGCAATGTTTAAATGAATGATCACACATGCACACACATGAATCACACACGCAAGACACATAAGCAAGTTTGAATTTTGGAAATTATGAATGTGATTATTAAGAACACATTTGAAGAAGACACATCAACAAGTCCTAGAACTAGTCAAGTGGGTATGGCCAATTAGGTTTCAAGCTAGTCTGCACAAGGTTGACTAAGGATGATTTGAAAGAAAAATCCTGTCACATAGCTGGGAGAAAGGGGTAACCCACCCTTCACCTTCACTTCCCAAAGGTATAAAGTTCTTTGGGGCTTAGCCAAGAGTGATAAGATTTTAACTTCCAAACAAGCGTGTCTTTCGATTTACACTTCGATTGAGGTCATCCCCAGGGGTGATGAAATCCCCTAGTAGGCCTCCTATGAAGGGTTTGACAAAATCAAACCAAGTGAGGTGTTTGTGATCACACACACACTTGATTCACACTCACAATGATTAATTTCCATTAGAAATGAAATATGTGGAAGAAAACAATGAAGCACTCATTCTTTTTAGATCCCAAATCGAAATGTGTAGGAAGACAGTGATTAATTTTAGACTTGATTTTCAATATGAGATTGAAAACAATATTCATTTTAAGAACCCCAAATCCAAATGTGTTTGCAAAACAATGATTGATTTTATGCCCCAAATTGAAATGTGTGATAAACAAGATTAAGAGATGAAGGATGAAACGAGTGCACCTGGTTATTTTTGCTTTCCAAATTGATGTTGTGACTGATTTCAACACTTTTCTAGCTCTGTATGATTCACCAACAAGTCACCAAGACAAGAAGAAACACATGCATGCAAGCAAAAGTGTGATTAAATCACAAAACAAATAATTTTTTTCAAACATATTAGAATTTGAAAGCTTTAAATCTATCAAATCTCATAAAAACTTATACCATTAGATAGCTTATGAAATTATACCCCATTTCAAAAAAAAAAGCTCTAAAAAAGACTAAAAAATGACCAAGATACGGCCATTTTAACATTTCCTATGAAAATGCTACCTGTATGCGCTAAAACAGAATCCAGAATGCTAAATAAGCTCCAGATGCGCCAGAACAGACCCCAGATGCGCGTCAGAAATTTTTTAGAATGCTAAATAAGCCCAGATGTGCTAAAATAGACCCCAAATGCATGTCAAATTTTTTTTAGAATGTTAAATAAGCCTAGATGCGCCAGAACAAACCCCAGATGCGCCTAAACAGTCACTAAATGCGCCTAAACAGTCACTAGATGCGCCTAAAAAAAAAAATTATAGATTTTTAATGAAAGGGTATATGCGCCATTCTTTACCGTATATGCATTGGAACAGTCCCTGGATGCGCTGAAACAGTCCCTGGATGCGCCGAAACAGTGACTATATGCGCTCCAGAATCCTGCAAAATAAAAGTCAGAAAACCCCGTATGTGCCTCATAAAATGTCGAATGCGCGTAAACGCCAAATTTTTTCAAAAAGTCAATTCTAGAACGCGGAAATTGTCAATAGAAACTCACATAAAATGTTAAATTTGTGGGTTTGAGCCCCACAGTGGGCGCCAAAAATGTGTGATCAAAAATATTGGATTAATTAAATAGAAATCAAACACATGTTAATAAGACATTAAATCGAAAAGCTGAAAAGAAGCAGAATAATGCAAACCATAATCGCAGCTTCTCGAAACCATCTTATCCTCCTCTAACTTCAGCGTTTTGTTGTTTTCGAATGGCTCTCAGACCAGCAGATCCAACTCAACAAAAAGATAGCATGAAGAACGAGATATGAAATGTATATTATGTGAAATGCAAAATCTATGCTAATATGAAAGTATGGATGTGATGCTGAAAATGATATAAATGCATAGGCTAATTGCATGAACGTAGGTATGCGTAGGCAAGTGTATGCGTGTGAATGTGGATGATTAACCAAGGCTTGGATTTGCATGGGCTTTATAGAGTTTTCGAACAGATATGATTGGCTAAATCGATCGACGGTCTAGATTAAGCTTGTTTCAAACGGACGGTGGGAGATCTTCAAAAGTGGAGAGGGAGATAGAAGGTTTCCCTTTTCTTTCAATTTCGTCATTGAGTTTCGAAGGGAAACTTCCATTTCGAAAGATGAGATATGAATTTGGAAGGGTGAGTTAGCACGAGTTAGAAATTAAATAAAATAAATTTATTTAATTTAAAAGTGGAGATGAAAATAGAAACTTACATAATTAAATAACTCATATTTAATTATGCTTAAAATGAAATTAGAGTGAGGAATATTAAATAAGATATTTAATATTTAATTTAATTCAGATATGGGATGGAGAATATTCCATTATTCAAATATTTAAAAATATTTAAACTTTAGAACCAAATGATAATTAAATATAAATAAATTATAAAAAATTATTTAATTTAATCAAGCAGATGGTAGAAATGTTAGTAATTAAATAAAATTATTTATTTAATTTAAGGTAGAAGAATTTAGAAGATGAACGATATAAATAAATAACTAAATTTATTTATATGTAGATGACATTAGAGGAATTAATTAAATAAATCATGTTTAATTAATTAACAAGCTTAATCATGACCAATTTTAGACATATACACTATGATACCTTATTTTCTTTTACCAATAGGACCTTTTCCCTCATATCCCATATTTTCCAAGATTGTCTTCCCTTTGCCATATTCCTTTGTTTGTACATTAGAGGTTGATGCTTGTGATTTTTCTTCATTCTTGTACAACCAATTCAAAACATCCTTGTTTTCTAATTCATCCACTAAAGTGACCGCTTTTACAAACTTGTCATGAAAGAACATGGTTGGTTGTGAAGATTGTTTTCTTGATGTGGATGGCCGCCCATATGACTTGGGAGAAGATAGCAGTTGTGATAGACACAATGATTTCTCAAATGAGTATTCCCCCATACCTTTGTCTTTCAATTGAACCTTTTCAACATGTTTTGATAAGGAGTTTAATTGTCTTTCGTGATCTAATGGAGTAGAATCACTAACGCTTTTTTCTTTTAATTGAACTTTCTCCTCAAGTTGATTTGATAAAGAGCTTGATTGACCTTCGTGGCTTGATGGAGTGGAATCACTGATACCCTTATCCTTTGATTGGTCCTTTTTCTCAACCCATTTTGACAAGGAATTCAGTTGTCTTTCATTGTTGGATGAACTAGGAGGTGTAGCTTCCTTGTTGTGTGGCACAAAAGTATCTTTAGTTTTTTTGAGTGTGTTACAATATTGTGGATTATTGGAATTAACTAAAATGGTGATTTCTTTCCCATTGAAAGGAAATTTCAGACACTAATTATACGTTGAGGGCACTGCTTGCATCTCATGAATCCAAGGACATCCCAAGAGTATGTAGTATGTTAACTCCTTGTCTAAAACTTGAAAAATTATGTCTTTGACAACTGGTCCAACTTGAATTGGTAAGATAATCAATCCTTGGGAGGATCTCTCTTCATCATCGTAGGCTTTGATAGTGATTTTCCTTTTAGGATCAATAGCATTTTCTGAATATCCAAGTGCATGAATGAGTTTTAAAGTATAGATATTTAGGCCAACTCCAAGTCATCTTTTAGAACACGTTTGGCATAGTTTTGTGAATTAGAACCTCAATGTGGAGGGCAATGTTATGTAGATGGGTGATTGATACATCATCATGTTAAAAAAATAATAGGAAATGAGGTACAGTCAAGTGTCCCACCATAGCCTAAAATTGGAAAACCTCTAGATCATTTGGTACAATGGTGGTTACTAGAGATTTTTATAGGATTTCTTTGTGTTCTGGTGAAATCTTGAGAATCTCCAATATGGATATTTGAGTGGGTATTTTCTGCAATTTATCAACTATGTTATATTGTGTTGCAGGGACAACAGTTGATTTGGATGTAGAGGAGGAAGCTCCTTTCAATGTCACTTTAGCTTGCCCTCTTTTGATTGTGTTGACTGGTGGATCATCTTTCTTTTCTTTGATTGTAATGACATTAATTTTATTATCACTTGTGGCAACATTTATGATTAGATTTATTGGTGTAATGTCATTAATATGATGTGGTTTGGTGTTGATATCATGGTGATGAGTTTTAGCTGTAACAATGTTTGTTTGGCCCTTGATTTCAATGTCCTTGGTTTGATCTTCAACTACCTCAACATAATGAATGGTAGAATCATAAATATAGTTCATGTTTTTACCCTTGGTATTTGATGAAGAAGACTCCCCTTTTTCGTAATTTGGTAAAGCATTTTTTAACACTCCATGATCATTGTTTGTTTGGGGTCCTTCTACAAATATGGTCTTTTTATCAATCAAGTCTTGTATCAAATTTTTCAGTTGCATGCAATCATTTGTTTTATGTCCTTTGTTTCTATGAAAGTCACAATAATGTGCATCATTCCACCATGAAGGTTTAACTTGTGGTTCCCAATTTCTTGCCTCTAGTAATGTTATAACCTTGGCTGCAAGAAGCTTCTTTAATGATGATTCTAATGATTGTCCCAAAGGTGTGAATCTTCTTTTATTTGAGGATGTTTGATATGGTGGTGTTCTAGATTCAACATTACCCTAATTGTTGTTTTGATTGACATTTTGGTTGTTGTTTTGATTGTTGGTTGGATTATTGTTTTGATTGGTTTTGGTGGAAATTGCTATCAAGTTGAATACTGGTTTTACATTTTCTATTTCAACTGCACCATCATTGTTACCGACATTCTTGTTTCATTGCCAAAAATTTGGTTTATCATTGTTGTTATAGTTATTAGAGGAGCTTGATGTGTTATTTTCATTGTAAATTTTTATGACTCCTCTTTTGACCAAAGCTTCTTTGATTTTGGTTCCATTTTCAATCAATTTTTCAAAGGTAGGTGGGCATTGTAATTCCAATCTATAGCTCATCTTTTCATTTAAGTTGTCGATGAAGATTTCCATCTTTTCCTTTTCAGTTATGGGATGAGAATATCTTGCAAACATTCTTCTCCATCTTTGCAAAAATATGAGGAATGATTCACCTTTCTTCTATTTAGTGTTGCAAAGGTCCTTCATCATTATATCATTTTGGATGTTGTAAGAGTATTAGGTGATGAACTTGTTAACCAACTATCTAGAGGTTCTAATTTATGGTGCAAATTTGGAGAACTATTCAAAGCATTTTCCACCTAGGCTTTGTGGAAACAATCTCATCAAGTTTCTTCGTGTGCAAACTCAAGACTCATGGTTCTAAATTCCCCCACATGATCTATTGGATTTGTTTTACCATTGTATTTATCATACTTTGGGAATTCACAATTTTTGGGAAAAGGAACCATGTTGATATTTTAATCAAAAGGATATGGGAAAATGTCTTGTATCAAGTATCATTTTAAGGTTCCCTTTTGCATGTCAAAAATTTGTTGTTGGAGGTTTTTCATTTGATGAGTAAAGGAAACCACTTGTTCTATATCTTGTGAATCATTTTCAAGCTTTTTAGGAGGTGCTTTCAATTTATTAACATCAAAGTTAGGTGGAAGTTTGACACCTTGATTAGCCAACATTAGGAGGTATTTTCCCCCATTTCTTTTAAAAATATTTTCAAAGCACTTGTATAAATTTGGATCTTTTTCAACATCTTGGATGTCTTCCTCAATTATTTCTTCACCTTCAGTGTTGTGGATTCCATGGAAATGATTCTCTTTAGGTTCAATCATGGTGTTTTGAGTTTCAATGTCTAAAGTTTCAAGTTCCTTTTTCTTGAGTTTCTACTTTTGTAATCTTATTTGAACGGGCATACAAGTGTTATACTTTGATTAAAATTTGATCTTTGTTTGGAAGAATTCCAAGGATGAAAACTAAGTCAAGTAGAATGATAAACTCTATTGATGAGACTAAGTTTAATCTAATTATACAACTTTGTTTCCTGATGAAAGGATGACAAATCCTAATGATGAAACTTGGCTTAATAATCAGAGATGTGATAGGTTTAATAATTTAGGCACTTGAAGATGTTAGATCTTGGTTTTATTTGAAGAATTTCACTTGTAAATGTTAGTTTCAACAACTTTAATGCTCTGGTGTGACTGAGGAATAATTCTATTCTAGAAAATTTCTTGACTTCTGGTTCAAACTGTGTAATAGGGGATGAATTTAACTCTGAGGTTTTACATTTATTGGATGTTCTAAAATATAGTCTGGATGCACTATAAGACTATCTGGATGTGCTAAAATAGTGAATGGATGCGCTAGTATATTGACTCAATGCGCTAAAACAAAGGCCAGATGTGTTGGAATAGAGGTTAAATGCACTAAAATTTGGACTTGATGCATTGAAGGATGACTCATATGCACTAGAAAATAGACTAGATGTGCAAGAAGTAGGCAATGCACTAGACTCCCCCTAAGTATGTGATTTTGACTAGGTGACCTATGGGTGAATGCACTAAAGGGGTCTACGAATGCACCAAAATAGATGCTTGATGCACCAGAAAATATCCTAGATGTGCTAGAATATGCTATGAATGCGCTGAAACAGAGGATGAATGCGCTAAAAGACTAGATAGATGCACTATAAAGTGATCAAGACATGCCAAAAAAAAGGGTGTATGTGCTGAAAGACTAAATAGACTTGCTAGAAAAAGTAGTGAATGCACCAGAATAGTGAATGAATGCGCTAAACTGGAAGTTTTCAGTGTTTTTGCAACTTTGTCTAGTTGTTTTGCCTTTTAATTTATGAATTTTAATGTTTGCAATGTATGCCTTTATGAACAATGATGTTTGCTTGGTTTCCAGTTTGTGACTTATGGGAATTGAATGTTTTATATGGATTACTTTCTCAAGTTATGACCTCAAACACAACAAAAAGTTGTCAAACAATTTTGTCAAGCCTAGGAACTAAACATTGAGTGTGTATTCAAGAATTTGGTATGATTCTTTCAATTTACATAGGTATAGCACAAGAGAAGACAATTCAATCACTTTTCTATTCTCAAGGGTCACTTAAAATACCACAACCCACATCTTAGAACTATGTCAGCTCACATAGTCGTGTCACCCCCTAGAGGGCACACATGTTTTTGCCTTTCTCGGGTCTTAACCAAAGATAAATCCTCCAGTTTTGGCTAGTAATATCTGATGGTTATATGGTGAGTATCTTGGGGGAATATTCTTCCCTCCCTTTGCACTGTGATATTAGAAGTGTTTAGAAATTGACTCAGTTGGCTTCTACACTAGAGTTCATAGTAAGGGTTTTCATTCGGTGCAGTAATAGATAAACTCCCTCAGGAGACCTCCCAAACTTTAGAACAAAGGATTTGGGATGGTTATCTTGCACACTACCATTGAATTGTGTACTTTCCTAGAATTCCCTTTTGATTATAGTGGGTTGGAAAACTTGGCTTTGGTTGTTCCCACTTAGGTTCTTCCCATAGGGTGAATACATTTTTCCACTATGGCAGGCCTTCTAAAGGTGTTAATAAAGCATAAAATAGTGAGTTTGGCATTTTGGTCACCCAGTTAAGGGGAGAGCATAGGCCTATCAATTCAAGCACAAAAGACAAGGGGTTCTTTAACCTTTTAATTAAAATAGATTCCTAATTTAATTAAAAGAAGACAATAAAACAAATCCAACCCCTACATACATCATTAGAAGTTGCATAAGATTGTCTTTGACTGATGTATTATGGACCTGCATCACAAAAAATATCAATTAGTTCTCAGTATTTTGGAATTTTGAAAAATTAACTAGATGCGTAAAATAGTCATTAGATGGACTAAAATACTATTTGCATGCTCTAAAGGAACTATTCAATGTGCTAAAATAATAGCCGAGTGCACTAAAAGAACAACTCAATGCATTATAACAGATACTGAATGTACTAAAATATTGATTGAAAGTGTCGAAAGGCTCCTTGAATGCACTAAAATAGTTGTTGGATGCATCGAAATATTATTTGTAGCCACCATAACAGGTATCAAATGTGCTAAAATGTGTTTCATATGCACCAAAATAACTCACGGTCATTCTAAAAGAAGTTCATGTCCAAAATCTGTGAAACAACTTTTCAAAAAAACATTAATAAAAAGGGGTCAAGCCCCATGGTGGGTGCCAATTTATGTGTGAGGTCAAATTTGGAAAGTAAACAATATCACACAAGCAATGAATTTTTTTACATTAAATATTTGAATCATAAAATAATCAAATTAAAACAAAACAAATCTCTAAAATCATTCTATTGCTCTTTATTCTCAAGGATCCTTTAAATCATTAGTGCTCTTAGATTTGCATATGCACCATGACTAGTTTGGATAACAACCTAAGAAATGGGATGCTATAAGATGCAATAAACTAATTCCTACATGAAGTATAAACCATGTGATTGATGCCATGATGTTATGATATTAATGTTGTGATGAAATGAAGATTATGCTATGATAATGATGCTAAACACTATGGTGGAAATTTTGTATGAAAGCTAAGCTGATTAATAAATTGAAAATATAAACTAAGACATGATTCTAAACTAAAATGATTCTACAATTCTCAAATACTAAATGCTAAATTCCTCTATTCTCACTAAATGCTCTCAATATTTCTGCATAATAAGTTTGCTCAAAGATGTGATGTAAAATGTTGTAGAATGGTCTTGTATTTATAGGATTTCCAAAGCATCTTGTGATGTGGAAGCAATCAACAGTCAATATTTCAGCATGAGAGATGAATGGTGGAGATGGAAGAATCATGGAGGATGTTCCCTTGACCAAGGGAAACATGCCAAATGTATGAGAGAATAAAATGTGTGAGATTGCCAAGTGTCCAAAGTTTTTTTTGGAATTGGTTGAGAATAATGCAATTTAAATATTATTCATATTTATATACATGTGACACTTGATGAGGTGGAAAGAGGAAAAATTGTAGTCATCTACCGAAATTCAAATTAGGCATTTAAATTTGATAAAAGATTATTAATTAAATAAAACAAAGTATGTGAATTTGTTTATTTAATTAAAATAAAAGAATGTGATTTAAGATGGTAGAATTAGAAGGTATGAACTATATAAATAAATTTAGAATTTATTTATAAGTAGATGAATTAAGATGTTTATTAATTAAATAACTGGTATTTAATTAATTAATTGTCTTGACCAATTTTAGTTGTATATAGATATGGACATAGAAGAAGCAACACAAGCAATGATATGTGCATTTGTTTCAACTTTATACCTTTCTCTGTTTTAGATAGTACCAAGCATTATGAATCATTGCACTCCAAGCATAGGAATGACCATTTGATAGAAAAAATCACCAAATTATTACCCTTTCAACATATAGTGGGATAACCTATCACAAAAAAACAAAATATTTTAGATAATTTTCAAATCAAATGTTGATGCATGACCATATTTATCTTTATAGTGCTTAACCATATAAGAAGCAAAAAAAATCCCAACTAAACTAAACATTAGAAGAATATATTATAAACCTCAATTAATAGTACATGAATATTTCACTGATAGAGTACCATCAAATAGAGAATATAAAATGAGGAAAACTTTGTTATTCAGTGTTGATGATGACATCAAAGCTTGAAAATATACCTTATATTGCATGACATTATAGAAGAAAGAAATAAAAATAAAATACATTAGCATCCAATGATACAAAAGATCACTTGATTCAGAGGGTATGGGACTTTAGGTAAAACACAAAGTTTCAAGGTCTACAATGATATACTCTCAAACCTTCTTCTAGGCACCCTTATGGAGATAAGGCTTCAAAGGTTCACTTGTGACTTATTTCCTTCCCTTATGGACCCATACCCTTGGAATGATCTTAGGGAACTCAATCAAACTTGTCTTGAATGGTTACAAAGCCCTAGGCCCCTGTCTCAGACACAACCCACTTATCCACCTTGATTAGGCTTCTAGCCCAACTAGGTCTCCAACGATTGTTTTATGGACTTTTCTCACAACTTCCCCAAATGACTCCCCAAAATAATAACTAATTCAAATGTATTTTCTAATGTTACATAACATACTCAAACCCTAATGGCTCTTATTTTGGACCAATCCCTCCAAAATTTGTTGTTTCCACAGAATTAAGGCCTAATTAGCCCTTTTTCTCAAAGCAACCCTACTCAAATCTTGTCCCCTAATTATGAGACTTTCTACAATGTCTTGAATTGTTTCCAAACTAAGAATTTTCAAGGTCTTAGACTCCCATGACACCTTTAAGACCCCTAATCACAAAACCCTTAATTAAATCCCTAAAACTAGGGCTTCTTGGATATTAGCCTTCCAATCACTTCTAGAACTGGTTCTTTCACTTTTCATCAATAAATCAACATGTTTTATCAATTCCAACTCATAAACATACCCCTTGTTTAGGTAGAACTCCTACTGCAATACCTTAGGCGTCATTCCCATGCACCTTGCCTTGTCATATCACGGTGTACACCTTAGAATCCTTACTTCCTACACATTACCCTATTAGTTCTACATAATACATGTTAGATGTGATCCATTTCATAGGTTACAGTCACAATCTTCCATGAAATGGATCAGTCATTCATGAAAACTCCCAAAAATTAGTGAAAAATTAGAACTTTCTTTAGACAGTCAATTTTAATATACAAGGAACTAATTGTTATTGCTTATTAGGACATACAAAAGGTTTAAATGCATGTAAGTACAAGTCCCTAATTCATCCAATTGAAAATATCACCAATATCAATCAGAAGTTCATCAAGAAAACACAAGAAAATGAAAGAAATCTGAAGTTTTATTGTTTTTCCTGTCACAGTCCAGACAATCTCTGCAATATCAACACCCTCTAACCGTACAAATGACTTCTCCAACTTTGTAAACCCATCTCCCAACTATTCCAACCAATTTGGATTGGTTTGATTACATTATTATTGTTAAAACACCTAAAAAATACTTACCCGCCAAACTGAAACTAACCGTTGGATTTCAAAAATTTGAATTTCCAACTTCTAATTTATTGACTTCTACTAACTAAAACCTTCCAAAACTATCACATCTTTATTATTCAACCTTATTTGACATAATTAAAACCTTATATACCTATCTAGACTCCTAGGACACTATTGGTCCACTTACAATTCATTTTGGTCCTATGGTCCTTATCAAGACCCTCAGGACTTTTGATCCTTCTATTACATCTATCCATTCCAAATGCCATTATAGGTTCAAAAATGGCATAATTGATGCTCTGAGATGTTTGATAGGTCTTCATGACCCCTGCATCCTCTTGACCCTTCAAGTGGCCTTTAAGGAGCTTGGGTGCCCCTGCACCAACACTCAATTAAACTCCCCTATTAAAAGAGTTCATAACAGTTGTCCAAAAAGGACACTAGCCAAATGGAAGCCTTCATAAGTGAGTTATTGAAAATATAGTTTTGATGTTTCTTATAAAGGAAAGACAAACATTAGAAGTTTGAGGATTTATTCAAAATAGTTTGGTGAATTATTTTACTTATAGGCTTTACACCAAACAATGATTTTATGCAAAATTTGTTGATAAAGATCTCTAAGTTTCTATTAGTAAGGAAATTATATATTGATGATGGGAGGAAGCTCAATGATAACTATGGCCATGAATATTGGAAAATAATGCTAATGTATCTACAAAATTCTATTATGTTATCAATCTAAACATAGTATTAAGGAAAATTGTTTAAAATGTGGAGCATAGTCCTTTCAAGAAGATCTATCACACCTTTGTTTAATTAAATTCATTGATAATGAACACTAAATATAGAAGTTTGAAATTAAAATTTAAAACAATAAACATACCACTTAACTTTATGGGTATGTGCAGGATCATGATGGGCCAAAAAGTGGCAATATGATGGGTATGTGTAGGGTATGTGGTAGATGACTTTTCTTTCACCAAAAAATGATGAAACGAAAAGGGTTTTTAAAGGAGATTCTCATATTTACACCAACATAAATTATGCTTTACTTTGAATTTAATAAATATTTTTTATTCATTTCTATTTGAAATACAACTAAAGTCCTAATTGATAGGCTAATTGAAAAACATTTATAGCTTTCAAACAGTATCACATTTTTTGAATCTGAAACATGTGTCACATTCTATGCTTCGTATACTATAGGATTAAAAAAAAAATGAATTCCATGAAGTTTTGACCAAGTTAAGGTGGTCAAACATATGAGTTTTAAATTTTTTAAAAGTTGTAATAAAAAATTCATAATTATTTATTTACTTGGAAAAAAATTACAAAAAAATATGCATCACATCGAGACATGAGTCCTCTACTTATATCTAAAATCTTATAAAAAAATATTATCATTTTCTTGTGGTTAGGGTGGTCATACAAACACCTACTTCTTATTTTTTCCCTAAAATTTAAGTGCTACTAAATTGAAATTTCAAATTTTCACCAAATAGATTTTTTATTTTTTTAAAAAACCTAGTAATTTAGAAACTACATTCAGTTTGCTACATATTCTATTCTTACATATTTTTGAAATAATATAGAAAAATTATTCAATTTTTTATGTCAAGTTGCCTAACTCTAATTTTTCTGAATTTTATTGCCACTTAAGGGCCTATTTTTTCCATGATGATCTTGCACATACCCTTATTTAAGAAGTAACTACTTACAATTTTTCTTAATGAAATTTATAATACTATCATTTTTCTTCTTAAAATATAATTTATAAATCAGAAGATTAAAGCTTACTTGTTGGAGATTATAATCTTAACTTCTGCCTCTTTCTTATGAGTCTCATTGATCTGCCGACATGGGGTAAATCTTTGGTTGTCTATTCTCTTATTTTGAAACCATGCACCTAATATAGGGTCTACATGTTAGTAAAATAACTCTTATTAAGTGGCCTGAATAAGGAGCCTTTTAGATCACTTTGGCTGGAGTTTTCATCCATTAACGATATCTTTAGGGTATATCATTTATTGAAGGAATTTTTAGTGTTCTCTCTTCATGTTTCCATCTTTTTTTTATGTATTTATCTCAAGGCTAGTAGAATGAAAGAACATATATAATTACAGTCACATTTATTTTAGGTGAATTAATAGTGTACAAAGGTGTTAGATGAGTTAAAAACAAGGATATTTGTACGTGATAATTTCTAGGAGATTATCCAAATGGTATCAAAGCTTCATTGTGAGCATGGCATAAGTTTTTGAAAGGTTATGCCTTCCACCAGACCAAGTGGAAGTAGTAACTTGATCCCATTTGAGCCAAAAAATGAAACTAGATAGTGACTAGGTCAATTAGGTTGATGGAAAGGGAGAAAAATGGTGGATAAGCTTGGTTCAAAAATTTGGATGATGATGTTGCAAGAATATCTAGTGCATAAGGAAGGTGGATAGGTTGGAGAGCAAATTACTTGCAATGTCAAGGAAGTTTGGTATCTTCCAACCTCATGAAGAAGAAAAATAGCGTAAGAGAACTAGGTATGAACAATAAGTTGTAGAAAAACAAGAAATACTAAGCAAGGGGGGTGAATCATTATTTCAAAACTTTAAAACTTAAAACCATGTAAATCAAAAATTAAAATAGTAAGAGAAAACATTAGACACCATAAAGACCAATATTATGTGGAAAATCCTTTCAGGTAAAAAACCACAATAAATATTGCTTTCATTCACTTCAAAGGGAATCAACCCAAGTTACACAAGTGAGCACCAACTCACTAAGAGCACCAACTCTCTCAAAGCACCAATTTTGAATGGCCAAAGCTGGTGCAGGAGCACCTTATTGAGTCAATTTTGTCAAAATGGTCATTTTTTATGTACTTGGTAAAATGCTAGGATTTAGTTAGTTTTTAGTATTTTGTGTTCAATAAGGTATATTTAGACCATTTGAATGTATTAGGCATGGCTGGGACATTTGGTTTAATCTTGCAAAAGTTGTAATTTTTTTGTAAAATTTGTCATGTGTAAACTTGACAAAATTGCAAAAATGCAATATAGTGGAAGATGAAAGGTCATAAGCACTAAATTTGGTTGTAACTGAGCCCATATGGTTTTTAAAGGCTATGTATGCCTCATTCAATCATTATATAATCATGTGGTTAAGATTTCCAATGAAAAACAACAATATCACCTACATGAAATTCTATCATTTTTGAACATTTTTTTTTGTTTCCATGCATTGTACGGATTGGTACAGGAAGATAATGGTGAAAAAATTATTCTATGTTAAATTAACTTGAATCTAGTTTCAAATGGCATTGGTCTCATATTGATTGGTTAAGATTTTCTCAAGTTATGACAATTTTACACCAGGCAGGTAGATTTAGATTTGAAGGGGGCAGTAAGCAATAAAAATTCAATAGCTTTCATTTCTTCCATTTAAATTTTCTAAAAACTTGCATGGAGGTTTGTTTTAAGGTAATGAATGATTTTATTTTTGTTTCAAGAATTTTGGAATAGAGACAAGTGGAATTTCTTGATGCCCTAGGTGACTATCATAATCTTTTCAATCAATTTGGAGGTTTGAGGCTAGGGTTTGTTAAAATCCTTCAAGAAAAGCATGGCCAATGGTGGAATAAGCATATGAAGGTTTAATTAGATGTTTTTGAGACATTGGATTAGTATTTTTTTGTTTGGAATTCATAGAACCTATAAACCCCTATTGGCAAAAGCCTGATTTGGCCTAGGAAGGGCACAAAAATCACATTTATGCAGCAAACCTTACAAAGGAACCTATGCCCATTTTTGGATATGTGTTATAACTCAATAAATGGTGTTTGAAACTATTTTTATAGTATTTTTTGTTGGAAAATCAAGGGCAGAGAACTGAGAGGGGGGTGAATCATTTGTCACTGAGTCTTAAACTTATTCAACTAATTTACCTTATTCTCATATTTGAACATTAATCATGAAAGCATAAATGAACAACACATCAGAATCACACATAACACCAAGATTTTTTACATGGAAACTCTATTAGGGGAAAAAGCATAGTGGAGGTTAGTCCACAAGATTATACCCTATTAAAAGTATAAGAGAATATAAATGGGGAATGTACATGCATTCAAGCACATTGCCTAGAGCTCATTGCTCAAATACAAAATAAGCTTACTACCCAAGGAAGACACGCTGTCTTATAGAAAGGCTCTAATTAAATCCATCAAAATTTGAACTAAGAAAAGTAGCATCTACTAATGCCTAGTTACAATTCTGGTTAAGCACATGAACAATTATTCACTCTTCTTCACTCTTCTTCACTCTTCTTCACTCTTCTACACTCTTCTTCTCTCTCTGCTTTTCCTTCAAATGATCTAAACTTTATTCATGCATAGGAATCTTACACTTCATACACACACACATTCATGCTTTCAAATGATAAAAAATCTCTCTTATATATCCACAACAAGAAATTACATCGCTATAAGTCAGCTCCAAAGAAATAATAAAATGAATATAAACAGTCAGCCCAAATTAATAAAGATTATTCATGTGAATCAACCAAGGACAGCCACAACATAGTGAAGACCGAAAATAACATCCTCAAACATGAACCACTTCAATTAATTACTCCTCGAAGATCCACAACACGCTTCGACACCTTGCTGGCCAAGAACATGAAAAATGTGAACATGCAAGAGAAAATCTTGGAACACGAGCACAAAAATTGATGTGGACGTGCAACACAGATAGAGCACAAACTAGAAACATCCAAAAGTAGCATGAAACACCACAAAAGCATCTACAACAACTAATCTTACTAGAGTCACATGATCTTCATTTAGGAACACAAACTGAAGTAACCAAAAAACTGTCATAATATAAATTTTCATAACTCAATAAAATCTTCACGTGGATCTCTAAAACTTGACATGGATAAACTAGATATTCTCAAAAAGAAAACCTTTAGTCCAAAACCTCATAATAGCAATGAAATTAACACACCAATAGAAAGAACTTCACTTCACCTCTGACAACCTGTAGCACTTCTTATTACAATTTTCTCAATATCCTCAACATATATAGCTTCTAATGCAACAATGTTAATAGTGTTGACATCAATGACAACCACATATCAAAAACACACCATAACATCCAACAATATCCTCCTTTGGCATTGATGGCAACACATGACGTGAAGAATACCATCAACACAACTACACTTGCTCCTCCTTAGGTTATGACTCTTCTTTCCTCAACTTATCTCCCACATGACTCTTCTCCCCTAGAAATTTTTTCACATTACTCTTCTCCCCCTTTGAAATCAATGAAAAAGATATATTTTCTCTACACAAGCTTTGAAGCACATATCTGTACACTTGAACATCTAAACATATGACTACTCCCCCTAAGTAACAATCAACACAACATCAATTCAGATGAAAATAAGATCATGAAATGCACAAATTGATGTAAATCAATGCATCCTTAGCTCTGATTAGGAGGGGTAATCACCCCTAACTTTCCTCTGAGATAATCAAAAGTATCCTTAGGAAATGACTTGGTAAATATGTCTGCAGTCTTCTCCTTAGTAGGCACATACTCCAATCTAACTTCCTTTTCACTTACTTTCTCTCTCAAAAATTGAAACTTGATAGATATATTCTTGGTCTTGGAATACAACACCAAATTCTTAGAAATGTTAATAGCACTTGAGTTATCATAGAATATAGAAATAGGATCATCATACACAACTCTAATATCCTTCAACATCTATTTCATCCATAGTACTTGAAAACAATTATTAGTAGCAACAATGTATTTTGCCTCTACAATAGATAAAGAAATAGCATTCTTCTTTTTGCTTAACCATAAAATCCACTGTTTTCCTAAGAAAAATGCTCCACCACTATTACTTTTCCTGTCATTCACATCTCCTACCCAATCAACATCAATAAAGGAACTCAAAGTAAGATCATCATCTTTAGGATACCATAAAACAAAATCAACTATCCCCTTCAAGTATCTAAAAATACTCTTCACAACAATCACATGAGATTCTTTAGGATTAGCTTGAAATCTAGCAACAATACATACAACATTCATGATATCAGGCCTAGTTTGAGTCAAATAAAGTAATCCACCAATCATTGATCTATATCTAGTCTAATTTTCCTTTGGAGAATCATCATCAATTGTCAACTTGCATCCGGTCACCATAGATGTACCAACTGGCTTTGAGTCTTCCATTCCAAATTTCTTCAGCAATTCTTTCACATATTTGGACTTAGATATAAAGACCCCTTTATCTAACTGAGTAATTTTTAGTCCCAAGAATAATTTCATCTCTCCAATCATTGACATCTCAAACTCATTTTTCATCTCATTAGCAAACTTCATACACAAGCTATCATCTCCTCCAAACATGATATCATCAACAAAAACTTGCACAATCAAATCTTTATCATCATTCTTGAAATATAAATTAGTATCAATAGTACCTTTGTTAAATACAAGCTTCACCAAGTACTTATCCAATCTGGCATACCATGCTCTAGGGGCTTGTTTGAGTCCATACAATGCTTTCTTCAATGACAAACCATATCTCCTTGATCAGACAACTGGAATCCATCAGGTTGTTCAACATACACTTATTCTTTCAATTCACCATTTAGAAAGGTAGAATTGACATCCATTTGATAAACTTTATAGTCTTTATAAGCAACATAAGCAAGAAACAATCTCACAAATTCAATTCTAGCAATAGGGGCAAAGTTTTCTTCAAAATAAATACCTTCCATCTGTGAATATCCCTTACATACCAATCTTGATTTGTTTCTAATCACTTCACCTTGTTCATTCAGTTTTTTTCTAAAGACCCATTTAGTTCTAATTACATTCTTATCCTTAGGTTTGGGAACAAGAATCCATGTATCATTCTTCTCAATTTTTTGTAGTTCCTCTTTCATTGATTCAACCCAATGTTCACCTATGCATGCTTCATTCATATTGTCAGGCGGAGTCTTTGAAATCAAACAATATTCTTCTGCAATCTTTCTCCTAGTCTGGACACGTTTGTTCTTATCACCAATAATTTGATCTTCCGAATGATTCAACCTTACATACCTCAGAGTCTTCTTAGAATGTTCTTCAACTTCAAGCTCTTCTAATCTCTCTTATGTTCTTCTACCAGTTTCTCCTTCCTCTTGATCTTCTTGATTCACCAAAATGATTTGGACTTGAGTTGAGTTTTGAACTTTGTTTGTACTGTTATTTTGATCATCAAAATCATAAGCATAGGTTCTAGATAGTGTAGCTATGTCTTCATCAACCTTAACATTTTCACTTTCAACCATTTTCTTCAATCTCTTATTGTAAAATTGGTAGGCCTTACTTTTAGTAGCATATCCCAGAAAGATTCCTTCATCACTCCTAGCATCAAACTTTCCTATATCTTCATCTCTTATGATATAACACTTGCTTCCAGAGATATTGAAATATCTAACATTAGGTTTTTGACTAGTCCATAGCTCAAAAGGATTCTTACCAGTATCACCTTTTATTTGTACCCAGTTAAGTGTGTACACAACACTACTCATAGTTTCTCTCCTGTAGATATGAGGTACATTTCCTTCCAACATCATGCTTCTAGCAGCATCTAGAATTGTTTTTTTCTTCATTTCCACACCATTTTTTTTAGGGGTCTATGGTGTAGATAACTATCTCTTTATTCCATGTTCTTCACAAAAAGAATTAAACTCACTAGAAGTGAACTCACCACCTCTATCTGATCTTAGAAATTTAATCTTCAAACCTATCTTTGTCTCAACCACAGCCTTAAAGATCTTGAACTTTTCTAGAGCTTCAGATTTCTCCCTTAAGAAGGTATCCCACATCATCCTTGAATAGTCATCAATAAGCAACATGAAATACCTATATCCTTGTAAACTTCTAGTTCTAGTAGGACCACACAAATTAGTATGCACAAGATCCAACAATCCATTTGAATTTTTCTATTTACTTCGAAATGAAATTCTTGTTTGCTTTCCTAACTGGCATTCTTTGCATATGGCATTAGTAGGTTTCATCAGCTTAGGAAGATCTCTCACAGCCTTAGTGGAACTTATCTTGAAAATATTATCAAAATTAACATGACACATTCTCCTATGCCACAACTAGCTTTCATCAATTTGAGCAATCAAACAACTTTTACTAGCAACAATTAGATGGAAAATATTACCTTTTTTTTGTACCTGATGCAATCACATTTCTAGAATTTCCCAATATTTTGCACCTACCATACATGAACTGAAGATTGTATCCCTTATCAACAATTAAAAGATTATGCTTCAAACCTTCAACATATAAAACATCATTAGTATTATTCTTAACATCAAGAGAAATGCATCCTCTTCCATGGATCACACCAACTATATTATCACCAAATCTCACAGCACCACTATCATACTTTTCCAAATTCATAAACTTACTTTTATCTCTTATCATATGATGAGAACCCCCACTGCCAATTACCCATTCATCTTTCTCTTCAACTCAAGCAGTTAGGGCTTTCTCCACATTTTTACAACTAGCAAAATTTAGTAGACATGGGATTATTTTCCTTGATAGCAATAAACACAAATTCATCTTCACTTGCATTTCCTTTTCAGATTCATCATCTGTCACACCTTCATCAGCAACATAGTAACACTTCTTTTGGAATTTAGGCTTGTTAAATCTTGGCTTGGAAACTCTCTCAGGGCACCTTGATGTAAAATGACCTATCATATTGCAAGAAAAGCATTTAATAGGTAGCTTTCCTTTATAATTACCTTGTCCTCTAGCTTCTATTTTCAAAATCAATGCTTCAAGTTCTTCAAGCTCTCTTTCTTCTTCATCGATTTGTCTCATTTCATCCTCATACTTGAATGTCTTTCTAGATGAACTTTCACCTGGATCATATCTATGTCTATCTCTTCCAGAAGTAGTGGCCTTAAATGTAGATTCAGCCTTAGGAAGTGCATCATCAAATTCACTCAACTCAAAAGTAGTAAGCTTTCCAATCAACATATCTTTGGTAACATTTGTTATAGTATGAAGCTCTTCAATAGCACTAGCCTTGACTTTGTAAGAATCAAGAAAGTATCTAAGCACTTTAGCAATAATTTTTGATTCATCTATATATCTACCAACACATCTGATACCACACAAAAGTTCATTCACTCTTTGCATGTAAGTAATAACATTTTCATCATTACCTATTTTCAACTTTTCATATTTCCCTTTCATACTTTGTAGCTTAGCAATCTTCACATTAGCATCACCTTCATACAAGGTTTCCAACATTTTCTAGATCTCATAAGTAGTCTTCATATCCATCACATTTTTCATATCAATATCAGTCAAAGCATTCAACAATGCCACCTTAGTCATGATATTATACTCAACATCCCTGATCTTAGCAGAAGCAATAGGACCATTCTATGGAATAACATATATAATTTTTTTCATGCTCCAATAGGGTTCACCAATGCATCTTAGATGGCACTCCATTTGAGTCTTCCATAAAGAATAATTTGTTCCATCAAATCTAGGACTATCCTTCTTATAAGTTGCCATCCTAGATCACCTCAAGCTATTAAATTTCTTCCAATTAACCATAAGCTCTAATACAAATTGTTGGAAACTCAAGGGAAAAAAATTAAGAGGGGGGGCATGAATCAGTTGTCACCAAGTATTAAACTTATTCAACTTATTTACATTATTCTCAGATCTAAACATTAATCATGAAAACATAAATGAACAACACATCATAATCACACATAACACCAAGATTTTTTATGTGGAAACCCTGTTAGGGGAAAAACCATGGTGGAGGTTAGTCCACAAGATTATACCCTATTAAAAGAATTAAAAGTATAAGAGAACATAAATGGGGAATGCACATGCATTTAGGCACACTACCTAGAAATCATTGCTCAAATACAAAATAGGCTTATTTCCCAAGGAAGACACACTATCTTACAAAAATGCTTTGATTAAATCCATCAGACTTTGAACTGAGAAAATTAGCATCTTCTAATGCCTAGTCATAGTTCTGGTTAAGCACATGAACACTTCTTCACTCTTCACTCTTCTTCACTCTTCTACATTCTTCTCTCTTTGCTCTACCTTTGAATGATTTGAACTTTATTCACACACAAGACTCTTATACTTCACAAACAAAAAAATTGATTCCTTCAAATGATAAAATAATCACTCTTATATATCCACAACAAGAAATTACATCGCTATAAGTCAGCTCCAAAGAAATAATAAAATGAATATAAACAGTTGGCCCAAATTAATAGAGATTATTCATGCAAATCAACCAAGGTCAGCCACAACATAGTGAAGACTGAAAATAACATCCTCAAACAAAAACCACTTCAATTAATTACTCCTCGAAGATCCACAACACACTTCAACACCTTGTCAGCCAAGAACATGAAAAACATGAACACACAAGAGAAAATCTCAGATCATGAGCACAACGATCAATGCAGACATGCAACATAGATATATCATGAACTAGAAACATCCACAAGCATTATGAAACATCAAATAAGTATCCGCAGCAACTAAACTTACCGAAATCACATGATCTTCATTCAGGAACACAAATTGAAGTAACAAAAAAATTATCATAATAAAAATCTTCATAACTTGATCAAATCTTCACAGATATTTTTGAAACTTGACGTGGATAAACTAGTTATGCTCAACAAGAAACAATTTAGTCCACAACCTCATAACAACAATGAACTGAACACATTGATAGAAAGAACTTCACTTCACTTCTGACAACTTGTAGCACTTCTTATTACAATTTTCTCAATATCCTCGACATATACAGCTTCTAATGCAACAATGCAAATAGTGTTGACATCAATGAAAACCACATATTAGAAACAAACCACAACATCCAACATTTTTATCTTCTCTCTATCAAAATTTATTTAGGACTATCCTAAATGGAAGATTTACTAGAATGAGGTAGCATAATTGTGAAAATCCATTAATCGAAGGAACTCTGAGTTCTTGGTGTCTAAGTTGAGTTTGTAGGCTTGAGAATATATTTTGTAAGGCCTCTTCAAAGTTTATTGAAGCATTTAAAGTAATTTGAGTGTATGAAAGCCTTGAAAGCATGTGAGGAAGAGAGAGACTTTTAGTTTTTATGCCAAATGCATGGCAAGTTGAGTTGTGTGAACCCTTCTACTGCATTAGTTGGTATCAGAGCTCACAAGGTCTATGATAGGTGAGAGTTTGGTGTTTGCATTTTTTTTTGTGTTGTTGCAGGTTGAAAAAGGAACTTGGTGGCAAAGAGACTAGGTAGAGACAAGAGGAGACACCTAGGTGAAGATTAAAGTGACGCAAGGTGAAAGAGACTTGCTTGAGATAGAGGTGGATCTGTTGAGGAAGATTTTGTAGGTTGAGGGTTCAAAGTAGATGAAGAAAAGAAAAGGAAAGGAAAGAGGAAATTGATAAAGAGATCAAGGAATTGAGACAAGCTTTAGAAGAATTCAAGGTTATGAAAGAAAGGTTTGAAGAAGAGTGGGAGAAGGTGTATAGACAAGCCACAAGTTGGAGTTTAAAAGTTAAGAAGAGAACATCATGGCCCATAAAGAAGATAGTACACAAGAAAAGACAAGAGAGGGTGATAGAATCTCAGATGGAAGAAGACCAAGAACAAGTAAAACAAGTTAAGTTGATGATAAAGGAGGGAAAACAAGAAGTTTTAGCCACATTAGAGTTTGAAGACATGAAGAGAGAATTGATTTTGGAGGGAAGTGATGAGAAAGAGAAAGATGAATTGATGATGGTAGAGAAAATTTGGTACAAGAAATATGAAGGTATGATGCTTAGCATATTAATTTTCATTATGATGGAAATTTTGAGGGAAATTAAATTAGAGTTCAAAGGGAAACAAGGTACCACAACAGGGTTGGTAATGTTTTCAAGCAAGAAGGAAGATAAAAGGCATCCATCAAGCATAATGTTCATGAAGCAATACATAAAGATGAAAGGTGATAAGACATTAATATTATTGACCCATTGGAAGGGTCTACTAGATGATGAAATATTTGCTATAAATCCCTTTCCAAGGGACTTGTAATTCTTTTTAGGTTGGGTGTATGGTCTAGGAGCACCTTGTTGAGTCAATTTTATCAAAATGGTCATTTTTTGTGTACTTGTTCAAATGATAGGATTTAGTTATTTTTGAGTCTTTTGTGTTGAATAAGGTCTTTTTAGACCATTTAAATGTATTAGGAATGGTTGGGAGTCATTTGGGTTAGTCTTGCAAAAGTTGCAATTTTTTTATAAAAGTTGTCATGTGTAAACTTGTCAAAATTGCAAAAATGCAATATAGTGGAAGATGAAAGGTCATAAGTCCTAAAGTTGGTTGTAACTGACCCCATATGGTTTTTAAAGGCTATATATTCCTCATTCTTTCATTATATGAGCATGTGGTTGAGAATTCGAATGAAAAACAACAATATCACCATGAAATTATGTAATTTCTAAACATTTTCTTTTGTTTCCATGCCTTGTATGGATTTGTACAGGCATAAAATGTTAGTGTAATTAATATTTAATTACGCTTGCATAATTTTACTTAGGTAATATTTAATTTCCTAGGTTAATTATCCTCATCCTTATCTTGTTGAGCTATCTTGTTGCTCAAGATAAGATTAGGGTTATGCATCTTTTCTTTTATAAAGTAAATCATATCTTGTAATTAAGAATTCGTAAATAATAATATTTTGCACATATTTTGCAAAGCTCTACTTTTTTCTATTTTTCTCTTCTGTGGAAGGATTTTTTGGTTTGCATTTCAGATCTTGGTTTCTAACAGAAAATGGTGCAAAAATAATTGGATGTTAAAGTACCTCAAATATAATTTCCAGTGGCATTGGTATCATATTGATTGGTTAATATTTTCTCAAGTTATGAAAATTTTACTCCAGGCGGGTAGATTCAGATTTGAAGGGGGAAACAAGCAATAAAAATTCAATATCTTTCATTTCTTCTATTGAAATTTGCTAAAAACTTGCATGGAGGTCTATTTTAAGGTAATGAATGATTTCATTTTGGTTTCAAATATTTTGGAGTAGATACAAGTGGAATTTATTGATGCCCTAGGTGACTTTCATTATCCTTTCAAGTAATTTGGATGTTTGAGGCTAGGGTTTGTTAAAATCCTTCAAGAAAAGCATGGCCAATGGTGGAATAAGCATATGCAGGTTTAATTAGATGTTTTTGATCCATTTGAGTAGTGTTTTGGTGTTTGGAATTCATAGAAACCATAAACCCCTATTGGCACAAGCTTAATTAGGCCTAGGCAAGGCACAAAAATCATATTTATGCAGCAAACCTTACAAAGGAACCTATGTCAATTTTTGGATACATGTTGTAGCTCAATAAAGGGTGTTTGAAATTATTTTTATAGTCTTTTTATCTTCTCTCTATCTAAATTTATTTAGGACTGTCCTAAATGGAAGATTTACTAGAATGTGGTAGCATACTTGTGAAAATCCATTAATCAAAGGAACTGTGAATTCTTGGTATCTAAGTTGAGTTTGTTGGGTTGAAAATAGATTATGTAAGGCCTCTTAAGAGTTTATTGAAGACTTTAAAGTCATTTGAGTCTATTTGGGTGTTTGAAAGCCTTGAAAGCATGTGAGGAAGAGAGATATTTTTAGTTTATATGCCAAGTGCATGGCAAGTTGAGTTGTGTGAACCCTTCTACTACATCAAAATCACAAACTTCAATGTGAGCACCAACTCATAGAGAAAATTCTCAATATTAAAATTCTAATCACAAAAATAAAATACATTCTGCACTTCACTAAGAAAAATTCATGATATCAAAATACATTCTACACTTTTGCTACATAAAAAATTCAACACACACCAAAAGTAACAACCTGATTAAGAATATAGCTATATCAGAGCATAGTTCAGAGATTTTGACTTCTACGACCTTGGAATATCCACAAACTAAGTACAACACAAACCATATGCAACTTGACTCCCATCATATTTAACCTAAAGTCAAAAAATTAAATGCACAACTAGCTCCCATGAACACAGCATAGTACACGCACAAGACTATACTCAATGAATGATGATAACATTATTGAAGAGCATGATCTTCAAATCCATGTCTATTGAAACTTCATTCACCCACAAGCACATATGCAAAAGAACCAATTGCGTCCTAGCTACACAATGAACACAACTAGTCTCCACCTTTTCTCATCACATATGTCCCCTACCACTGACTATTATGTAGCAATATAAAAATGGTCATAGATAGTAAAGAACATGAATAATGACTACCATATAAGTGATTTCCATGAAGAATAGAAACATCAAACCTTCAAAAACCTCACATCTTAAGTCTCCATACATAGGAAATACATACTCATAAAATAACCATGATTATATTATAAGTTTCAAAAACTAAAGAAACCTTATAATCACACCTATGAAATCCATTTTGAGCATATTAAAAGAGTGGTCTTCAATGCCCCACAACATTTTTTCACTCACATCGCTCCTCAACCATAATCGCATATGAAAGCATACATACCAACTTGAGCCTATCATAAACCTTGATGACATAGAACAATCTCCTCTTTAAGATTTGAATACTTAGAGTCATTTAATAACAAGTGTGGACTTCAATTTATATGAAAGACCATGATAGCCATATCACTCATGCAAAGAGCTGCCCTAAAAAAAAAAATTCATCACCAAAAATAGAATATGCTAGATGCTTCTAAATCACCCTATTCAAGCTGACAAAAATAAATAAGGAGTCATCACAACAATTACAAAATACTTGACCCCATATGAAAAACCTAGAATTATTCATTTACTTGCTATAGATAGTCGATACCATAATGTGCAATCTTCAGTCATCAATTACATTGATTGGAAAAGTCATTAATATTGATGGCATATGATTGGTCATTACATTTACCCCACAATAGCATAAATAATTTTGTTATATATATATATATATATATATATATATGCCATCGCTCATTCAAATAAACCCGACACAATATGCATTCTACCTCAATTCTATATGCATGCATTGAAACCTAACATGGTGTTTTTGATTATATAAGTAGCATTTACAGGGCATTGTACCCTTTACACAAAGATCCCAAAGGGACAAAAATTACCAAACCAAAAAGTAGCAAAACGATAACAAAAACAACACACGATAGACGCAGAAACAACCAACTAATAGCATAAGCACAACAAAGACAACCCAAAAAAGACCCAAAAGCTAATTGTTTGAACCCTCCCATTTCTTCACCAAGAGGTTTAACACATCCTCCCCATCCAGTTGGGGCATTCATCCATGGTGTTCTTATTCAACTCCTCCTTGATCACCTCTTAGAGAGTGAGAGAGGACTTGTGAATCAGCTTGACAACAAGACAAGCCAAACAATTAACCTTTTGGTTTAGCATAGCCACTTGCTCGTGCAACCCTCTGAGCACATCCTCTTTGTCTTTTTTTCTCTAGATATCCATTTTAGTGCTAGCCCTAGTGTCCAAGGAATTAGTGGAGTCCTCACAAAACATCTAGTTAAGGTCTAAGAAGTGACTAGGATCTTCAATGGGACCAATGTCCTTCCTCTTTTCAATGGCTTTGATTCCTTCCACTCTGCCGCTAGACCTATCTATGTCACTAGAAAGAGTGTCAATAGGGGCTTCTTTTTTGCTCTGTTCTAGTCTGTGCGATCTTCTCACACTCAAATGATTTGCCCCTAAATCATAACTAGCCACCACCATAGTATCTCCCTTAGAGTCTTTTTCCTCATCCAATTTACCTTCCTCAGAGACTAGAAGAGCTCTTGGGAGAAGAGACTTTCCTTTCTTCTAAGCTATAGTAGTGCTACTCTTCATACCTTTCAGCTCACCAATCCAAACCGCAACAATAGCCTAAGGAAAACTAGACACAATTTTCTTTTTCTTTAGGGGAGAAGTGGCAATGGTATTAGTATCAGGGACCTCTTCAAGGATATGGGATTTTTTCTTGGAACCCATTGAAATAACAAGGGAAGGGTTACCAATGTTAACCTTAGGAGAAACTAATTCTTCAACCCACATAGATGAGATGGGTTTGGGTGGGACTAAAGCCAAATGGAAATAGTAAAGTATTTGGATCAACCCTTGGTGTAAAGGTAAGAAAGGTGGAGTGTCAAGGTTGTTAATGGAAAAATCCTAGGTTTCTTTAATGGGAATTTCTAGAGAGGAAAGCAAAAAGAAATGAAAACTGAGCAAAATCCTATGCCTCAAATTATTCAACAGTGGTAGGTGATAGAAAAAATATACCTTGTAGTAGCCTTTGAGAGTGACATACTTCATAATGGCCAGGTAGAACTTATCCCAAGGTTGAGGCAACACTTCATGATCAAAGCCACACTAATTTTACATTGGCTTTTCATTACCTTTGAAGAAAGTGTTCAAATTGACCAAATCATGGGATTTTGTGTTCTTTTTATATGCCCTCATAGGAAAGACCAGTGGCCCTACCAATGACCTCTTCAGTGACTTCTAAAGTAATTCCACCCAAGTTGACCTACCAATTATTCCAAGAGCTAGCAAACTGGGCTAACAACATTTCATCGTGGCCTAGAAGATTTTACATTAGCGACACTAACCCACCTTTTGAAAAAATATGCCAAGATAGGGGATCCTGGTAGAACTCACAACTGTTTGACTCAGTTCAAACACTATCACCACCCATCATGACCCACAACACACAATAGAACAAAAATCACAACCAGATAATAAAAAGAGCATCAGAAATGAAACCGTTGAAAAAAAAAATGCAAAACCCGACGGATGAATAAGCTTAATAAAGGCATAGTAATAATCACATGTACCAATAGTCTTTTTCAATGACGGATGCCATGCAGGACTATCATCATCTCCTAACCACCCAAGATTAGGCCAAATAAAAGTAATAATGGCCTCTAAAATTAATTTTGCATATCTCATGAACTTTCAAGAATTACACACATTCCCAAGCCATTTAAATGTGTTGGGAAGATTTGAAATATTTAAGTACATTTGATAAAATATGAGGTACAAAAGATGCCTTAATTTGAAAATATTAAGAGAAAAGGAAAAATAAAATCTTGTACTCAACCTCCATAATATTTGGAGTGATCTATTCTACCATTGAAACAAAATCCCATAAGTGTTAGGGTCCCCACCAACAATAAACACAAGAAGGAAAACCCACTTGGAAATCCACATTACCATGAACACCTCATCCCACTAGGACCAAATCAGCGAATAATTCATCAAGGAATGCCACATGTTCCTAAACACGAAAGACAAATTAATCATTAAAATTAGAGTGATTCCTCTTCTCTAAGAGGATTAGCCTTTGGATAGATTCTAGTAGAATGCCAAATTTCCTCCAACACTTGCAACTCTACCATGTGGATCCAAGGTTGGTGAAGCCATCAACCACCTGATTACCTTCACAAAAATTATGAGAAAGGCAATTCCTGTAACACCCCTCCATTTTGGATCTTTTGATCGGCAGTGTTTTTCTTTGTTATGTGTTTCTGTTATGCTATGACTTTGGTACTTGGTTACTATTTGATCACAAATTGTTAAGCGATGTGAAAGTTATATTTTGTTGTGATGGAATTTTACTCTGATGTTATTATTATGGCATGTTTCAAATTATCGTAGCAGTTATTTAATTAAAAAATTCCTTATGCTTTTATTATATTGTTGATGTTAGACTCATCAGTTAAAAAGTCTATATTGGTGAAGGGGACGGGATTGTATAACTCGCTTGCGAGTGCCCTACGATTCCAAGATTTTCTCTTCACGGTGTGTTTTATTTATCATATATATGCATGTTTGATATACTCTTTGTTCGCAAGTTGACAGGTACAGGACATCGACTTCACCTGATTTCACAGGTTTGAGCATGTCCATTGACCAATGATAATCGATTGGGAGATAGTAGCTAGGTTTTTCGTGCCAAGTCATCACCCTAGTCATAGTGTGTCGTCGGGTTGTTGTCGGGTTTAGTTGTTTTGATATGGTTCATTCCTCCTTGGTTATTTATTTAATTTCATATTATAAAGGTTATTAAATGGTGGGTGTAGCTAAAATGATGATTAAATATATCTAGTTGCAATGTTGAAATGATATTTATTTTATTGATTAATTTGGTTTAATTAATAAAAATTAGATTTAGTTTATTGATTAATTAGGTTAATGGTGATAAATTAAATAAAATAGTTGTTTTGGCATTATTGGATATTAAGATTTAAATTAAAATAAAAATGGAAATCATGTTGGATATTTAGAGTTAAATTAAAATAAAAATGAAAATGTGTTTTAAATTTCACTTTTTGAAAATTATAGATACAATAAATTCTTTGCAAACTCTGAATTCTTTTGTTTAAAAGAAATTTTGGAAATGCATGAAATTTCAATTAGAAAGTAAAATTGTTTTAAATTGGAAAAGAAATGGAAATATCCCCAAAATTGCAATAAATTTGGTGGATGGGATATTTTATGGGTTTGACTAAATTTGGGGAAAACTCTATTTGAGCAATTTCAATTTCATATATTTTTCAATTTTCAATGTGGTGGAGAGTTTTGTTGTGGCTTGATTTGGATTTGAAGAAGAAGATTGAAATTTTTGGGTGGGCTGGGAAAAGATTTGGAAGCACCATTTGAATCCTTCAAGCTTTGAAGAAAAAACCAGGTTCTTCTTTCAAAAAAAATTTTATTTTGAAAGAGCTTCAAATTTCTTCATGCTATTGAAAAATCTTCAAAATGTTGTTTGAATTTCAATGAAAACCCATGTAAATTTGTTTCAAAACTTGCAAACTTCTATTGAAATTAGGGGAAAGAGAACAAAACAAGAATCAAACAATGAAAAAATGGAAAGGAAATCAACAAGAAATTTTCATTTCAAACTGAAAACTTAACCCAGAAGTTGTGTTGACAAATTTATTTTATTGCAAAATTTTGTTGTGCATTTGCACAGTTTAGCTGAAAATGGAGATTTTTGGTATATATATATATATATATATATATATATATATATATATATATATATATATATATATATTTTATAAACATAATGTGTTTATTAATTCTAGAAAAAAAAAAAAAATCCAAAAATTTTGCACAGGAAATTTACTTCGTGTATAGTGGTCTGCCCTATTTTTTTTTAATGATTTATAATAAAAGTTTTTTATAAATAAAATAATGTTTATTTTTGGTATGGGGAGGGGAGGCCTGGGCCCTGCCCCATAGCCGCCCCCATGGGGAGGTGTTGTGGAGGAAGCGTCCTGCCTCCAAGGCAGTAGCGCTGCCCACATAGCGCACCCCCATATGGGGGAGGTTGCATGGGTAGCTTGCCTCTCCCTTTTGGGAGGGGCTGCAACCCAAGGTGTGGGCCTTTTGTTTTATTTTTAAATTTTGTTTTTATAAAAAAAATTATTTATTATATTTTAATATTATTTATATATATATTATAATAATATATATATTATATATATTAATATTATATTATATATATAATATATATATATTATATGTATATATATATAATATTTTAATATTTAAATAATATGTTTTTTAATAATTATTTATTTATTTATATATATTATATATATAATATACATTTATTTGTATATGTATATATATATTATGTATTTTTAAATAAATTAATTAGTTGAGTTTATGTTGGTTATATTTAAATGTTAATTATATATTTAAAATATATATAAAACTATATATACATTTAGTATATACTTTTATGTATATATTTAATATATATTTGTATCCAAGTATAGTTAATATAAGTTGATTATTTATATTCGTAGTTGAAATAAAGATTGATTTATTTTAATCAAATGATTTTATTTATCAAGTTGTTTAAATTATTGAGTATGATTGAGAAATTCATAGTTAAATTATTATTATTTTTAATTCTCTCAACGTCGTGAAATAAATCTTATGTATTTTTGGATAAATGCAAGTAATGTAGATTGAGTTGACTGGATTTAGGAAATCCTAACCTTAGTTTATTTAAATTGCCTGAAGTGCTTTCTAGCGATGTTTTGTTCATTCTCGATGTTGTGAAAATAGAATAAATGTTCTGAAGTCTTCCAGATAGGGTTTCGTTTATTGGTATGGGTTGTCGTTCTAATAGTCAACCATTGAATTCCTTGGGTAGTGCATCTAATCATATCTAGTTTTTAACCCAGTTATCATGAATGGGAAGTGTGGGCTTTATGTCATGTATAGGGAGTCATTATCCTTAGATCACACTTGTGTACCCTTGGGTGTGGAGTTATTCCACGTGTTGTCTTAGAGGAGTGGCTTGCAATGAGGGCCGACACACAAAGTGGTGTCAGGGAAACTCTTTGCAAGTTAGTTAATTTAGTGATAACATAATAAACTGTTAGAGGCTTAGGTTGTATCAAACACTTAACAAGATTAATTTTTCCTTGCTCATGAACACAAGGGCTAGTATAGACTTGGGATGAGACGAGAAGGCCTGGAATGGTAAGATCGTTGTCTCATCTCTACGAGAGGCAACTGATTCAACTTTGGTTTGCATGAGGGGCCAAAAGTCATTAGAGGTTACCAAGATATCCCAAGATGGGGGCCGGGACCTAGGAAGACTTACTAGGATATCCCATGTGACATTGTGGTGACACTTCTCTTAAGTCAATAGTTTGTTGTATCAGTGATGTAAATGATTAACCCTTTGTGATATGTGATGTACTTGTATTTAATTCAGTTTAGTTTTGTGTCGCCTATGTCTAGAGGTAGATGGCCTTGCCTAAGAATCCTTGTTACTATCTCCTAGCACGGGGGGTGAGCCTTCAGGTATCACATGGTTGGGTGGAACATGCACCTTAATCCGTTGGGTCATCTTCTTGTTCGTGTGGATGAGATTTCCAGTTGGAGAGCTCGTGGGATCTAGTACTTTCATGCTTTATTCTTTTCTGTTATTATTGTAATTTATTACCCCTCTTGTATCGAGGTGGAAGATGTAATTTGTAACCTTGTATGTTGGATTTTCCTCATTCGGGGAATGAGTGTTGTAATCATATTGTAAATTATATTATTGGAAACATGTGGTATCTCTTATGCCTTTGATGTAATTTTATCATTTATGGAATGCATATGTATTTAATTCATTAAGTAATTAAATGTTATGTTTTTAATTCATGTTTCTTGTTTGAGTTTAAGTAAACTTAGTCTCATAACCTTAGGGGTTGTTGGTAATGTGTAGATAACTTTCTTGTTTTTTGTACTTAAATAAAAAAAAATTATTGTGTTTGTGTTGTTATTTGCAACGTCCCCTAGGGTTGTGTGGTGGGGCATTACACATGGTATCAAAGCCTAGGTTTAAACACTGGGTACTTTGGGATAATGTGGAACCCATTAAGCTGTTAGTTGCGTAGGTTATACTCTGGGCACTATGAGCCATGGCATTGACCTAGGTGGTTAGTTCGTTAGTTTATGTTTTCCTTTTGGGTTGATCTCACTTCTCTACCCAGAAGTTGTTGTGAGGTGGTGTAGGTCCAATGGTGCAGGAAGCCAGTGGAAAGGATAGGACCCTCGGTGTAGTGCGCAATGCACCGATATCCTTCCTATTGGAAGAATGCATTATGGACAATTGTGTAGTGTGTGAATTTGGTGTGTTGTGTGTGGTGGATGACAACCAATTTTGTTGTGGTTTTCGCCCCTTGCGTGTCTTGTTGATGAATGCTTTTGTGAGGGTTAGTTAGGCCCGCGAGCCTACCAAGAAGTGTGTTTTGATTGGTTTCCTTCTTGATGCATGGCTCTTTCGTGGTGTAAAGGGATGTGACCCTTGAGGGGTTCTTGAATGTGGTTGTACTGTATTTGTTGGGGCGAGATAGTCATAGGACCTCTTTCCTTGAGTGCCTTAGTATGGCATTTTAGAGGGATGAGTTTTCCAACTATGTGTTGTGTTGTGGAGGAATGATGCCTCCTGGTCTTGCCTTACCCTTTAGGATTGGAGTGATTCCCTTGGTTGTGCGTGTTCCAAGGTTGAGATCAATTACTCCCCTCTATCCTATGTTGCAGGTGATCATGTTGGACCTTAGCTTGTTGGTGGGTTGCAGGTGACATGTGCTGCCTAAAATTACCCTTCCTTGGTTTCTCTGCTCATGTTGTGGGAAGGTCTGTTTGACCTTGAGGGTGCTAAGAAGTTCCTTTGGTGTATATTCTCTTCTGGAGTCTTGTTGTTTTTCTTCACCATGCAAGTATCTGATGCATGTTTTCTTGTGCTTTACCTCATTATATAAGTGATTTCTTGATTGACCCTATGTGGTTTTGGAGTTGCTTTTGCATGTTATATTGTTTTGAAATTATGAAATATGGTAATAGAAAATGAATGATCATGTTGTTAGTTCCTAGAGATTTTTGCATACTCTCATATGGTTGATACATTTTTGTGAAAGTGATTGTGTCATGATGAAACCATGATTGCATTTGTGCCTATGTTAGAACTGTAAATATCTCTTGTCTTCTCTCTCTTCCCATTGGTTTAACAAAGATGCCTGTCCTTGAGTGTGTGGTGTATTGAAACCCATGGTATGTTGTATCTTATGAGAACATGCTTATGTATTCATGAAGGTTTGTTTTATTAGATCAAACCTTGGGTAAAGGACCTAAGTCCCCAAGTTGCATTCATAATCATGGAAAATGTACAATATGAATAGAAAATCATTTTGTAGTAAGTAAAAGTTTAGAGAAAAGGGATTAGTGAAACCATTGCATGTTAATGATAATTTCATAATAGGTGCATCTTGTTGGTGAGGCCTATAGTTCCCAACTTTATTGTTGAGTCTTAAGAAATCATGTAGATGGTAAATTATTGTACCTGGATTCAAAACACAAAATGTTAAATGAATGTTGAAGTGATAATGTTGTATACCTTGTCTTGAGTAAACATTGTAATGATATCACACTATGTGTGGCCTTGTGATGATTCCTGGTGATGTGTATTGGTGCATATGTGTATTATGTATGTTAATCCATGGATATGTGTTTTGGAGATTTGGTTGGTGGTTGCTTCACCATGTTGATTTGTATAGATTGACAGTGTACTTGGTTGTGTTGATTTTAGCACGGGTTGTTGTTTTTATGTTGAGATATGGAGTGGTTCAGTTTTAGAACCATTGATTATGTGTGATTTTATTGAGTTTTTACTAGGGGTATTTGCAGGCTTCCAGGAGTAAGCTTGACCCTAGGGGGGGATGTAACACACCTCCATTTTGGATCTTTTGATTGGCAGTGTTTTTCTTTGTTATGTGTTTCTATTATGCTGTGACTTTGGTACTTGGTTACTATTTGATCACAAACTGTTAAGTGATGTGAACGTTATATTTTGTTGTGATGGAATTTTACTCTGATGTTATTATTATGGCATGTTTTGAATTAGCGTAGCAGTTATTTAATTAAAAAATGCCTTATGCTTTTATTATATTGTTGATGTTAGACTCATTAGTTAAAAAGTATGTATTGGTGAAGGGGACGAGATTGTATCACTCGCTTGCGAGTGCCCTACGATTCTGAGATTTCCTCTTCACGGTGTGTTTTATTTATCATATATATGCATGTTCGATATACTCTTTGTTCACAAGTTGACAGGTACAGGACATCGACTCCACTTGATTTAACAGGTTTGAGCATGTCCATTGACCAATGATAATCGATTGGGAGATAGTAGCTAGGTTTTCCATGCTAAGTCATCATCCTAATCATAGTGTGTCATCGGGTTGTCGTCGGGTTTAGTTGTTTTGATATGGTTCATTCCTCCTTGGTTATTTATTTAATTTCATATTATAAAGGTTATTAAATGGTGGGTGTAGCTAAAATGATGATTAAATATATCTAGTTGCAATGTTGAAATGTTATTTATTTTATTAATTAATTTGGTTTAATTAATAAAAATTAGATTTAGTTTATTGATTAATTAGGTTAATGGTGATAAATTAAATAAAGTAGTTGTTTTGGCATTATTGGATATTAATATTAAAATTAAAATAAAAATGGAAATCATGTTGGATATTTAGAGTTAAATTAAAATAAAAATGAAAATGTGTTTTAAATTTCACTTTTTGAAAATTATAGATAAAATAAATTATTTGCAAACTTTGAATTCTTTTATTTAAAAGAAATTTTGGAAATGCATGAAATTTCAATTAGAAAGTAAAATTGTTTTAAATTTTAAAAGAAATGGAAATATCCCCAAAATTGCAATAAATTTGGTGGATGAGATATTTTAGGGGTTTGACTAAATTTGGGGAAAACTCTATTTGAGCAATTTCAATTTCATATATTTTTCAATTTTCAATTTGGTGGAGAGTTTTGTTGTGGCTTGATTTGGATTTGAAGAAGAAGATTGAAATTTTTGGGTGGGCTGGGAAAAGATTTGGAAGCACCATTTGAATCCTTCAAGATTTGGAGAAAAAACTAGGGGTTCTTCTTTTGATTTGTTTTTTTTCATTTTCAAAGAGTTTCAAATTTCTTCATGCTGTTGGAAAAATCTTCAAAATGTTGTTTGAATTTCAATGAAAACCCATGTAAATTTGTTTCAAAACTTGCAAACTTCTGTTGAAATTAGGGGAAAGAGAACAAAACAAGAATCAAACAATGAAAATATGGAAAGCAAATCAACAAGAAATTTTCATTTCAAACTGAAAACTTAACCCAGAAGTTGTGTTGACAAATTTATTTTATTGCAAAATTTTGTTGTGCATTTGCACAGTTTGGCTAAAAATGGAGATTTTTGGTATATATTCATAAATATACCTATGTATATATATATCCTATAATATATATATATATATATACAAATATATTTTATAAACATACTGTGTATATTAATTCTGGAAAAAAAAATTGTTTCCAAAAAATTTACACAGGAAATTTACTTCATGTACAAGGGTTTGCCCTGTTTCTTTTGACTAATTTATAATAAAAGTTTTTTATAAATAAAATAATGTTTATTTTTGGTATGGGGAGGGGAGGCCTGGGCCCTACCCCACAGCCGCCCCCATGGGGAGGTGTTGTGGAGGCAGCAGCGCTGCCCACACAGCGCACCCCCATATGGGGGAGGCTGCATGGGTAGCCTGCCTCTCCCTTTTGGGAGGGGCCGCATCCCAAGGCATGGGCCTTTTGTTTTATTTTTAATTTTTTGTTTTTATAAAAAAATTATTTATTATATTTTAATATTATTTATATATATATTATAATAATATATATTATATATATTAATATTATATTATATATATTATATGTATATATATAATATTTTAATATTTAAATAATATTTTTTTTAATAATTGTTTATTTATATATATATTATATATATATATATTTATGTATATATATAATATACATTTATTGTGTATATGTATATATATATTATGTATTTTAAAATAAATTAATTAGTTGAGTTTATGTTGGTTATATTTAAATGTTAATTATATATTTAAAATATATATAAAATTGTATATACATTTAGTATATACTTTTATGTATATATTTAATATATATTTGTATACAAGTATAGTTAATTTAAGTTGATTATTTATATTCATAGTTGAAATAAAGATTGATTTATTTTAATCAAATGATTTTATTTATCAAGTTGTTTAAATTATTGAGTATGATTGAGAAATTCAGAGTTAAATTATTGTTTTTTTTAAATTCTCTCAACGTCATGAAATAAATCTTATGTATTTTTCGATAAATGCAAGTAACGTAGATTGAGTTGACTGGATTTAGGAAATCCTAACCTTAGTTTATTTAAATTGATTGAAGTGCTTTCTAGCGATGTTTTGTTTATTCTCAATGTTGTGCAAATAGAGTAAATGTTCTGAAGTCTTCCGGATAGGGTTTTGTTTATTGGTATGGGTTGTCGTTATGATAGTCAACCTTTGGATTCCTTGGGTAGTGCATCTAATCATATCCAGTTTTTAACCCGGTTATCGTGAACGGGAAGTGTGGGCTTTATGTCATGTACAAGGAGTCATTCTCCTTAGGTCACACTTGTGTACCCTTGGGTGTGGAGTTATTCCACATGTTGTCTTAGAGGAGTGGCTTGCAATGAGGGTTGACACACAAAGTGGTGTCAGGGACACTCTTTGCAAGTTAGTTAATTCAGTGATAACATAATAAACTGTTAGAGGCTTAGGTTGCATCAAACACTTAACAATATTAATTTTTCCTCGCTCATGGACACAAGGGCTAGTATAGACTTGGGATGAGACAAGAAGGTCTGGAATGGCAAGATCATTGTCTCATCTCTATGAGAGGCAACTAATTCTGCATTGGTTTGCATGAGGGGCCAGAAGTCGTTAGAGGTTACCAGGATATCCCAATATGGGGGCCAAGACCTAGGAAGACTTACTAGGATATCCCATGTGACATTGTGATGACACTTCTCTTAAGTCAACAGTTTGTTGTATCAGTGATGTAAATGATTGTTTATCTCTAGAAGCATTATAACCCTTTGCGTTATGTGATGTTGTACTTGTATTTAATTTAGTTCAGTTTTGTGTCACCTATGTCTAGAGGTAGATGGCCTTGCCTAAGAATCCTTGTTACTATCTCCTAGAATGGGGGGTGAGCCTTCAGGTATCACATGGTTGGGTGGAACGTGCACCTTAATCCATTGGGTCATCTTCTTATTCATGTGGACGAGATTTCCAGTTGAAAATCTCATGGAATCCAGTACTTTCATGCTTTATTCTTTTCTATTATTATTGTAATTTATTACCCCTCTTGTATCGAGGTGGAAGAATTAATTTGTAACCTTGTTTGTTGGATTTTCCTCATTCAAGGAATGAGTGCTGTAATCATATTGTAAATTATATTATTGGAAACATGTGGTATCTCTTATGGCTTTGATGTAATTTTATCATGTATGGAATGCATGTGTATTTAATTCGTTAAGTAATTAAATGTTATGTTTTTAATTCATGTTTCATTTTTGGGTTTAAGTAAACTTAGTCTCGTAACCTTAGGGGTTGTTGGAAATGTGTAGAGAATTTTTTTTTTTGTACTTAAATAAATAAAAAAAATTATTGTGTTTGTGTTGTTATTTGCAACTTCCCCTAGGGTTGTGTGGCGGGGCGTTACAATTCCCATTAAACTTTGAGATTAAAATATTAATATCCAAAAGAATATCTCATAGTTTCCAACCGAGTTGGAAGCCCTTATTAACTAATTCAATTACACTTTTAGAATCCCATTCAATCTCAAGGAACCTAATGCCCAGATAGACAAAAATCTCAACACCCTTAAGCAATGCACGGGGCTCCACCACCATTGAAGATTGGATACCAATACCACTAGAAAATCCTTCGACCAAATTTCCCTAGTAATCCCTTATGACTCTGCCTATGTTGGCCGAACTAGGGTTCCCCTTTGTCACACCATCAAAATTAAGTTTAAACCAACCCTCAATTAGCCTCTTCCAAACAATGTTTTTCCTAGCAATAGATTTGGAGTTATCAAAGGAATCAAACCTATGATCAATAGTCCAAGCTTTAGTCATTTTGATCTCCCACTTAGTTGGGACAGTGACAGGTGTCTTCCACTTAAGTAAGGAGACACTTTTAGATATTATTCTTGAACCACACCCAAAAACTTCCTTCAAGCTCTTCTCAATATCATGGAACACTCTATTATTCCTTTCCTTCCAAATACACTAGCAAAAGATAGGTGGGATTTTCCTCCAAATTTCTAAAGGCAGGGGGTGATAAAAAGGCCCATACCACCCCTCCATAAAGGAAACCAAATCACTATTCAAAGTCTAGTGTGTCCCTAACTTTTGAAACAACAACTCCCAGACACCAACAACAAATGGACAGTGCAAAAGCATATGATCCACTAATTATTCATTGCTTTTGCATAACATACACCTATTCAGGATTTGGAAACCCCTACCTATATTTTCTTAGGTAAGGATCTTTTTGTGGCAGGTCATCCACCAAAAGAAATTTATCTTAGGGATCAGATAACGGTTCTAGACCAACCTCCATAACTTACTTTGGACTTCCCTGTCAGTCAACATACCATAAGTCATTTGAACAGTCAAGTCACCTTTACTATCAGCAGTCCAAAAGAAATCATCTTCAATAGGAGACAAAGGAAGTCTAAACTGAGATATAAATATTTTTAAGGAAGAAGTGATAAATTGTAGGTTAGGGGAGAGAGGGCCACAAGTAAATAAAAAAATTTAATACCTAGCCCCCTGAGCAACAACAATATAATCCTTCACATTTCTACCAAATAATCTAGCAATAGGAACCATTAAATTTTTTAATTTAGAATCGGCCAGAGGGGAATCCAATAGCCAGGAATCCTCCCAAAATTGGATTTTATTAACCCTTCCAAGCTTCCATTTTAGACCGGACAGTAGTAGCTTCCTCATTTTTCAAATGTTTTTCCAAGATAGAGACCCCCGGGGGTCATCAATTTCCATATTATTGATTAGTGAGCCATTATTCAGGTATTTGGCTTTCATTATTCTGCACCAATCCTTCTTATATATTAATTGGTCCCAACCCACCTTAGCAAGCAAAGCCTTACAGGAAGCCAAGTCATGCCTAATTTCCAACCCACCTGCAAGATTAGGATGACAAACAACATCCCAACTGACTAGAGACAACTTTTTATCATCAGTCCTTGACCAAAGGAAGACACGTTGAATCTTCTCAAATTTCTTAACAATATAACTAGGCATTTTGAACATGGACATAAAATAAACCGATATACCCTATAGAGAAATAGTGAGGAGTTGAATTTTACCCACATGACTCAAGAGAGAGCCTTTCCAACTAGCAAGTTTTCTTTGCAATCTCTCAAGGATAGAGTTCTAGAAATTAGGAGTGACTTCCTTGACAGTAAGGGGGATGCCAAGGTAGACCGAAGGAAGTGAGGACACAACCCAACACAGTTGTAACATGATCCTACATCCCAGGAGAACAGTGGAAGAAATAGATCATACTCTTATTATAATTGATGCATTGATCAGAACAAGCCACATAAAGATTGAGACAACCTTTCCATTTCTTGGCCTCAATCACAAAAGCTCTACCAAAAAGCATAGTGTCATCCAAAAAATTTTGGATGGTCACTAGTGCATGGGTGGAAGCCACATTCCTACTCAACACTTCAACCACCATAATGAATAAATAAGGGGAAAGGGGATCACCCTGTCTGATTCCACTTCCAACCTTAAAGAAGCCCTGGGAAACTCCATTGACTAGGACAAAGTACTTCATAGTGGAGACACATTCCATAATGTTTTTAATAACTTTTTGAGTGAAGCCAAACTTACCAAGGACATTGGGTAGGAAGTTCCATAGAAATTTATCATAGGCTTTAGATATATCAAGCTTGAAAGCCATGCTAGAGTTGTTACAATAATCCATAGAATAAATAATTTCATGGGTGGATAAAGCAACATCCAAAATATGTCGTCTAGGAACAAATCCTTTTTGACAGGGGAAAATCAATTTCTCAAGGAGGAGTTTCATCTTGTTCACTAAAATTGTGGAGAAGACTTTATAAATAGTATTGCAAAGACCAAAAAGATGAAAATCAAACATGGTCAAATGGTACCCATATTTGGGGACTAAAGCAATGAAGGTGTGGTTTAGCTATTTGAGGAGTTTACCTACGTAAAAGAATTTTTTAGCAGCAAGAGTAATATCTACCCCCACAATCTCCCAAAAAATTTAAAATAAAATCAGGGGGAAACCATCTAGCCCTGAAGCTTTAAAGGCCCCCATACTAAACACAGTAGAATGAACCTCCTCAGAAGTAACCTCCCTGAGAATGAAAATATTATCCACATAATCAATAGGAGCAGGGAGGGGTTCCAACAAAAAATCCACCAACCCGGGTGTCGAAGCCTCATCAAGGAGAGAGTAAGCTTGTTGGAGGTGATTAGTAGCTAAAAGACCAATCTAAAAAGGGTTAGAAACATCCACACCAACCTCATTTATCAATTTTTTAATTTGATTCCTTTTTCTATGTTTAAGGAGCGACACATGAAAGAAGGAGGTGTTCTTGTCCCCTTTAGAAAGCCACTAAATCTTGGACTTCTGCTTCCAAAAACCTCTTCTTTCTTTAAATTTTTCTCCCATTCCACTTGTTCCTCCTTCTCCTGATGGCCTGTAAGAATGCTATTGTCACCCTCTTCCATTTTATTTTGCAACTCACTAAGATTATCTGCCACAACCCATTTCTGATGGAACACATCACCAAACACCCATTTATTCCACCCTTTGACCATCAGTTTGATATGTTTAAGTCTTTGAGAGAGTCTGAACATAGGGGAACCCTACACTAGGATATTCCACTAGAGGACAACTTTATTCCAGAAATCCAAATGGGAGTTCCACATTATTTTGAACTAGAAAGGGAAAGGACCAACATCAGAGTGATCTAAGGGGATTAACAATAGAGGATTGTGGTTCAAAATAGTCCTAGGAAGAGCCAGTAGGTCAGCATTAAGGAGAGAAGTCCAATTGGGGGAGAAAAGGAAATGATCAAGGAGGACCTAAATTAGGCCAGCCCCCAAGTGATGGTTCAACCAAGTAAATGCTTGGCCCTAAATACCAGTAACATCCAAACTAGTACTATTCAAAAAGTGGATGAGATCAGACATGTTGTTAATATAAACAATAAGACCCCCATTTTTCTCTGATGGGTAAAGGGGAGAGTTAAAATATCCTACCACCAACCATCGATCATCCTTATTAATCAAAATCCAATTAGAGATCTCCATCTAGAGGGATTTCCTCACATTCCTAATATTAGGAGCATAAACATTAATCAAGCACTAAAATCCCCCAACATTGGAGAAATTTATACCAATATAGTTCTTGCCCTAGAACAACTCAAAGCCACAGAAACTAGAGGGATTCCAGAGCATTGCTAGATCACTAGTTGCTCCATTAGCATCAATACAAGAAAAGAGGGCATTTGGCCAAATATACTTGGCTATAGGATCAAAAAAAAATTCTTCATTTTAGTTTCTTGTAGTAATATAATATCAAACTTATGTTCCAAAACATAATTCTTCAAAGCTAGCTGCTTAAGAGGGTTGTTTAGCCCTCTCACATTCCAAGATAGGACTTTCATTTAGAACTTTTCTTTGAGGACACTTCCAATGTCATTAGTTTTCCTATCACAATATCTTTTGTTGTCTCTCTAAGCCTGGTCATACACTGGCTAGGTCTACCCGGTTTTGCATCCCCACCCACATCCGCTTTCTTTCATTTTCATTTCTTCTTAGGAGTTGACCTGAAATATTCTTCCACATTTTGTGCCTGAGTTGTAATAGTCTCCACCTCCTTTTCATGATTTGGTGAAACAACCTTCTCAACTTCATCCAAAATATCACCATCCTCCAAACCATTTGAGAAAGAAGTTAAAGCCGAGGATATAACCAAGGCAAAAATAAGGGACTTAGAGGGAACCAAGGACTCTATAGATGGAATAAAATATAAGGAAAACACTGGGATCACTAGGTTAGTAGACACAGTCTTAGCCAGGGACTCAATAAGCTTAAGCAGGTCTGATTGACTCCCCATCCAAAGGGATCTCCACTAAAGGAGCACTAGGATAGGGGTCATTCCCTATCTAGGATTTACAATCTATGATAATGTGTCCTAGTTTAGCACACTTTTGACAATAAATCACAACATGCTCATAGAAAATAGGTTGAACCCATGAACAAAATATTGAATAGAGCTTCATAGAATTGGGAAGAGTCTTGTTAACTTTAATGTTAACACTAAAGCCTACAAAAACTAACCTGGACATGGACTTAGTGATAGAGTCTGAGGTAATGAACTGACCAATAGAATCCCCAATGCACCGAAAGACAGACTCGTCCTATTATTCCAGAGGAAAACTAGAGAGTCGAATCCTAACTAGAGCTGGCTTGTAGAGATCTACATCAAGATTGAAACTTGGCTTCGAACGACATAAGGACAACACATGTTTCCCATAAACCTAGGGGCTCGATGAGAGAATAGAGACCAAATCCACCTCAACTGTAAAATTAAATAGAAAAAGACCACCTGCCCTAGCACAAACACCAACACTACCCTTCAAACCCCATTTCGCATCTACCCACCTTCACACCAGATCCATAGAGGGCCAAAAGGAGAGAAACTTACCCAAAACCACCAACTTCATGAAAGAAGCTAACATATAGCTAGTAAATTCTAGAATGGAGAACTCGTTGCCAGAGACAATAATCTCTACATTTTGACAACATGGCGAACTCGTAGAGGATGGTCCTTTGTTAGTCAGCATATCTTTCCAACCATTGGATATTGTGGTATTGTGGAGCCGAAGAACCTCGAGATTAGGCATAACAAAGATCAAGGGATCCCCAGAAGCAGACAACACCAGGAAGGGCCCCAAAAGCAGTGCCACATGTGTTGAAGGGAGAATTTTGGAATAGAGGGACAGTGGTGGGGGACTGAGAGGTACCCTTGATGCACATTCGACCATGCACAAAATAAATTCAAAAACAAGGAGCAGAAGCGAGGAGTGGGAAAATTCAAAATCCTAGCCTAGCATGGTGTTACCAAAGAGGTGACTTGACCATATTGACAAATCAAAGTTGACATGGAAAAATAGAAACTTCATTTGACACTACAACCTTGCTTGGAAAGTGACTTCAAATATGCTAATAGAGTAAGTAGGAAAGTAGGCTAATTAAGCAAGTAGGAAGCTCAAGTAAGTAGGTGAAGTAGACAAACAAGAACCTCAAGTAAGCAAGAAATTAGCTCAAATAAGCAAGCAACTAGCTCAATGAAATCATAAATGAAATCAACCCTTGACATCAATCACAAGATATTTCAATAATCTCCCCGTTTTTCATTGATGGAAACACTTCTTGAAACCAAAACCAAACTGCACTAAAACCAAATTTCTCCTAGCAACACCTACAAAAACCTATACTTCTCTAAAACCAATACTACTCCCCTTGAATCACTACTCCCCCTTTGATATCAATGAAAAAAAGAACAACTTATTGACATGGCATAAAGAATGAATTTGTTGACCCCATGACATTAAAATCTGACTTAGCACATGAGATGGATATGTTGACTTAAAAGGTCTTTAGCACATGAAAATCATCTTAAAAATAATAATAAAGATCCGATGAATAATAAGCAGCTTTACAAGGTAAGAGATACTCTAATAACTCATTCCAATTCTCTTTTCTAGAATTCCAATAACAAAAGAAGAATAAATTGTAATGTTGAAAAACCCTACATTACTAACATGAGGCAGATAAAATATAAAAATGAAAGCTCCCCCTGAGTTTAAACACCTTCTCAAGGATGGAGTGAGATCACTCCTAACTTCTATTTTTCTACCTCTTTCTTCTTCCCCCTTCATTTCTTAACAACCTTTTTAGTCACCTGTTGCTATTTCTTTTTACCTTGTTTTAAAGAATCTACAAAATTGCTTCTATAGGTCTTTACAATATGACCAAAATTATTGCATGTGTAAAATACAACATTGTAATTCAAAGGAGAAAAAGAGTTACTGTTTATAAATCTAAAATCATTTCTTGCATAAACTCTATAGTTTTTTTCCTTGTGAAGAAAATGATTGCATAAAAAATAATACCCATAAAAGATAGAATTGTTAAACCTCATCCTATGAGATTTCCTTGAAATAGGAGGTCTTCTAGAAGTGTTATTTGTAATTTTTGAATGCAAATATTTTGTGCAATCAAAGAAAATATTTTTTTGTTCTTCTTTTTTAGGCTTGGAACATTGACCTTCTTCAAATTCAACTCCACTCTTATCAGCTAAATATTTTTGTGAACTAATGATCTTGTCAAATGACAAAAAATTTCTGATTTATCTTCTCATTATTCAACCATGTCAATGATTTGTCTAAATTTTTAAGTGAAACAATTTCAGCTTCAAATCTCTCTACATCCTCTTCTTTAATCCTTAACTAATTTCTGATTTCTTCCTTAATCCTTTTTTCCTCTTCGATTTGAACCTTCAAATCAACAATCAATTTTTTTACTTTTCCAAGAGCTTGAGATGTCTTGACCTTTGAATCATTGTCTTCTTATTGTTGTAATTTCAACTTTAGATTTTTCTTTCTAAGTTTTTTTATTTCATTTAGTGCACTAAAAAGTTCTACTTCAAGATCTACTTGTCCTTCATCATATTTATCATCTTCTATATCTTCATATTCAACCTCAGACATGTTCACTTCTTCAACCATAAATAAGATTCATCTATTGAAGACACTTCACTTCACTAACTTCATCTATTGAGGAAAATGATTGTGAAAATAAATTAAAACATTTCAAGGTAAGATTTCCTAAACTTATTCTTCTTACCTTGAAATGCTTTAATTTATTTTCACAATCATTTTCTCCATTCTTCTCACAAAGGAATTTGGATGCAAAGTGTCCCACTTTTCCATAGTTGAAGAATTTGAAAGGAAACTTTCCTTTGTACCTTCTTGAACCCTTCTTTAATTTCCTTATGAAGTGCACCTCATCAGAATACAAATCTTCATATGAACTATCAATAGTTGTAGGCTCCTTATCTTTCCCCTTTCTTGAAACCTTAAAGGCTATCTCCTTTTTGACTAATTGATCAAGAGTAGTTTTCATCTCATAGGCTATAAGAATACCATGAAGCTTATCTACAATCAACTTTTCAAAATCCTTCATCTTCTCAATAGATGAAAACTTTACATCAAAATGCAAAGGAAGAAACCTTAAGATTTTCTGAACAACCATAGAATCCTCAACCTTCTCTCCTAGGGATATGATTGTGTTGACAACTTCATCTACATGTAGAAAATAAGAAACAACATTTTCTTCATCCTGCATCTTTAGAATCTCAAAATTTCTTATATGTGTCTAAAGCTTTTCCTTCTTGACTTTATCATCTCCTTCATATGTTTTATAAAGTTTTTCCCAAATCTCATGAGCTATATCACAATGCATAACCTTTACAAATTATGTTTTAGACAAACCACATAATATAATATTCATGGATTTTGCATTATTTTCAAAAGCTTTACTTCCATCTGCATCCCATTGAGGAGTTGATGGAATTGTATAACTTGTTACCACACTTATCCAAACATAAAAACTAAGAGACATAAAAAAGGTATGCATTCAAACATTCTAGAATGCATAGTTAGATTTATCAAATAAGGGAGATTTGTTTGTAGCCATACCTTCATGAGAACCCATGTGTGGAATTAGGATCGACCTCCAAGTGTTTAAGCTCACAAAATGAAGGAACCCTTCTTTGATACCAATTGAAGAGAACACAAGAAATACCAAGAGGAGGTGAATTAGTATTTCAAAACTTTAAAACTTAAAACCATGTAAATCAAAAATCAAAATAGTATGAGTAAACATTAGACACGATGAACATCAATATTACGTGGAAAACCTTTCGGGTAAAAAAACATGAAAAAATATTGCTTTCATTCACTTCAAAGGGCACAACCTAGATTACACAAGTGAGAACCAAGTCACTAAGAGAACTAACTTTCCTGAATCACCAACTTCAAATGGATGAAGCACCAACTTCAACATGAGCACCAACTCACAGAGAAAATTCTCAATACTACAATTCTGATCACAAAGCCAAAATACATTTTTCACTTCATTGAGACAAATTCATGATACCAAAATATATTCTACACTTTTTCTCAATAATAAATTCAACACAGACCAAAAAGAACAACCTAATTATGAATATAGCTATATCATAGCACAGTTTAGAGAGTTTGACTTATGTGACCTTGGAATATCCAAAAAAGAAGTACAACACAAACCAAATGTAGCTCAACTCCCATCATCTATAACCCAAAGTTAGAAAATTAAACACACAACCAACTCCCATGAACACAACATAGTACACAAACAATCCAATGCTTAATGAACAATGATAATGACATTATTGAATAGCACGATCTTCACATCCACATCTATTGATACTTTGTTCACCTACAAGCACATACACAGAAGCACCAATTGCTTCCTAGCTACACAACAAACACAACTAGTCTCTGCCTTTTCTCAACACATATGACCCCTACTGCTAACTAGTATCTAGTGATATAAAAATGGTGATAGATAGTAAAGACCATATATAAGGAAAGACTTACTCGTAAAATAACCATGAATATATTATAAGTTTCAAAAACTAAAGCAACCTTATCACCGCATCCGTGGAATCCATTTTGACCATAATAAAAGAGTGGTCTTCAATGCTCCACAACAATTTTTTGCTCACATAACTCCTCAACCATAATAGCATATGAAAGCATACATACCAACTTGAGCACATCAACGACCTTGATGGCATAGCATGAACTACTCTTTAAGACTCGAATACTCAAAGCCATTTAATAATAAGTTGATATATGAAATATACCATGATAGCCATATCACTCATCCAAACAACCACCCTAAAACAATAAATAGAATCCTTCATTAGAAACAAAATATACAAGATGTTGATGAGCCACCCTATATAAATTGATAAAAATAAATAATTTATCATCACAATAGTTACAAAAGGCTCGACTCCACATGGAAAACCTGGAATCATTCATTTACTCACCATAGATAGTCGATACCATAATGTGCAATCTTTAGTCATCGATTACATTGACTAGAAAAATCATTAATATCGACAGTATAGGATTGGTCATTACATTTTCCTAAATAGAACATAAATAATTTTGTTTATATATATTCTACATAAGGTGTAATGACATGAATTATTGGATATAATACCTTCACATATTGACCAACTTATCTTCTAAACTACAAGACTAAATCTTGCTCTGTGGAAGGATATAGACCAAAACACCATGACTTTGTCTTAGAGAATACATTATGGATGCCTTAGCAAAAAATTTGCATCTTATCTCCATGTGTGGTACACCAAAATAGAATGATATCTATGTAAACATATTGTAAACAAATCAAAACATGTGTACCTACCTTTACAACACACTTAGACACCAAGTTGATCACCATTCTTCCATATACTACATTACTAACTTGTACCAACATATATTTGTTGTGCCTGTAGGACACACACCCCATTCAGATTGAGGACCTCCTCTTTCCTTTTTGCCTTTGCTAAGTATTTTTTGATTTTTCCTCATTTTGCATGCCCCTATTCTTGAGATTAAAATGGTCACATCCATTAGAGTTACCAAATTCCCTTTGAGCAAAGTCACCTACCCAAAATTTTCCAAGTCTTTTGCCTTTACGGATCTGAGCCTGTGGGTTTCCTTGTGCATTTTTTTTGCATCTACTAGATTAGGTAGGCCTGCTTTTGCAGGCCTCCTCTTATTGGCTGTCATTGTTGCCCTACCTATTGGGGTATTGACTAAACTGCCAAGCCAACTGGGGTTTCCACAACCTTACCAACTTGCATACTAGCTGTACCTGCAATAAATATGCACCATTAATGACATTTTCCCTATAAATAAAGGGCACTCCAGCTATCATTTTCACCCAAGCAATTTCAATTTTTAGAGGAAAGCAATTACCTCCTACCTACACATGATCCTGCAACTGATTCAAGTTAGGTTCTCTCCAAATCTTCACGTGATTTCAGAGGTAAGTTTTTGAGATTCTCGTTGTGTTCGAATCTTTGAAATGTTCCTTTTACGGCTATGGTTTTATAGTTGGTTAAGAATATTTTAAGTACTAAACCCTTGTCTGCCCTAGGGATTTCATCAAACCCCTGTAACATCAACCCCACGCCTGCAATTTGTCCCCAACATTCAAAAAACCATAGATGTCAATTGAAATAATGTAATTGTGACTGTGTGTAATTTCATTTCGCTATGGTTGTTTATCACATGACGAAGGTGCTCATACAGCCTGTCTAATGTACCTCGTTGTTTCCAATGCTTAAAACCAATTCAACCAAATGGTTGAGTTAATGACACTTTACGGGAGTCCCCATGTGTGACTCCCCTTGTGGGTGACCCCTATCTCATCAATGCCTCATTAGTGGCCAAACCCTAATGCCACCCCACATTATAGAACAAACTAAGCCTAACCCTTGTTGAAAAATGACTAAGTCCAAGGTATCCTATAGGAATCTCTATGTGGAATTACGCATGCAGATGGCCCTTGTCCCATCATCATTTGATTACCAGCAGAACCCTAATGCCATCCCAATTCATAGGACCCACATTCACTGTCACTGGTGAACGAACCAAACTCAACACTCAAAAAAATTTGGTAAGTCTTAACTATCTTGCGAGTCGCTACATGTAGGTCACCATCACCTAGCTACCATTGTTTAACAACATAGTCACCATGTGCTCCCATAGTGTAAATTTCACACCATTTATTTCCTTCCGACTTTGAAGTCTGCTAAGAAAAACACCAACTCTAAAATTCCTTGTGGGAAAACCTATGTGGGTGGTTGCCATCAGAGAGTCATCTGCCAAATGTTGTTATCTTATGGCCGAGTGTCCACATCCTCCTACACTGTGGGCTCTACAAGGTGGTTGTCCCTTTTTCAAATTTCAAAGATTGTTAGTGAAAAGCTTAAGTCTAAGTGTCATTTGTAGGATTTCCTATGTGGACCATCGCTTGTGGACCTTCGTCCCCTCATGTCTATTCTTTATAGCAAGAACTTCAGAGTAGCCAAATGGTTGACTTCCAAACTCTCAAGGTCAATGAAAATTCAAGGCACAACTCCCAACATTTGAGGCATCTATGGATCCCACAATGCAAAACTTTGCATGTTGGTCGCCATCTCCCAAAGCCACTAATTAACAAGTGAGCTCAAATGCCCTTCCACCCCATGGTGCCCACACTCATTGCACATGCATGAGATAAAGAAATCTAATTTAATGAAGTGAAAAAATTCAAGTACCACATCATGAATTTCTACACATGCTTAATCCTCCCATGAGGGATTTTATCATCATACAAACTGTTGTGCAAGTTTTTGCACACACGCCCCACTGAAAGCAGGGTCCCTCTTTCACTTTGGTTTTGGTGTCTTGGCCCTTTCATTTTGGGTTTTATCTTACTTTGGAATGTGCTAAATTGTTTATTTTGATTGCCTAAGTGATCCCCTTAAGTTATTCATTGAAGATCTTTAATTTTGAACTAAGTTCAGGTTTTCGCTGAAGTTCGGGACTTTCCACCCCGTCCGGATTTTCCCGGATCCTGCTTGGACTCTAGTTGAGCACCCTGGTTCGGAGATTTTTGATCTTCGTGGAATTCCACGTGGGCCAAATTTTTCTATATTCCATCCTATCGTCGGGTTCCTAGATTCTCCAAGCTGTCTTGTTGATCGACATTAATGTCATCTGTACCTTTGGAAAATAATGTATTTAATTGATTTTCGAGGTCTTTTGCACTATTATGCTTCTCATTTGCTTTTGATTTAGCTGAGGAGTGCATTCTTAGAGGTATTGGATTTGGATTTAGGGATTTCAATTTGCGAATTGTGGATTTGGGTGGCGATTTATTGTGTATTCCCACTGCTGTTCTTTGTGGACGCCATTAATTTTGCATTTGTTGATTTTGAGATCGATTTCCACTTCATAATGGTATGTGTTCAACTGCCTTGCTTTTAATTGACGATTGCAGATAATGTTTTGATGTTATTGAGCTTTTTAAGGTCTTAATTCTTGATTGCTTGCTCATTTCATGGTTAGGGTTGCCTACCATTGTTTGATTTATGGTCTCCCAAGTAATTTCCAATTTTTTTTGTTTATTTTCATTTTGATTTAACTTGCTTGAGAGCCATGATTTTCCCCTAATTGAGAATTAGTAGTTGAGATGTTTAAACTCTGAGCTCGCCTGTATGCTAATGGTGGATGTATGGGGTTTGAAACTTAGGGCATCGCCATTTATCTTTAGTGTGCTCTTGAATTGGCTTAGAGTGCTAAGAGAATCCATAGAAGGTTCATATTAAACTTGCCTTATGCTTAAATATTTGAAATTCATGATTAATTTGGTGTTTTGGGCGAAATCGTGATTTAACGTCGATGTCTGGGTTTCACAGTCACCTCAGGATTTTCCGTCTCTGGCGGATTTTCCCGATTCCTTCTGTTTTCCCAAAATCCGCTATCATTTTTGGAGTTTCATATATTCCGCGGATTTCTGTTGACCCCGGATTTTCCCAATCTCCTTCATTTCCCCGATTCCTTCTGTTTTCCCAGAATCTGCTATTGCTTTTGGATTTTTACCTTATCTGTGGATTTCCGTTGACTCTAAATTTTCCTGAGGTCCTTGGTTCCCTATTTTTTCTATATTTGCAAAGTGTCTCTACCCTCGTGGAAATCCATCTCTAGCAGATTTTCTTGAAATCTGATGAAATATGATAGAGTATGGAATGGTTGGATTTATTAATGATTTATGATGCATTTTATGATTAATCCATGCTATCTTATGATTTCCTATATGGTTTATTGATTGATAATGATTGAACTTAATTGTTAGTGGGTGTTTCATGATTATTCCGCCAGAATTCGTCACGTCTGGAATTTCCCGAAATTCCTCTCTGGCTCAGATTCTGCAGATGGTTCTGAAACCTGAAATCATCAAGATCATTTTATATGAAATTTAATGACACCTTGTTTGTATTGGGGTTCATTCTAACAGTGTTTTTGATGGATTAACATTCCCTTCCTATGGTTTTTACTATGATTTTCATGTTGAGTGCAGGTTGAACCTAGCAAGGAAGTGACTCGATCTTTAATGTCTGATGCATAAAGGATTAAAATGGAAATTAAGAGCAAGATCCCTGAGAGTAAAATTACATTGGTCTTGTAAGAGGTGACTGATACAAATTTTGGATTGTGGGATTACGAAGAATTTAAAGGAAGAATGGCACCAGTTAGATGATGTCGCCACCTACATTGTTGTCATTGACAAATACCTAACATATAGGGTGGATTGGGATAAGTCAGTAAAACAGTCAAGAGAAGAAATTGCATCAATTGAGAGACGACTTAGGGTTTTGCCTTTACCACCTATGGCTAACTTGGATAGGGTGCTTTTGAAGGTTCATGAAATGCTGGATCGAAATAAGGACAAAGGGGAAGGCAGTTAATGATTGGCCACATCGAGATTTGTGCTTCCCTATTATCAGGCCTATGCCTTGGTCCGAGCTGCATTGGAGATCCCAGGCCGACCTGGATGAAGTTCATGCATTAAATGCATATTTTATTCCATTTTGAATTTCTCTTGGCTGACTTGTTGTGCCTTATTATTATTGTAAAATCTTATCTAGGCTGACATGTTTTGGGGGTTTCTATAAATATGGCATTTTGCCTCATTTGTAAGGGTTAAGAAGTTTTAGACATAGATAAATAGAGAGATACTTAGAGTGAATTTAAGTAGAGCAGGAGTTAGCAAGTAGTTGTTCTCAAGCAAATATTGTAATAGAAAGCTGGAATTGTTGCTACAGTGGATAATTTGATGCAAGTAATGGCATTGTGATTTGGTGCCATACTTGTGTTCTTATCTTGCATGGTTCTTGTTATTCTATCTTTAGAATTGCTTTGAGGAGGTTAATATTTAGATTAGATTTGATTTAATAGTGTTTATGGTTTGATATTTGAAGTGTTGCAACTATCCCTGGTCCATACTTTTCGCAACTAACTGATTGTTAGTTGCTTTGCAAAGTTAGCCTGGACTTTATATTTATTGTGGTTAGTTCAATTGTGAGGGTTTATTCATTTCAATTACAATAGAGTTGTTTGAATGAATGTTCATGATTTGAAAATCTTAACACCTTAGAAGATTGCACTATTTCTATAAGATTGCATATCCATCTGGGTCAAGTAGAAATCAATTTTGAGGGATTGGTCCATTTTGAGTGTTGGTCATTTGCATTGTTAATCTTAGGTTTAATATCAAGTTTAGAAATCTCTTTGAAACCCTTACCTTTTGCTATTTATTTGATTATTGGGTTAAATTTAGGATATAAATATCTTCACAGTGTTAGATCTGATAAATTGAGATTCAATATTTTTCTTGTAGTAAGGTCCCATTGTGATTACCAACATTTTCACATTTATCATTGAGTTGTTTATGCATTGTCAAGACCTGACATTAGAGACCTTGGGATTATCTCTTGAGGCTTGCTGATAGAGATTTACCTTTCAAGAGAGATAGGATTTCATATTCTGTCTGAGTTGTGCTGTGCAAAAAACATCATAAACACAAACCATGCAAAAATTTCCCAATGGGAAGCTATCAGTGAGACTCCACCACCCTAGATTCATCTTGCTCCTGGCTACTCCGAACAACTTCCACTTAGAGGAAACCCACACCCCTAGGTCTGCATTTTTGCAAATAATCCAAACGAGCCCCAAAAGGTGTACAATGCTGAATTTTATCATGTATGTATAGACACGTAAAATATACTAATTGACATTGTGCATCTGACCCTTACTAACATTGTTTCTTCCTAAATAATTCCTCAGTTTAACCATTTAATCAAATCCTCCTTATCTGATTAAATTCATCAATATTCCTCTCTTAATTAAATAAATCATTTTATCTAATTAAGTCATCCATTTTGTTAATTAAATCAATCCATCTAATCTAATTATCCCTATTTAATTAAATAATCAATTTATTTGATTAAATCTCTAAAGCCTATCCATTAAATTAAATAAATTAAAACCTTATTTGATTTAATCTAACACCATCTCTTTTAATTAAATAAATAAAAAATCCTTATTTAATTAGCCTCTTATCATATTCCTCTCTTATTTGATTTAAATAAATCCATAGATTTGAGTCAAATAGGTCACATCATCTAACCTCTCTCATTAAATTAATTAAACCTTGATTAATTTAATCTCGTCTCATGTCCCATCCTCTAAATTTTGCAAGTTGCATATGAAAATAGATTTAATTCATTTATTAAATCTCTATTTTCCTCACAAGGCATCTTTTGGAATATTCTCTCAATTTGAATTCAAAAATTCCAAGTCAACATGTACATCCAACAAAGCAATAAATTCATCTTACATGTCCTTTGCCTTGAGCCAAGTGAAATTTATTGCAATTTCCCTTCCCTCTTGCAAGTCATTTCAACAAATTTGAATTTCAAAATTATGCATTTATTGGCACAAACCCCAAATCTTGCACATCCTTCATCGATTCATAAATTGACAAGTGGCATCATGCCATTGGATGAATGTTAGTCCCACATTGCTCAAATTTGGACATTCATCCATCTTGAAATTCTATAAATGAAGGGATCATATCCTCATTTCATCATCCATAATCTAGGCAAAGTTACCATGCTCAAATATCTCTTGAATTTTATCCATTATCATTGAGTCATAGCTAGGTTTTGCAGATTTTGGCTTGGAGTTCTCATTCTTCATCAAAAAAGTGGGTCAATCATCTTCAACACATCAAGCTTGCATCATAGGAATTGGGAAAGGGCCAATTTTCACATCAAATTGGCACCAATTCCCCCATGGGATCATGAGTTTGAACATCTAATTAGGATTTAATATTTGTTTTATCATTTTCATTGTGTTCTTTGTTATTTTCTTTCCTAGTTTGAAGTTGTAAATGGATTTCATGGAGAATTATTGTTTTGGATTGCAATCTCTTGTCTAACTTGTTTATTCTTGTTGTTTTGCAGGTATCAAGGCCGGGGTTCACACATTTGGCGCTAGAAGGAGGGCAAGATATCATTCTTTTTCATCTCTTCTTGAAATTTCTGTGTTTTTGCTCACACAGAAAATTCTAATGCTGGGAGCTCAGTGTCACTATTTTGGCACTGTTGTCTCTTCAGCATCGCTATATAGCACTGCTTGAAACCAAAACTATGACATTGGAATCGTCCCGCCAAAATATTTGAATTTCTAACTTCGCTGCTAGACCCGTTGACTTGCAGGAATTTTCAAAATTTTAAAAATTGTGATGCTAATGAGAAACTACAATGCTGGGCGAAAAGTGCAACGCAGTTGAGCTCTCTGTCCCGACACAGAGTGACGCTGACTGGAAAGCGGCACTATGAGGGAACCACTAGGAAATCAAACTATGATGCAGTTGTGAGTTGCGATGCTAGAAGGCAGTAAAAAGGGAAAATCTGATTTTAGCACGTGCTTTTGATTTATGATTAATGTGTCTTTTGTTCTCTACTTTTTAATTTCTGTATTTTCTAGAATTTGACTGGTTTTTCTTCCTTGTAGGTTGGAAATCAAAATTGGAGAAAGGAGGAAGCATGAGGAGGATGTTTCATTAAATCAAAGTGTTTTTAAATTCTTTAGTGTTTGCTTAACACTTTGTTAATAAATTATTAGCACTTCTTCTTTAGGACACAAATTTTTGTTTGGGTTTAAAAAGAACCTTTTCCATTTCTTGCAAAGAGGCTAAAACAAACTTTAGGATCACAAACTTACTAGATTTTGTTTCCTAGATTAATAATTGAACAAAGTGTTTATCATATGTCTTTTTGTGCTCTAAAACGAACTCACATTTTGCTTTGTGGATTTAAAAAGAACAAGTGCAACTTTGTTTTGTGAACGCTTACTTAAACTAAAGGCATTGAAAAAGTATGTATGCGCTTCTCTCGCGCTTTATAGCGATCTTGAGAATCAAAAGGCCTTTTTCATGACTTTAGGGTGAGACAAAGAAATCACCTCCACACTTCGATTTGGGTTTAAAATTGAACAAAATCTTGTGTGAGTGTGAGTGAGCTTATTGCATGTGTTCTCCCTTTGTTTCTAAACAAGGGTCGATCGAACTATGAATAAGTTTATTCGCTTTTGTTTATCCTAGAGGGCCTACCTTGGGGAAATATTACTCACCCAAGGGAACGACTCAACTGGTAACACTCTAAAGCCAAGAGTATTTCCAACTAGGATATAAATGTGGATATTGGAAGAAACGCCAATATCACGTGGTTGATTCTGACAAGATCGGTCCGAAAGGGGACTCTTGTTGTATGGGTCAATCTCCACGAATGGAAAGTTCTTATTAAAACCCATGTGCTAGAATTTGCCAAAATCCTTTAATCTATTTGTTGGTGCAAGAATGGTCGTTCTGAAGCCGCCCCACGATTTACGGTCTTTTAGTAGAAATGGAAAGCATGCCATGGGAGTTTCATGGGTGTTGATGCTTGGCTGCCCTGATTGACATTAATGAGCCATGGAGGGGAGACAATGGGGTCAAGCATCTAACCATTCGCTAAAGATAAGCATAGCTGAACTTGTCCAAGTGGGAATCCAACAAATATTGTCTTACACATCCACAGGATTGTACTTATTCTTGGGTTACAAAATGCATTGCTTGATCGAAAACATCTTGAAAACCAACACTTAACATCATCATGCAAACTTCAAACCCTTTTGAAGACAAATACAATTGACTCAATCCATATGTTATTGCTTTCCCTTGGGATTCACATCCTTAGAGGTTTCTAAACATTGGATTATATCTCAATCTATCTCCTTAAGTAAACAATAGGAAAACCCTTGCCTTAAGTTCATTGAATTTCCACATAACATATCTTGTGGGGTTTGAAGAAATTAAGACATTGGACATCTTAGTTTGAATCCTTAATCAAAGAAAGTGTTTTTGGTAAAATAAATACATTAAGAAAAGCTAAGAAAAATGAACTTTCATATGTGTTGAAGACTCATGATTCTCAAAAAGCCCAAATCCCAAAGCAAAAATCATTGATTGGAAACCCGAAAATGAATGTTCAAAATGAATCATTTCTTGGTTACAAAGGTCTCTAGGAAGCATTTGTATGCTCTTCAATACCTAGGTCTAGACAAACAAAGTGTCTTTTTTAGGTTCATCTTAGGATAAAAAAAAATCAAAATCTTTTCCATCCATCCTTCAAAACATCAAAACAAACATCATCTCACAATCACCTTTTGGAAAATCTTGATAATCATCCTTGATACTAGGCTTTGTGGAAAATCAAAATCATCCAAATCATTGAGACTAAATACTTGAAAACATTATCAAATCACCTTTGGTTAGGTATATGTAGACGCATCCTTTTGCATATGCTTAGTCAAAGTTATCAAAATCATCTTGCCTAGCTTAGTATATGTAGATCAATCCTTCTTCATATGCTTAGCAAAGCTATCATATTGTTTAAATAGGTGTGGGTAGATGCATCCTTCTCCTCAAACATATTCAAATCATCATCCTTTGAGAAAATACATCCCTTAGATCATCATCCAACATCTTAAGGTCTTTTCGTTCAAAAAAAAAAAAAAAAACCAAATCAAAACCAAAATCAAGGACAAAATCCCAAATCCAAAATCCAATAAAAATCAAAATATGCAAGTCCTAAAAGCCTAGTGTCTCATTCAAGATTTCTCAAAAGACAAAACATCTGTATCGTCCATCCCTTACATCATCATCATATCATCACCTTTGATCCTCAAGACATCCTAAAACTTTCTGCGTTGGACATAAAATAGAAATCAATCCAAAGAATCAAGAGATTCGTCTCCCATATTCTCAAAAATCGATCCTAGTTTTATGGTTCTAACTAGATCTCAATACAAGAAGAGTATGGAATCCTACAAGGAAACACTCACTTAAAGTGATCTTAGCCAAACAAATGTTGAAATGAATCCCACCAAATCAAGTAATCCTTTGACTTTCTCATCATTGCAAAATACGCAAGAGGAAAACCAAGGGGAGGATCTTACCTTTGGAATGTCTCATGAAGAAATGACTTAAATGCTCCAAAATCTGGAGAACCATAAAATCATTAACATCATGATGAGACTTAACCCTTCGTTATACATGCTTGAGCTAGAAAAACAAGGGGCCAAGTTACCTTTGGATTTTGATGTGAGTACTATAGTAGAGACATCTTTTCCACCAATTTCATCCACCATTCCCATCTCATCTACACCCCCATCTCAAAACATCACGCAAAACATTCCACAAATCACAACATCATTTCCTCCAACCCAACCCAATGTCAACAAGGGAAACACATTCCTCAATGCTCTTCAAGCACACTCCCTTGTTAATAATCAAAATTTGGATGCAAATACAATCTTGGAACAAAACATAACCCAAAACCCATTACACAAAAATTTTCCTCTCACCTTCCATCATGATCCATTGTCATCATTTTTTTACGCAACACCTCAAACACCTCTTCTCGCAAATTCACAAGAAGAGGGAGATATGTTCGGACCAGGGGGCATGTTCGACACCACGACATTTTCACAACAACTAACACCCCTTACATTTCCACCTCTCCCACCATTGCCATTATCATCCACACCACTCATTGGTTTAGGGCTTCCCCCTCTACCAAGTATCAATCAAAACAACATCCCAAACATCAACCAAAGCATTATGTCAAATGCTCAAAACTTGTCATTGACATCGCAACAACAGACGACAAACACACAAGCAATTGCAACAACATCAAACACCCCCTAACATCGCAAAGCATGGTCTCTCAAGGGCCAATCACATCAATGGCATGACTTATCACTCAAACCACCACACCAACAACACCATCCACCAACCAAATAATCAACACAACATCACCATTCACCACCACCACAAATGCCATTCCAAATCCACCACCACCCCCACCACCACCAACTTCCACCACATCAAGTAAATACAACGCAGCATTGCTAGCCACTTTTCAAAGGGGATTCCAACAAGTACACAAACAAAAAGCCATACAACTAGCTGCTCAACATGCCACTCAAGCCACGCAAGTCACCCAAGTAGCCCAAGCCACCTTACAAGCTGCGCAAGCCCAAGATTTATTGCAACAACAACAGCAAGCCACCTAAGTCGCTCAAGCATTGCAAGCACACAAGACTTCTCAAGCACAAGCTCTATTACAACAACAAGCAGCACAAGCACAAGCCCAAGCACAAGTAGTGCAAGCACAAGCTCAAGTTCAGGAAAATTCCCAATATCAAGCATAACAAGCGCAAGCATGAGCACAACTTCTTGCACAAGCAACACAATTGCAAGCATATGAACAAGCAATAAAATTATATCAAGAGCAGTAAGAAGCAACATAATTGGCAGCCCAACAACAAATGTTGTTGGAACAACAACAAGCACAACAACAAGCATTGTTGGAACAACAACAAGTGCAACAACAAGCACAAATCTTAGCACAAAAATAACAAGATCAACAACAAGCGTCGTTCATACAAAAGTAGGTAGAAGCCTACCTCACTCAACAAAACATATAGATAACATCGAACAACACACTGACCAACCCACCCACAATTGAAACACCCCAAAACACTTTCATCCCACCCCCTGATCCACAAAATGATGTGATGACACAACTTAGGTTGCTCTCACAACAAGTGATTGACCTTCAATTAGGGCGAACAACCAAAACACCAAGCAACTTGTGTCCCTATCCATTTGATAGGAGCTTAGCAATGAAACCATTCCCCGAGGGATTTGAAATCCCCAAATTTGACAAATATCGAGGGATGGGAAACCTTGAAGATCACATCAGGGAATCCCAGGTTCATTTCATGGAGGTTGCATATGACGATACTTATCTGATGCAGCTATTTCCTAGGAGCTTGGCAGGCCACACTATAGAATGGTTCTCTCACTTACCTTTAGAAATTAGAACATTCCAAGAAATTAGGGATGCATTCATTAAAAATTATGCATGCAACATCGCAATGGATGTTAGTCTAGAAGAAATTTCAGCTCTGAAACAAGGAAAAGGAGAATCATTCACCTCATTTCTACAACAATGGTGATCCAAGGCCAATCAGAGCAAGTGCACCATGCCAGAAGAACAACAAGTTTGCGCCATGATAGCCAACCTTGAAGGCCGCTTGGCATTTCATCTCAAGATTCAGGGCATCACCACATATGATCAATTGATCTCTAAGGCACTCAGCATCGAAAGAGCCCTTATGACTCAACCTGCGGAATCAACATCATATCATGAAAAACAAAATAACCTCGCACGTGGGCAAGGAACAAAAACATTACTAATGATGGTGTCGTCGATGCCAAGGTGGTCATTAGTGGTCCTCGCCAAAATACACCCACACCAAAAATCCAAACACAACACCAAAATACTCATCACACAACACGCCAACCCAACAACCATCCAACTATTAATAATCTCAATGACCAAAGGGGACCACCCCAACGCAAAATTTATCCCAAAAAAAAACACACCATTTTGGGGGAACCACTTGAGGACATAATGAAAAAGTTGATCGATGAAAAACTCATCAAGCCTCCTACATTTGAGAATTACCAAGAACCCGATGTCAAACCTCCTTGGTATAATGAGAATCAACTTTATGAATTTCATAGAATCAAAGGCCATACCACAAACAGTTGCATGAGACTCAAAAACATCATCCAAGATCTCATTGATAAAAAAATCATAAACATGGAACAACCTATGGGAAATCAAGATCTTAAGATATATACGAATCTGATGTCGAATCATGGTAACAAAGGAAATAAAAATGATAAAGGGAAGGGAAATGTAAATCATGTGTATGAAATAGTCGTTTCCTCCCTAAATGAAGAATGCATGTTCATCACCATCAAGGGTGCCCATGCCAAAGATTGTGGAGTCACCACAAGAGGCAGAAAAGTAACCATTGTAGGATCATCCCAACGAAATAGAGTCCCTGCATCCAGATCCATTCCTAATGGCTACAATGTCCTAGATCAACTCAAGAGAATTCCAACACACATCTCCATCATGGAGTTGTTAAAAATATCATTAGCTCACAAAAAAATCCTTGAGGAAGCATTAGCCTCATCCACTATCCCTGCAGATCTCAATGTGGAGCAATTCCAAGCTATAGTTAGAAATATCATTATGCCTAATCTTCTTACATTCTCTAACCAATATTTCCCCACCCAACCATCTCAAAACCATGCACTTCACTTGGAATCCATAATTCATAAGAGCAAAATCAAAAGGGTCTTGGTGGATGGAGGTGCAGGCTTGAACATATGTTCCCTAAGCCTCATCCAATAGTTGAAAATATCAGAAGATTCCATTGACAAAGGAAAGGGCATCACGATAAGAGTATATGATGACCAAGAAAGAGTGTCTCGAGGCATGATTAAACTCTCTATTCAAGTAGGGCCAACTCTCATGGAAACCACTTGTCAGGTCTTGGACCTTGACTTGCTGTATAATATCCTCCTGGGATGCCCATGAATCCATTTGATGAAAGCCGTAGCATCAACTTTCCACCAATGTGTGAAATTTACACATAAGGGACAAGAGGTTACTATCCATGGAGACCCCAAACCATTTTCATATTGCAAAAATATTGAAGCAAAGTATTACAAAATTCCCCAAGTGCCAAAAAATGATGAGGGCTCATCCACACCATACATCAACCCCGCCACTCTCGTGTCCACTTCTGAGATAGAGACACCCACCATTCCCACCATCTCTAACATCAAGCTCATCATCTAGGAGGATTTTTGTGGAAGCTACAAGCTCCCTAACAATGCTTTTGTGATAGGAGAGTTACCACAATCTCCTAGATCATGGGGACGTCCACAAGAAAACCAAGCTTCCACATCACAAATGTATCCTGAAGACTATCCTGAATTCACAAGATGGGGAGACCTTGGATAGGAGGTTATTGAAGCAGATCCATCTCACATGTTATATCAAGATGAAAGACCGACACCTGAATTACCAATGGATGAGACAAGCAAGGGCCTACAAATGATGCTCGCAATGGGCTATGATAGAAATCAAAGACTAGGACAAAATTACAATGGCCTCACAATACCTATCATGCCAGAGATGCAACCCATAACAAATCTTGGACTTGGATGTACCCCTCTGAGTATAACCATACGTGGCCGAAGTCCTCCAGTTAGAATGGTTAATATCTCTCCTCAGCCAATAGCAGTAGAAGTACACTCACCAATATCCATAGGTAGAGACATACATAACTTTATAACTGAGGCCTATATTAGTAGTGATGACGAGGATACCATGACCAATCTACCTAGGCTATTTGAAGATACTACTATTTGCATGATTAGTACCCTATCCTTTGAAACAGACCATCAAAATCATGAGATCCATCTAGTCTATCCCCAACTCATCGACTACGACCAACGAGGACCACTGATTCTTGATACATTCAAAAATGATGAGGTGCTCTCATAATTCATGGGATTGCGGGACAACATTCCAGAAGGAGATCACAAAGCAGGGTTTATAATGGAGTTGGACACACATGCCTATTATTGGGAAATGATTGAATCCTTCAGTCGCAAAAGTGAGAAACTAAGAATCATATCCAAGTCCTTGAGTGAAAACCACACTATGGCACTCTCTAACAAGAAAAAAGTAAAAAGAAAGGACATATCCAATGGTGAAAACCTCTCTGAGGCACCTAAGGATGAAGGATTCAATCTCCTTTAAGAGCTATTCATCAGGAAAATTTAGTAGTCTTGGCCAAAAAATGCAATCCTGTCAACCTAGGAATAGAGGAGACCCTGCATATCACATTCTATGCGAAATCACTATTATTAGAAGAGCAAGAACTCCCAGCAACATTCCTAAAGGAAAGACAAATAAACTTCGAATGGAGTTATGTTGACATGCCAGGGCTTGATCCAAAGACTTTGGTTCATCACTTAGCAGTGTATCCAGAAGCAAAGCCGTTCAAACAAAAGCTTCGAAAAATGCATCCTCAAATCGCTCTATTAGTCAAAATGGAGCTGAAAAAGCTACTATATGTAGGATTCATACGACCAATAGATTATCCATAATGGGTGTCAAATTTTGTACCTGTTTCAAAACCTAACGGAGCCATCAGAATCTATACAGATTTCAGAGATTTAAACAAAGCATGTCCAAAGGATGACTTCCCCCTTCCTAACATCGACATGATAGTAGACATGACAACAGGACATGAGATGCTATCACTAATGGACGAATTTTCAGGATACAATTAGATCATGATAGCAAAAGAAGATCAACATAAGATGACCTTTACTTGTCCATGGGGGACCTACTATTGGAACATGATGCCATTCAGCCTAAAGAACGCAGGAGCAACATATCAAAGGGCCATGACATTGATCTTCCATGACATGATCCATAAGACGGTTGAAGACTATGTCGACGACATCCTAGCTAAATCCAGAAAAAGAAAAGATCACATAGCAACCCTAAGTGCTATTTTTGATAGACTGGAGGAGTACAAAGTCAAACTAAATCCTAAGAAGTGTGTCTTCGGCATACAATCAAGTAAACTACTAGGATATATAGTATTAATGAGGGGTATCGAGGTGGATCCAACAAAAGTGAAAGAAATCCTCGAAATGGAAGTGCCAAAGGCATTAAAACAATTGAGAGGTATCCAAGGTAGGCTCCAGTCCATTAGAAGGTTCATAGCACAACTAGTGGACAAGAAGAATCCATATTCTCACCTACTCCACAAGGGAGTAGCATACAAATGGGATACAAAATGTGAAGAAGCATTCAACAAAATCAAGGAATATCTACTGACACCACTAGTCTTAATGCCACCCATCCCAAGAAAGCCATTGATCTTATACATGTCAGATAGCAGCAGCCCTTGGAGCTCTCTTGGCTCAGCATGATGAAAACAGAATGGAGATGGCTATCTACTATATCAGCAGGACAATGGTTGGTCATGAGCTAAACTACTCATTCATCAAGAAAGCATGCCTTGCAGTAGTGTTTGCATAAAAAAAAATTAGACATTACATGTTGGCACATAAGATAAAGCTCATCGCCAAAATTGATCCCCTCAAGTCTCTATTGTCAAAGGCAATGCTCATAGGTAGAATGGGAAAATGGGTAATTATATTATCAAAATATGACATCGAGTATGTGGAGCGAAAAGCAATTAAGGGCCAAGTTATTTCAAATCAACTAGTAGAAGCACCTATTTATTCTGAGAATCCTCTTTTCTTAGAGTTTCCAGATGAATCCATTTTTAACCTCAACATAGCTGACCATTGGAAAATATACTTCAATGCCTCATACAGACAACACAGATCAGGAGCTGGTGTCTTCTTCATTACCCCACAAGGTGATTGCATACCAAGGTCATACAAATTGGCATTTCCCTGTACCAACAACGTTGCAGAATACAAGGCTTTGACTATAGGTCTCAGGATAGCAGTGCAATGGAACATCATTGCTCTCAAAGTGTACGGAGACTCTCAGCTAATCATAAATCAAGTCAATAATGAATATCAGACCAAGGATGACAAGCTCACTCCATACAAGAAATTGGTGGAGACTCTAAAGGAATCCTTCATCGAAATCATATTTGAGCAAATTCCTAGAACCAACAACAGAGCAACAGATGCCATGGCAACAATTGGGTCCCTACTGGACATCCCCAACAATGTTCCAAAATATGAATTCTTGATCGAGCGGCTTCTCGTTCCCACATTCAAGGTACCAAAATTAGAATTCGTGTGTGAAATCATTGGTCCTGGTGATCCCTGGTATCATGACATCTACACATATCTTCGAATAGGAGTCATACCCACTGACCTACCATCAAACCTAAAATGAACCTTTGTTAAAAAGGCATCTAGATTCATCATCCTAGGTGATACCCTATACTGTAGAAGCATAGAAGGAACCCTATTGCATTTCCTAAATGCTGAGGAGGCATTAACAGCTCTAACGGAAGTTCATAATGGTATATGTGGTTCGCACTCAAGTGGAATGATGATAGCTAAGAAACTGCTAAGGATGGGGTATTATTGGCCCACAATGGAACGAGAAGCACATGATCATGCCAGAAAGTGTCTACAATGTCAGCAACATGGGGACATCCATGCTCCAGCTCAAGAGCTTCATCCCATCATCACACCATGGCCCTTTTCACAGTGCAGACTCGATCTCATTGGAAAAATCACACCCACCTCATCCAATGACCACAAATTCATCATAGCTGCAACTGAGTACTTTACAAAGTGGGTGGAGGCCATACCCATGACGTACATAACTGGGAAGCAGATTTCTAAGTTCATCCTGAACTATCTCATATGTCACTATGGTGTTCCACAAGCCATTATCTCAGATAATGGGACACCATTCAAAAATTAGGAAGTCTGTGACTTATGTGAGAAATTCAAAATCTAGCATCACTTCTCCACCTTGTACTACCCCCAAGGCAATGGCCAAGCAAAAGCTAAAAACAAGACCATTTTGAAAATCCTTAAGAAAATAGTCAATGACATAGGTCATGACTGGCATTTGTAGCTTAATCCTGCCCTTTGGGCCTATCAAACCAGCATCCACACACCCACTGGTGCCACTCCCTTCTCCTTAGTCTACGGATCAAAAGCTATACTCCCCACTGAGATCGAGCTCCCATCCCTCAGGATATCACTGCAAAACCTCATCACGGATGAAGAAAATTGTGTATCAAGACTAAATGAGTTGGAGTTACTGGATGAGAGATGCATAGATGCTTTGAATCATTTGCAAGTCTATCAGAATAGACTCAAATGGAGCTACAATAAGAAAATCAAAAGTAGGACATTCCAAGTTGGAGAACTGGTCTTAAAAGAAAATCAGAAGAATGTTCCAAACCCAAGTAGCAAAGGCAAGTTTAAACCCAAATGGTTGGGACCATTCATCATAACAACAAGTTATAAGTCAGGGGCATATCATTTATCAACACCCAAAGGGGAACCTCTACAAGAGCCCATGAATAGCTCCCATCTCAAAAAAATTTATGCCTAAATCTTTCAAGGTATAGAACCAAAAATTCCAAAAAAAATAGAAAATGTCCTGAAAAAATGGTTACCTTGGTGAAAACCTAGAAAATAGGTGCCTTGTGTAAATAAGCACTTTCCATCCACCAGGATCTTTATGGCTTGTTTTGCATCATCCAACTATTTCTCTTCCATCATCCATCGCATTCAGGTCTCCATCCATCACTCATGCACTCGCATCTACACCATAGCTTGGTCTTGTTTTCATATCATGATCCCTCATAGTACTACTCAGCCCATCCTCAAGGTCAGTTTGTCCTACCTTTATCAGAGTGGTCTATTGCATCATGTTGGGGGAATGTTCTTATCAGATCGGATTCGTGTATGATCTTAAAGTCCTCAAATCAGAAAAATCCAAAAACATCAAAAAATTGAAAAATCCAAAAACATTCAAAACATATCAAAAATCCAAAAATAGGTCAAAAAGTTAGTCAAAAATCCAAAAACAGAGTCATCTTGTCAAACTACATTATCTTTGAGCTTGAACGTAGGTAAGGTTGATCTTTGATCATCCCCCAAGACAATTAGGTTAGTCCTTTAGGAGTCTGTCATAATAAACTGACATCTCATCATGTATATCATCATCTGTAAATCGATCAAGTCGTCAGTCGAACTACGTGGTCTCTATGTGTATAACGTAGGAAAGGCTCATCTATTGATCAGCCCTCAAGACCCCTAAGATAGGTCTTTAGGTTAGTCTCTTGGTCAAAATCTTAGAAAATCCCAAAACATTCAAAAAAATCAAAAATCAAAACATTTGCAAAATCTTGAAAATACCAAAAACAGCCTCAAAACATTGCAAAACTCCAAAAACATCCAAATATTTGAAAAAAATCCATCTGTCTCATCTCGCTTGCACTCGTAATAACATCATCCATAATAAACTGGTCATCATCCTCAACCTTTGGTGAAAGAGTTAGAAACAAGTTTGGCAAGTTAAAAGTAAAACTCAAAAATTGTCAAGTCTTAGGTTTAAGTCAGTACGTAAACAAGTTGGTCATCTCCTCATATTGGTAACTCATCATCCAATCAGTCCCATATCAATCACCCCTTAGAACACTTTGGATAAACAAAATGATTTGGATAAACAAAATGATGTGCCGCCATCCACTAACATGTCCTAGGATGAATCCTTCGTACAATGGGCATTATATTTTGGCAATAAGTTTCGGTTCTTATCCTTAGAAAACACATCCTCTTTCCTTTTGCGGTATTGAAGAGCATCAATTTTTTTGTTTACTTGGTCTTTATCTTTTGACTTATCTTATTGCGCTTAGTCCAAGGACCTCTCAATGATATCTGAACAAAGGATTTAAAGAGATAGGAATGGGGCACCGATCATTATCTTTTTATCTGCTATGCTTGTTGGACATTCTTGTAAGATAACCTTGGTGAATAATTTCTTTGTTAGGTATGTATGGAAGAGGTCTAGGGTAACTTGTTGACTATTGCAAGGATAGGTTTACCTTTCTGTGTTTTGGTCCGAGGTGCTTGAAACTTCTGAAGTGCATCCTAGCAAGGTTTTTGTATGTTAGGTGTGAACAAGAATACTCCTATCTATTTGTCAAGTCAAATTCCATCACACTAAGTACCACGCCATCCTGGTCCTTTATACCTTGATGAATCGTACCACGTGTGTTATCAAACATAAGAAAAATTGGCCCTTTGAAAATCCCAATTCCTTGGCAATTAATCATCATCATCATCATTTGCATTTACACTATCTTGTGTCTTGTTGAAATGACTTCTTCTTTTCTTACTAACCACACTAACAAGGTACTATGATAGTTGATCATCATCACCATCATCGTCATCAATCCTACATCCATAAACCATTAGCATATTGCATAAGCATATCATATAGGAAACATACGCATTGAATTTTTAATCATCATATAAACAGGTTATCATAAAAAATCTTCATAGATAGATGCATCCATGACATTGCATTCCACCCATTGCATTGCGTCACATGGCATTATATTAATTATTGCATAACATTCTTTTGCATTTCATAACCATTTCATATTACCATCTCAATCATAACATAGCATCTACAGAAGCATTCCATAATCATATTTGCATAATCATAAACAATAGGTATATACACATTTAATTCATTGAAATACATACTTGCATAACATCATGACATCATCTCACCACTTTACAATCACATTACATTACGCATTAACATATCATTGCATCGCATACATCATCATTTATTACATTTAGGATAATAACATTTGTTATTCTAAGCATCTCATAAAACCATCTCATTATGCATGAACACCATTCCATTTACATCATATTATGCCCATCACATTCCATATTTCATTATCCATATCATCTCATAAATAAAATCATAAAACATTCATTACATAAATCATTCCACATAGGCATAGATACATAAAATTCAGTACAAACAAAACATATACACATCCATTCATAAAAAAATCAAAAGCACAATTTACATATCATTTCGCATGTGCACAATAGATCATATCATTTCACATATCGGACCATCGCATATGCATTATCATAAATAGACCATCACATTTGCATATCATAGGTTAGCATAATATAGATCTATTAGTCATAATCATTGCATAAACATCATTAGAAATAAATGCATCCATAACATATAGAAGTAGAATCATACATGCACAAATAAAGAGTACGCATTTCATCAAAATCATCATCGGCTCATATATATATATATATATCATCAACTGTCATAGTACAGGTAATAAATTGGATCACTATACATATGTGTCAATCAGTACAAAAGGCCCATCGAGGCTATCAAAAATGAGCCCGTAAGGCACAAAAAGAATGGTAACATCTCGATCAAGCCTGATCTCTATGAATGCTGCCCTCGCCCCTATCACCGTGACCCTCTGCTGGTCTGTGGCTGGCCCGCTCTGAATACTCTAGCACCCACTCCGCTCTGGGTACAACATCATGATAGGCCCATCGGTAATACTTTGCCTCTCGGATGGCATCCTTGTAGGATCAGATTGGCACTGTACTCTGAGAGGAGGAGGTTGTCATGCTCTCTATCTACTGCCTGCGGCCTAGCTCGGTGGCTGCCTGTAGCTCCGCAACCTATCTTTGTTGCATGACCTAATCCCTCTCAGCTATCATGGCCTGAATCTAAGCCCATAACTATGCAATTAGAATATCTCATGCATCTGCTTGTCCTGCTGGCTATACCCGTGGTTGCACGTGAGGCTGATCCTCACCCTCGGCTCGTGATGGTGGAACTGGTGGCACCTGCTACTGATCCTACATATAAACATCCCCATACCCTCGCTAGACTAGGGGCACAAATGGCAGATCCTGCCAAACCTTAGCTCTCTGTCCTCATCCTCGTCCTCCCCCTCTGCCTCTAACTCTTTGCACGTCTGGATCTGTGCCTGGTATCGTCAACCGAAGTGGAGGCCGAAACCAATCTTTGTAGGCCTAGGTGGTTCTTGGATTTACTAAACCCTAATCATAAGCCCATCACCGGGCTACCAGCTGCCTGAAACTGTCTACTGCCTCTGATGCAAGAATATATCGCCCCCATGAGACCTGTGTCATGGTGCGGGTGAAGACAACTACATAATCGTCATTGGGATGATCCTACGGCTCCCCAAACTGATGTTGTACATGCCCAGGAAGGTACCTCTCAAGCATGGTATGCTCCCGACCTTGCATGAAACGGTCCTGATGGTAGTAAAACATCTGGTTAGCGTCACTGGCCCATCCAGGCCAACCAAGGTATGGGCGCCAAGTAAACACCTGCATCTCATCTAGAACCCTCCTCTAGTAGGGGATCTTGTGCTCGCTGGTGTGAGTAAAAGACACACCGCCTCTGTACCATGCCACAAGGGGATCATCTGGCCCCATCAGAACTGAAACAATGTGTAGTTGTAGCACATAAATGTGCTCCCATGCCCCGATATGAAGAAGGGTCACCCCTGCTCCTAGTGCTCTCATCCATGTAAACGTACTCATGGAGTTCTTTGTATAGTGAAGCAAGAAGGACAGGCCCCCATGCAAAATGAACTGGCCTGTCTTAGACCATCTGCTCCCAGCAATATCCCCAGCTAGGACTAAAATATCACCCTTGTTTGTCTAGGGCAACAAGGCCCGAAATGATAGCTGCAACTACCCAGTGGTAGGAAGGTGCCAGGATCTGGTGGTGCTCAAGCTCTATCTGCCCCTCACAAAAGATAATCTCATCTATAGCAAGGACTCGAAAGCAGGCCTCGCGTCCCTCATCCATATTTAAGATCACCTGGTGACCGTGAATAGGCAATCGTAGAATCTGCCAAACGTTCTCTAAAGTGATGGTGGCCTCATCAGTGGGAAGATGGAACAAGGACATCTCGCTATGCCATCTCTCCGCTAGCGCTAATAGCATCCCTAGGTGAGTACGAATCGGTGATGCATATGCAATTTGCCACAACCCCACAATCTGGAGTCGGTCTTGGTCCCTGTTGTTCAGGTCCCTCAAGTAGCCAGACAGGTCTCACGACCTGTGCTCCCGGGAGTAAAGTTCCCTCGCCTCATCCTGCATTAGGGAAGATCATCATGTTAAAAATTTAAAAAAAAATCTTCATCGAGTGGTAAAAAAAAAGGTCCCCCAGTGGTGCAACTCATGATGGCATCGCAGTTTTATTTTAATCAAACTCCGATGCTAGGGCTGAAAAGAGCCAAATCGCACCGCCGTAGTGCACTTTGTCCTCCAGCAGCGCACTTTGAGAAAAATTGAACTGCCACATCAAACTTTGTAAATCCAGCCACCGGCCCCGAGCTTAGCATCGGAGTTTCTAAACTCCAAACTGCACCGTGGTAGTGTTATTTAGCACCGAGCGGTGTAGTTTGACCTTTGAGCAGCACCATATAGCACCGCTGCAGGTGGACCGCCTTTTTAAAGCATTAATTAAGGTAATAAATGAAGAATGAAGCTACGGTAAGGACCACTTACCAGTGCCCCAATGCTAGGTGGCTACTGGTACGTCCAAACTCGATCCAAAATATGCAGGGGAAGCTGTCGTTGCGCCATATCACTGGAGGGTCTGAGCTTGAATCTCAAGGTAACTATTGGAGGTGTTTGAAAATTACTTAAAAGTGACCCCTCAGGCCCCATTTAATGTTGAAAATTAGGGTTTTTTCACCCTGATTGGCTATCTTGCTGGGATTTTAGACTCCCGAACCTATTTTTGTCCGGTTGAGGCTTGTTTTTCATCGTTTTATTACATTTAGACACGTTTTATCCTCTCGGGGCTCTTTTAGACCTTTTGGATACTTTGTCATCTTTTTTCGTGAGATCACCCATAAAATTAAAATTTTTGTCTGATCTCTAGAGGGGGAATTATAATGGCATGTTTTCTCTTGCCATGTAGCAGTGGGGCAAGTCTTTAAATATCAAAAATTTGTGGCTTTGATCGAGATTGTTTATTCTTTGAACCAACACAACGAGTGCATTTCTTCAAAGAGGGGCAAAATGTAGACACATAAAATATACTGATTGACATTATGCATCTAACCCTTACTTACTAACATTGTTTCTTCCTAAATCATTCCTTGGTTTAACCATTTAATCAAATCCTCCTTATCTGATTAAATTCATCAATATTCCTCTCTTAATTAAATAAGTCATTTTATCTGATTAAGTAATCCCTTTTGTTAATTAAATCAATCCATATGATCTAATTATCCCTATTTAATTAAATAATCAATTTATTTGATTAAATCTCTAATGTCTATCCATTAAATTAAATAAATTAAAACCTTATTTGATTTAATCTAACACAATCTCTTTTAATTAAATAAATAAAAAATCCTTATTTAATTAGCCTCTTATCATATTCCTCTCTTATTTGATTTAAATAAATCCATAAATTTGAGTCAAATAGGTCACATCATCTAACCTCTCTCATTAAATTAATTAAACCTTGATTAATTTAATCTCATCTCATGTCCCATCCTCTAGAATAATGCAAGTTGCACATGAAAATAGATTTAATTCATTTATTAAATCTCTATTTTCCTCACAAGGCATCTTTTGGAATATTCTCTCAATTTGAATTCAAAAATTCCAAGTCAACATGTACATCCAACAAGGCAATAAATTCATCTTACATGTCCTTTTCCTTGAGCCAAGTGGAATTTATTGCAATTTCCCTTCCCTCTTGCAAGTCATTTCAACAAATTTGAATTTCAAAATTATGCAATTATTGGCACAAACCCCAAATCTTGCACATCCTTCATCCATTCATAGATTGACAAGTGGCATCATGCCATTGGATGAATGTTAGTCCCACATTGCTCAAATTTGGACATTCATCCATCTTGACATTTTATAAATGAAGGGCTCATATCCTCATTTCATCATCCACAATCTAGGCAAAGTTACCATGCTCAAATATCTCTTGAATTTTATCCATTATCATTGAGTCATATCTAGGTTTTGCATATTTTGGCTTGGAGTTCTCATTCTTCATCAACAAAGTGGGTCAATCATCTTCAATACATCAAGCTTGCATCATAGGAATTGGGAAAGGGCCAATTTTCACATCAAATTGGCACCAATTCCCCCATGGGGCCATGAGTTTGCACATCTAATTATGATTTAATCTTTGTTTTATCATTTTCATTGTGTTCATTGTTATTTTCTTTCCTAGTTTGAAGTTGTAAATGGATTTCATGGGGAATTATTGTTTTGGATTGCAATCTCTTGTCTAACTTGTTTACTCTTGTTGTTTTGCAGGTACCAAGGCTGGGGTTCGCACAGCATGAATGGATGTAACCTTGGATTTGCAGGATTTAACTGGTGTTTTCCTCCTTAATATGTAAAAGTACTTACTACATTGTTAGTGTAATTAATATTTAATTGCACTTCCATAACTTTACTTAGGTAATATTTTAAATCCTAGGTTTATTATTCAACTTGTAATTAACAATTCTTGAATAATAATATTTTGCACATCTTTTGCAAAGCTTTGGTTTTTCTGATTTTTTCTTCTGTGGAAGGCTTTTCTAGTTTGCATTTCAGATCTTGGTTTCTAACATACACTTTGTGTGTGCAATATTTATGAAACTTGCTAAGGGATCATCAAGGAAGCCCATTGAGAAGATTGATAAGGGAAATGAACCATATTTTTTTGTAGGAGCTTCTCTCTTGCACTTCTAGGGTTTTGATTTTGCATCTCACTAGTCAAGTTGTGTTCGTAAGTGGATCTTAATCTTGTTAGATTCCTAAACAAGTTCATGTAGAGATCTGAAACCTAAAGTTCAAGTTGGAGTCCTTGGAGGCCTATTCCATTTAAGGGGTTTGTGAGGAGTTGGGAAGTCAGTCAAGAACCAAGTTGTTAATCCTTGAACAAACCTATTGTCTTTCCCCCTTACTTACATTAGGGTGAAAATGAGAGGAAAACCCTATAATTACACTTGATTTTACAAAATTTCCCAAAAATAACACATCACAGACCGACCTTAAGGTTAAGAGAATATTATCCCACTAGAAATTTAAAGTAATTTTTATTTTTGTGTTGAGTGGGAGTAAGTCACCCTAGATGGTGACAAGGTCCCACCAAGGTAATTTTACTAGGTTTCAAGAATTAAAGTGCATTTAATAATGTTTCATGAGATTATTCTTTGAAACACACTTAAGTAGGGCCAGAAAGAGCATTAAGGGGTCATTTAAACATAAGAAATGGTCAAATTAGTGATGACAAGCCTAAAAAAGCATGAAAGTTTGTTACAACACTTTACAACACTTTGAAATAAGACTTGGTAAGTCATAAAAAGAGGTTATTTAAGTCAATTATAATGAAAGGGTCCTAGAAAAGTGTGAAAGTGGGTTACAACACTTCACAACACTTTTACAAGACATCCTAGAATTCTTAATGATTCTCAAAGACCCCAAGACCTAATGTGAATGTTTTGACCACATTACAACATTAAATATAGGAAAAACTAGGCCAATATCCATAAGAGAGACTCAAATGAGCATAAAAATGTCCAAGTATACATTTTTTTGCAACACATTTATCCCCAACTTTAGTGAGAGGATGAACTTGCTTCAAACTCACACTAAAGTAGCCCAACATGCATATCAAGAGGGATCCAAATGCACGCATGTTGGTAAGATGAGACAACAACAATCAAGAGGGATCCAAGTGTACCCATGTTGGTAAGATGAGACAACAACAATCAAGAGGGGTGATCACGCCCCCAGGATCAAGATCCCATGGAAAACCAAACATTAACACGAAAGGAACACACATGAAAATGATGAAAAATAATGAAATAGAGAGGAGGAGAAGGAAAAAATAAAGAGAGTCAGATCAAGCTATATCATTTTTCCATCCCATTGTGGATCAGATCTAGGTTGTTTGTCCAGATAGAAAATGTATACTCACTCTAAGGTGATGAAAAACATGGATGTTCACTGGGTGAGAAGGCCTAAAAGGTGAAGAACATACACTCATGGTTAGTATGCACTGACACAAATAGGTGGCTTATGGGGAAATTCATGCCTTGGAATGGCCTTCCCACTCAACCATACCAAAGTTATACCTCTTGATAACTTTAATAAGGCACTGCAAAATAAAATGGCATTTCAAGCTTCACGAGACAAGGAAAATTTTGTATGCTTAGAGATCATGAAAAAACGTGATGGCACCACAAGAATGCAAGCTATGTTATGCAAGGTGGCCATATAACAAATGCAACATGAAACATGTAAACAAAATTTTAAAAGGAGTCTTGTTTAGTTCATGCGAGGTCTTTAGCTTAGGAAGCATTATGCCTAATGTCTCCAAGAGATGACCAATCAAAGAATAGAAAATTTGCAACTTAGGGGATGCAGTGTGTCACATCAAGCCACTAAGAGGAATGTAATATGCTAAGATAGATCACACTCACAAAGGACAACACATACACTAAGAACCAAGAAAAATGAAAAATGAAAATGAATAATGCCAATATATTCCCCCACTTTAAAGGAATTTATACACACCATTTTGTGAGCAATTACTTTAAAGTAGCAAATTATAAATTGCAAAAAGAAAGAAGACATGAGAGCCAACTTGGAAAGACCCTATGCCAAGTCATATGTTTTTGAGTAAGGCTACGTCATGTGAGAGAAAAAGAAAAGGAAGAGGGGTTTCCCAAAAAATGAAAACACATAAGGGATCTATGGATTTGGGGTCAATATGTTCTTTGTTGCAATATTTAATAAAGAGCTCAAATCTGTCATCATTCCTAGAATACATAGAACTAGAAGAATGACACAAAGATAGTGAAAACAAAGGAAAAGAAAGATCTATTTGGGTCAACATAGAAGATACATAGGGTGTCTTGACGCTTTACATAATCCCCAAAAGGAAAACACAAGATAAATGAAAAAGAAAAGGTGAAAGAAAAAGGAAAGGCTCTTGGGTCAACTTGAAGGATACATTTTAGTCTCAATGCCTTGCATCATCCCCAAAATGAAAATACAAGAAAGAAAGGGAAATTCAAAGAAAAAGAAAAGGGGCCTTTTGGGTCAACATGAAAGAGACATTTTAGTTCAATGCCTTGCATCATCCCCAAAAGGAAAATACAAGAAAAAGATAAAAGAAAAAGGAAAAAGTGATATATGAAATATAGAAGAATGAATGTACAAATAGAAGAATGGCACAAAGAGAGAGAGAGAGAACATCAAATGTAACATCATAGGCGAACATGGTACACACATAGAAAAGAAAAAGAAGAAAAAAATAAAAAAGACTAGTAAGGTAAATGCAAGTCATTCATCGAGCAAGTCATCCACCTCCCAATCATGTTCATGATATGCTGAAGGTGGGATACTAGCCAAAGGGACAAGAGAAAGTGTTGAACTAGGAGAACCATTGGGTTCAACACTTTGTATAGGAGATTTATCATTTAAGCGCATGGAAGAGGAAAATAATGTATTCAAATCATTATGCACCTATTCGTAAATGTTGGCAATCTCATCATTGTCACCCAAATTAATCACAATAGGAGGATGAATGATAATTCCCATGGAAGAGTGTACCTCTTTTTTTATTTTTGTATTGGATCATTTTGTTGTGGTTGGGGAGGAGGGTCATCATGCAGTGCTTCTATCAAGTGTGGATTCTAATTTTCTTTATTTTCTTCTTCTTGTAACTTGTGAGCAAGGGAACAACATCTACGCCTATGCTTCTAAGCTCCTCTATTTCTTTTGATTCTATTGTTGAGTTTTGTTTGTGAAGGAGTGGGTTGATCAACCATAGGTTTCTTTTCTTCCCTAAAGGGAGGAACCATGGAAGGTTTTTCATCCACTTTCTCCTTGGCTTTATAAACTTGTTTTATGTGAGGAGGCATGATTTGGTTTCTATCATTATCACTTGTTCATTTGGATGATGTTAGGGAGGTTTTGGGTGTTGGTTGGTCTTTGTTGGTTTGATCTTGTTTAGGTTGAAGCATGGTTTCATCTAGGATAGGAGTGTCAGAAGTGGATGATGACATGTTGCGAAGAGACAATTTTGCGATTTTCTTTTCCTTGAATTTTTGGTAAGCAATGAAAAAGAAGTCTTTGTGAGGTGTTATAAGTTCCATGGGCTCAAACCAAAAGGATTCTAAGGAAAAATTTCCTTTGGAAGACAAAGGGTTAAAGCCATTGTGATGGACAGTGAATATTTCATTTTCAAATGGAAACTTTAAGCATTTGTGTATGACTGAAGGGACAACTATCATTGAGTGAAGCCAAGGATGGCCTAACCTCAAATGAAATTGATCTGACTGTGGGATAATGGAGAATGTGGCATCCAATGTTTTTGGTCCTATTTGTGATGCAAGGATGATCAATCCTTTTGTAGGGCAAGCAAACCATTGTTTGTTTTAATCGATGCTTTCGGTTTATCATAATCATCTTGATAAGGATGATGTAATAGAAAAAATTCCTTGGTGATCATGTTCTCTCCACAAGCAGCATCTATGAGTATCCCATTACTAGGCTTATCATAAATATGAATGGCTATGTAAAGATGACCATTGGGGAGATTTGTAAGTATTTCCTTAGAGGAAAAAGTAATATCAAGAGATTTCTTAGGTTGGCCCTTATGAGGGATAACATCTATTGCACCTACAATTTCATCCATAGGATTAACATGGGTGACATGTAGGATATAATCAGAATGTTCATCATCTATATCAACATTCATCACATCATTATTTTTAGTTTCACTGGATTTGAAAAATGAGACATTATGTTTGGGCATTAGATCAATGAAAATTTACAAATTTTTATTTGGAGGGGCAACAAACTTATTGTTGTGATAATTAATAGCTGCAATGGATAGACAACCAGAACCAATGATGTCTTTCACAAGGTGTTTAAGACACTTACAATTTTCTGTGTCATGTCCATTTTGTCCATGATGATGCAAACAAGCATTGGATTTAAAGTTTGGAAGTAAAGGCTTAGTAGGATTAGGGGCTTTAACAATATGTAAGGTAATCATTTGTTGTTGTAAAAGTTGGGACATTGTGTTATGAAGGGTTTCTAGTAAAGGTGTGAATTTTTGTTTTAGATCTCCATAACTATAAGGTATCATGGTTTTAATAGTTGCTACTTGGTTGTTGATGGGTTGGGTTGGTTGTTGAGGGGGATTGAGCTTTAAGAACCCTTTTTTTTTCTTTCTAAATGGTTGTGAAGTGTTTTGACTGACATGTTTAGATTTCTCATCTCAACTAAAACTAGAATTTACATCATGAGTACTAAGCAAATTATGATAATCACAAAGGGCATTACACAAGTGCATAAAGGAGGGTAATTTCATCATAGTGAGTTTTTCCTAAAGTTTAGTTTGCAAGTTTTCTATAAACATCTTTTGAAGGTGTGGATTAGGAATCTTGACATCGATTTGAGAATAAAGAAATTGATAGAATGATATAAAATCAATTATCTATTCTTCTTAGTGTTGCTTGCACCTCATCAAATCAGCCAAGGAACTTAAGAAATACAAGTTGCTTGAAAACACATTGTGATATGGAAAATGACCTAAGAATGCAAACAAATAATAAAAAAAATGAACAAGATTGGAGAGGTGCACTTGGAAACTGAGGTGTGATGATGAGAGGCTATGGAATCCTATAGAATTTGTTGTTGAATCCAACTAGGACACTTATGCCAAGCTGGACAACTTAGTCCTATTTCAAGGAGATTTTGCTGAAATAGGTTTCAGCCAAATGGGCATCCAAAAATGCATAAATCACTTTTTAGGCTTGTAAATGGGACTAATTCACCAGTAATGGTGACTTAGTCCACCTTCAAATTTTGGGAATTTTGGGATAGGAACTTGTAGCTCTCGGTCTGCACTTCCCTTCTTGATAGGTGTTTGGATATGATTCTACAAAAATCGGGTTGTAAGAGGTCTCCAAGCTTCTCTTAGGGCTTTTGTTGACTTGAATGACTTTGATGGAATGGAAACACCTTTTAACACCTTTATCTTTGACAAATATGCATACAAGACCTACAAAACACACATGTAAAGAGGGGGAAAAGGGTTAAGGGTTAGAGAATAGGGATTTTCTTGGTCAAACCCCAGTTTGGTAATCAAACCCATGAAAATGAAATGAAATAGAAAGAGAATGATGAATGAACAACATGCAATGTCAAAACTCACCAAACCCTTGATGTAGAAATCTAGAGATAAGTAAGTAGATGCTCTAATAAATGTAGACTTGATAATGCCAAAGTAATTGATTGAATGCTTGGATGCTTGATTACTTGATTGTTGGGGGTGAAAATGAGAGGAAAACCCTATATTTATACTTGATTTTACAAAAAAATTGGAAAATAACATATCACAAGCTGACCTTAACGTTAAGAGAATAATATCCTAGCATAAATTTAAAGTAATTTTTATTTTTGTGCCTAGTGGGAAAAACCCGCCCCAAGTGGTGACTTGGTCCCACCAAGGCAATTTTACTAGGTGTTAGGAATTAAAGTACATTGAATAATGTTTAAATACATTATTCTCCCAAAAACACTTAAGTCCAAAAAATGCATTAAGGGGTCATTTAAACATAAGAAAGGGTCAAATTTATGATGACAAGCCTAAAAAAGTGTGAAAGTTTGTTACAACACTTTGAAATAAGACTTGGTAAGTGATAAAAAAGAGGTTATTTAAGTGAATTATAATGAAAGGGTCCTCGAAAAGTGTGAAAGTGGGTTACAAAACTTCATAACACTTTTACAAGACATCCTATATTTCATAATGATTCTCAAGGACCCCAAGACCTAATAGGAATTCGTTGACCACATTACAACATTAAATCTAAGCAAAACTAGGCCAATATTCATAAGAGAGACTCAAATAAGTGTAAAAATTTCCACCTATATATTTTTTTGTGACATAGGAAAGAATCCTACAAGAACCCCTAGGGGAAAGGAAGAAAAATAACAAATGAAGTATCTATTCCATAGGGTGGATTGCACCTCCATGCTCACCTCCAACTGGGACATAGTTTTAGATATAGACCTAGGACATGTGAACATAGATGAATTCAAGCAAAGGGTGATGGCCAACCCTACCATAGAGGAAGCAAGAAGGATCAAACAAAGGTCCTTGAAAATGAAGCCGACTTCCCTCCTACCTTGGTTTCTCCAAAATTGGTCATGGCATGCTAGAAGTGTTACCATTCCTATAGGAAAATCATTGATAAAGATGGAAGAGTACTAGTAGACTTTTGTACCAAGTCTATTGGCAAGACATTTGGGATCCCAACAATTGATAAGATGGAGGAAACATAGAAGGAATTTTCTAAAACCATGTGGAAACAGGACCCTCTTGCATGAAAACAAACAATCGATCAACATTGGTTAAAGAGCAAGAGGGGCAGCACCAAAAAAGTTCCTCAAAAGCTATTCAAAAGTGATTTCTTCAAGGAGTACCATGATCTGGTTACCCTCCTAAGTAGATTAATGGGCTTGCCAACTGCTATAGGTACTTTGAGGAATGGATGTTCTACTTCATAGAAGAGATCATCTAAGGTGAGGCTAAATTTCACTAGGCTAAGGTGATAAGAGATAACATTCATAACTGTCATATTTCTATGAAGAAAACTTCCTAGTTCTAGATGACATCATACCTAGTCTATCTCCTTATGGAGAAATTCTTGTACAAAGGAATCTTTTATGAAAGAATACTGGGGACAAAGAAGGGAGAGCTCAAATTCTATCACTGCTATCCCCAACTACAGTACATGAACTTCATAAGAGAATATAGAAATGTAAATGATGCCTTCATTGGGTACATAATCAGACTCTTGGGAGGAGATTTTGAGAGAAGGGTATTATTGTGCCTATAGCACACACGACCCATTCAGAATGGGGAACCTCCCTCTTCTCACTTTGTTAGGTCGCTTTTGTCACTGCCTCATTTTTTGTGTCCCCTCCCCCTTATTTTTGAGTCTTATATGGCCAATGAGTCTTAGAAGAATCATCTTAAGTTGACCATGTTTTGCTACCCTCAAATTTTCAAATCCTTTTCCCTTTGTGGGTTTCCCATAACAGTTTTCCTTCAAACTTTAAGTTGTTGTCTCCTGGGCTCTGCTTGTCTACCCTTGTGGGCTGCCCTATGAGGGATTCCATTATGATTTCACCGTCCTTGCAATGACTAGGCCGGTTCATCCTCCTACCCTATGGGACTTGCAACCTTCATCATTGTTCTCCTACCTGACATGTTAGGAAGCTAGCACTTGGATGCCACCCGCTTTGTGGACCCCATTACTTTTGGTGCTACCTATCTCGAAATGCATGTCCACCAACTGACACAACCATCATACCTGCATTAATGGTGGGAATTAAATGCTACAAAATAAATAAATAGCCTATTTTGAGCTATCATTTTCACCATCTAGAATTCAGGGAGTTTGTTATAGCCTCCCACCAATACCGTTGTTGCACCTGTCAAGCTCCTTTGTTGATTCAGTGTCTCCACTTGCAGTCTCCTCATTGATTTCATCATGGTTTTTAGGTTGGTCTTCCGCCACAATTCACATTTTAATTTTTGTTTCATTTACTTAAAAATTATTAAAATCTAAAGAAGGAAAACTTGAAATCTAGCTAGAAAACTCCTGGGCAATCAAAACCCACTTTTTAGAACTTTTAAATCTATTTAGAATCACCCATGAGGTGCATGTAGAACTCAAGGTCACCGAGATCATTATTGAACTAGGGTGATCATGCCCTATGGGCCTGCAACATGCCCATTGTCGTCATTTTTTCCTCAAACTTCCAAACCTCAAAATGGTGGATACCTTCATCGAGCCTTCCCTAATGGGAAGCCCCCCTTTATTAGCCATCCTAGACTTTGCATATATTTCATGAGCCCAAAATAGAGATCCTTTGACCCTCTCAGGTCCACTAGTGTGAGCCTCCACCTGTGGAATGCATGTTGAGCCTCACCATTCCAAATGACTATTTGATCCTACCTTTTTGATGCGTAGATCATGGCCTAGTGATTGTTGATCGAACTTAACCATGCCAAAATGCCCGAGTCTTGACTCATTGTGGATTTATCCTTGCAACCTTCCATTTGCAGATCTCCACCCTGGCTTCACCATTCTGAATAGCCATCACAACCCATCCTTCTACCCAGTGGACCCTATCATCATGTTTGTTGTCTGAGCTAAAAAGACCAATTCAACTTATGTAATACCAACCATCCAGTGCGGACCTCTATTAACCTTTTGCTGCCATTTGCTTGACCATTCAAAAATGATGAAATTGTGGCATCTCTCCACCTATCAGGTCCCAATCACACAATTGTCATCTGATCTCCCATGCAAAAATTGGCTAAGTGTTGGCCCTTGAGTGGGCCTCTCACTGTGGACTTCCATATGCAGGCTGTTGTGGTGAGTTTTCCATTCCAAATGACCTCGGGTATCAATCTTCTTGCCTCATGGAACCCACATTTATTTCCTTCGTTTGAGCCAAAGCAATGAAAATAATTGAGTAAAAATAATTTGCGGACTGCCCCATGTGGGTCGCCGCTTGTGGATGGCCACTCTTTCATCACCATGCTAAAGGACCATGATCTCCCATCAGTGTTCTCCACGGGACCTTACCTTGTTGTTTCCATTTGATAGTCTCTTGGTGAACAAACAAATGATGCCTAGGCTTCCTGCAGACCCGATAGTATGGGTTTCCTTCAGTAGACTTTCATCTTGCCTCTGCCATTCAGAATGACTATCCTCTAGCGCCTTCCCACACTGTCCACCTTGCACTCCTCCAAACGGATTGAACTTCAGTGACTAAGTGGTGACCTTCCACCAAGTCTACAAATCCTACATGGTAGGATGTTGCCTATGAAATGTCGTTCTACCAGCACCATTTCAACAACAGAGCATTAAACAACCAATAGACCTCTTGCGCCCATGTGCCTTAGGCCCACTCACTTAAATGACCAATTTCATGACTCCAAAACCATAAAGTTGATTTCACCCATGTGCCTAAATGGCCTAACCTTCCTAGTGGACCCCACTTTAAGGCCAAATCCTAGAGCGAGTCCAAATCCTGGTGTGAGTAGAACCTTACGAGCTGTTGTACCCCTAATTGTTGTTCATTTTTCAGCTACCTCTAGAATGACTACTAGCCTAGGGAAGTCCACACCCCTGGGCCCACATGGCCATAACTTCCCCAAACGAATAGCTAATGTTGATTTGAAAGAGATTTTAAGACCTTTGAATGATGAGTTCCCTAATCTAACATCTCTATTTAAGATTTTGGCTAGCACTTCTCATGCTTCTACAATTGAATGTACTTAATGATCTCTTGCCTGTAGGATATATTGAACTAGCTGTAGGGCCTTGGGAGGTGACCATAGAGGAGGAAAAAGGAAAGAAAGCTACCAAGGCACCACGGGGCAATGAAGATAAAGACCAAATAAAATATAAATTCCAAGGGGAGCCCCTCAAGTCAAAGGTCACCACAGACTGGAAAGAGATCTCAGATAATAAATTGGGACATATTGACATTGATGAATTCAAGAAAAGGGTCATCATCAATCCTACCACAAAGAATGCTAGGAATATTAGAAAGAGTGGGTTGGCCAAGGCTGCCAGTTTCCCACCTACTCTTATTCCTCCTAAGCTCTTGATGGCCTACAAAGAGGCATATCAAGAAGATACTAAAATAATTGAGGATAAGGATGGAAATATATTGGTTGATTTGTCCACCAAATCAATAGGGAAAACTTTCCATATCCCTACCTTTGATGAAATGGAAGAGACATCCAAGGAATATGCAAAGACCCTATGGGATACTAACCCCCTCAAGTGCAAGAAGCTTATCAATCAATACTAGCTAAAGGAGAAGAGGGGTAGTGCAAACAAAGTCCCCCAAGAACTCTTTATAAGTGATTTCTATGAGGATTACCATGACTTGGTAACCTTATTGAGTAGACTTATGGGCCTTCCAATGGTCACTTTTTCCCAATAATGGATGTTATATTTCATTGAGGAAATTATCCAAGGAAAGACAAAATTCTATTAGATTTGAATGATTAGCCAATGCTTGCATGAGCAGTTTGTGGCAGTGAAGAAAACTTCACAATTTTACATGGCATCATACCTCATCTATTTGTTGGCTGATCAGGTGCAATACAAAGGCTTATTTATGGCTCCCAGTTAGCCTCCAGGAAGGGAGCTAAAGGTATATGATAAGTATTCTCAACTCCAATATAGGAATTTAAAGGACTACTATAGGGTCAATGACGCCTTCATCTGGCATATCATCAAGTTACTTGGAGGTGACTTTGAAAGAAGAGTGACACACAGTGCCAATGCCTTCATCCACTATTTTTGCTTTCTGTTCATTCAATTTCCCAAATTCACATACATCTAATCCAAGTGTTTCTCAGAGAAAACATATAAGCTGCCTTGGTATCCAAATGACTAGTTGGTATTACTAGAACTCTCCCGACCACTGCAATGTGCACATACCCTCTTGAGTGACAAACATAGGGTGGGGATCCCTTATCCCCTCAAATTTGTTCAAAGAATGTATGCAGTCCCTGCATCAAAGTGTGTGGAGTATTCTGATAAGGAGTTGGTTGAATACAATTTGGAGCTCTACACTACCTGACCGCAAATGGACCCATATGGCAAGCTGAAGAAGGTGGCTGGGATAGAGTATGCCCATCCAAATAATGCCAAAGAATTTTGGGCCAATTGCAAAGATAATAAAGAAGTATAGATAAGGAACTACATGCACATGACAACATATTTCATCAAAATGGTTAAGTTGTTTCTGGTCCCTGACCAGATTGTTGAAGAAGAAAACACAGCGATTGATCCCAGGTATGATGTTATCGCTAACCTACCATTGCCATTGATCGAATAGGATGAGGAAGAGGTCAACGACCTCGATATTCTAATGAAACCAATTGAAGCAAGAATGAAACAATCGATTGATGGGAAAATTGCACAACTAAAGCTACAAGGGGATACTCTAACATATGGTGAGTTTGAGGATGAACCAGAGAGAAACATTGATAGCTCCTCTACCATATCTACCCCAACTGGAGAGACCTTAGTGTATCCTCCTACTACATGGTCTAGGAAGTAGAAAGAAACATTTGAAGGTGAACCTTCCAAGAAACCAAAGATGTTGGGCAATTTCATGAAAATGCCCACTATCCAAGAAGACCCGCTCCATGAAGGAGAGGAAGAAGAGGTCAAGTAGCCAAATCCCCCACCTAATGCCTCCACTCTTGTAGTCACCACTACTGCTATTTCCACTACTATTTCTCCTTTGCTTTCCTCCTAGGTGATGGTTTCCTTTTCTCTACCTGCAATGGACATTTCAGTCCACCATGCCTCCACTTCCCTTATAATACAAGTAATGGTTATAGATTCCTTGTATACCACCACTTCTTTGTTCTCCTCCTCCTCCATGTCTCCATCGTCATCCCTCCCACTAGTTCCTACAAAAATTCCAATTCCCACTCTCTCACTCCTAGAGGCTTTTGCTCAACACATGCAAAACATATTGACAAAGTTGTTTGTGGTGTTAATGAACTAAGTGGTACAAGATACCCTGGAATAGGTTGTTGCTAACCTCCCTATCCATCCTCCTCCAACTGAACCACCCATGATGGAGGCAACAATGAAGATATTCAAAGAATTACAAAGGTAAGAGAGGCAAGCAACCAAAGAGATGGAAGAAGAAGCAAATGACTACCATGAGCAACCTAAATATCAGCATCTAGTGATTGATAAAGTGGTGTGTGAGGAAGAGGAGGAGGAAATGCAATCATCTAAAGAAGACGTTGAGGAGCCAAGTACAAAGTGTATTGTGGAAACCTTTGACCTAGAGCTTGAGGAGGATTTGGACAAACAAATCAAGGATGTTTGAAAAGAAGATGAAGGAAAACCCTTTAATGAAGAGAAGGATACAAATGAGAAAATGGAGGACACTGAACCTCCAACTAGGAAACAAGGAAATTCCCAGAGACAGAGCATCATGAAGAATATTGGCATGAACAACAAGAAGAAGAGAAAACCTCTGAGGGAGAGGACAACCCCAAGGAGCACACAATCACTGAGTCCCCAAGTAAAGAAACAATATTCATTTGGGATTCTAATGAAGAAGAGGAAGAAAAGACAAAGAATGAGACTCCAAGTGGCAAAGTACCAGAAATTCAACATACCCGTGAGGAAGAAGGTGATCATGAATCACCAAAGGGGGAATCCCAAGTACCTGAATGGTTTGAAAAGTAGTTAGAAAAGAAAATCCTAGCTCCAATGGATCTGAAGGAAAGGATGGAAGCCATTCTAGCTTGAGTACAGATAAGTATGAAGAAGGAAAAGAAGTCAAGGGTCATATCCCACCTGACAATGGATGCATTGGGATCTAGGATAGTACATATAGCCACTCCGATAATGGGGGAAGAAGGGATCAACTATAATATTTCTACCATTGACTTAGGGATGACAAAAAGAGAGCAAAAAATTGACCATCTTCAAGGATTTGTTGCCACCATTATGCATGAAATGCATAAGGACAAGACCTCTAAGGAGGAGCTAAAGGCACAAGTGGCAAACTTAACAACTTATATTCAAGAATGGTCTTCTGCTGAGGAGCTTTAGACCACCACAACTATTGTCTAAGGACCGCATTGATAAACTGGAGAGAAGGAAAATTTGGAAAAATGTCGTAGAGGATTGGTTCCATTAGGTCTTCTACAATGGGAATATGGGAATTGGTCGTGCTGTCAAGACAAAAAATTCTTGGAGGTGCAAAAAATAACTTGAAGGAATGAGGAAGTTCAACATTGACTTCCCTGAGCTATATAGGATTACATATCCTAAAATTGAGGCAATCCTTGGGATGCCCGAAAGAACATGAGAAAAGGAGCTATCTTTAGTAAAGGATGATCACTAGCTCATCGAGATGTGGAAGCTAGGCCCTCAACCACAAGAAAGAGATATTGGAACAAGGTACTCCATGAAGTGGAGCTTGATATCAGTTGGGTCCAAGAAATTAGGACAGCCTATGGGGAGTATTTGAAATTAATGACAGATTATGGCATGCTTGCCATTGAGATGGACCTAGACAAGATAAGGCCACTCTTCCATAAAAATATGGAGAGTGGAACCAAAAATGCACTCATGACATATTTTATGGGTTTTGCTTCATGAGCCTTCACCCAATCCAAGTAAGTGATGAAGAATACTCCCAAGTGCGATAAAGATTGGGATGTGATTACTAGCCGATGAAAGAATTTAAACTTCTAGGTGCTTCAATCCGATATTATGGAGTGAACAAAGCTTTAGACATTGATCAAAATATTCATGGAATATGATACTATGAAGAAACAAGAAGGAAATTTGGTTATTGATGATGAATTCCTAAAAAAATAGCTAAAACAAGGAAATCAACTAAAGACAAAAGAGCTATAGTGTTGCCCACAAGAGGACAAAATAGGCTAAAAGACAAAGATGTAATTTTAAATTGTAAAATATTTGGGGGTAGGTGAAACCTTAATTTGTAGTGAATTTTGGCCACACAATAAGATTGAATCTTGTCCATTCATTTTATTTTTTGGACAGTATAAATAGGGGGTCTTCTCTCATTTTCAAGAGAGAGTTGAGTTGTTGTAAAGACATGTTGCTAGAATGTTAATATAAATTCATTGATTTGCTGGATTCTTGAGTTCCAACTTCATGTTGCATGATTCTTCTTCTCATAGTTAGTAAATTTGGATAGATTTACTTCGATGTTCTATCTGTTTTAACTTGCTTTGATAGATTAGTTAATGTTGCTCATTGGTGGTGAAGAATTATATTGTGTTGACGCCCTTCCTTATTCACGCTTTTTTGTGGTGAAGAATCCTATTGTGTTCCTCCTCTCTTCACACATCAATTGGTATCAGAGCTCACAAGGTTTGTGATAGGTAAGAATTTGGTGTTTTCATTTTTGTGTGCATTATTGTGGGTTGAAAATGAGCCCGATGGATGAGAGACTAGGTAGAGAAAAGAGGAGACACCTAGGTGAAGAGTAAAGCGACACAAGGTGAAAGAGACTTGCTTTAGACAGAGATGGATTTTTTGAGGAAGAGTTTGCAAGTTGAGGGTTCAAAGTAGATGAAGAAAAGTAAAGAAAAGGAAAGGAAAGAGGCAATTGATAAAGAGATCAAGGTATTGAGACAAGCTTGAGAATAATTCAAGGTGATGAAAGAAAGGTTTGAAGAAGAGTGGGAACAGGTGCATAGACAAGCCACAAGTTGGAATTTAAAAGTTAAGAAGAGAACATCATGGCCCATAAAGAAGATAGTACACAAGAGAAGACAAGAGAAGGTGATAGCATCTTTGATGGAAGAAGACCAAGAAAAATTTGAACAAGTTCAGGTGATGATAAAGGAGGAAAAACAAAAAGTTGTAGCCATATCAGAGTTTGAAGACATGAAGAGAGAATTGATTTTGGAGGGAAGTGATGAGAAAGAGAAAGATGAATTAATGATGGTAGAGAAAAGTTGGTAAAAGAAATATGAAGGTATGATGCTTACAATAGTAATTTTTGTTATGATGGAAATTTTGAGGGCAATTAAATTAGAGTTCAAACTGAAACAAGGTACCACAACAAGGTTGGTAATGTTTTCAAGTAAGAAGGAAGATAAAAGGCATCCATCAAGCATAATGTTCATGAAGCAGTACATCAAGATGAAAGGTGATAAGACATTCATATTATTGACCCATTGGAAGGGTCTACCAAATTATGAAATATCTTCTACAAATCCCTTTCCAAGGGACTTGGAATTCTTTTTAGGCTGGGTGTATGGTGCAAGAGCACCTTGTTGAGTCAATTTTGTCAAAATGGTCATTTTTTGTGTACTTGTTCAAATGCTAAGATTTAGTTATTTTTTAGTCTTTTTTGTTACATAAGGTATATTTAGACCTTTTTAAATGTATTATGCATGGTTGGGAGTCATTTGGGTTAATATTGCAAAAGTTGCAATTTTTTTGTAAAAGTTGTCATGTGTAAACTTGTTAAAATTGCAAAAATGCAATATAGTGGAAGATGAAAGGTCATAAGTCCTAAAGTTGGTTATAACTAAATCCATATGGTTTTTAAAGTCTATATATTTGTCATTCCATCATTGTATAGGCAGGTGGTTGAGAATTCAAATGAAAAACAACAATATCACCATGAAATTTTGCAATTTGTAAACATTTTCTTTTGTTTCCATGCCTTGTTCGGATTCATATGGGAAGATAATGGTGAAAAAATGATTGTATGTTAAATTAACTCAAATATATTACTTTCAAATGGAATTGGGATCAAATTTATAGGTTAATATTTTCTCAAGTTATGACAATTTTACTCCAGGTAGGTAGATTCAAATTTGAAGCGGGCAACAAGCAACAAAAATTCAATATCTTTCATTTCTTCTATTGAAATTTGCTAAAATCTTACATGGAGGTATGTTTTAAGGTAATGAATGAGTTCCTTTTGGTTTCAAAATTTTTGGAGTAGATACAAGTGGAATTTCTTGATGTTGTAGGTGACTGTCATAATATTTTCAAGCAATTTGGAGGTTTGAGGCTAGGGTTTGTTAAAATACTTCAAGAAAAGCATGCCCAATGGTAGAATAAGAATATGTAGGTTTAATTAGATGTGTTTGTTCCATTGGAGTATTTTTTTTGTGTTTGGAATTTATAGAACCTATAAACCCCTATTGGCACAAGCCTAATTAGGCCTAGGAAGGGAATGAAAACCACATTTATGCAGCAAACCTTACAAAGGAACCTATGCCAATTTTTGGATACATGTTGACACTCAATAAAGGATGTTTGAAACTTTTTTTACAATATTTTTATCTTCTCTCTATCAAAATTTATTTAGGACTGTCCTAAATGGAAGATTTACTAGAATGTGGTAGCATACTTGTGAAAATCCATTAATCAAAGGAACTCTGAGTTCTTGGTGTCTAAGTTTAGTTTTTTGGGTTGAGGATAGATTGTGTAAGGCCTCTTAAGATTTTATTGAAGAATTTAAAGTCATTTGAGTCTATTTGGGTGTTTGAAAATGTTGAAAGCATGTGAGGAAGAGAGATATTTTCAGTTTTTATGCCAAGTGCATGAGAAGTTGAGTTGTGTGAACCCTTCTACTACATCAAAAGCACAAAATTAAATATGAGCACCAACTCACAAAGAAAATTCTCAATACTAAAATTATAATCATAAAAACAAAATACATTTTGCACTTCACTAAGAAAAATTCATGATATCAAAATACATTATACACGTTTGCTCCATAACAAATTCAACACACACCAAAAGCAACAACCTAATTAATAATATGGCTATATCAGAGCATAGTTCAGAGACTTTGACTTCTGTGACCTTGGAATATCCACAAACTAAGTACAACAGAAACCATATGCAACTCAACTCCCATCATATATAACCTAAAGTCAAAAAATTAAATGCACAACTAGCTCCCATGAACAAAACATAGTACACACACAATACTGTACTCAATGAATGATGACAACATTATTGAAGAGCATGATCTTCACATCCATGTCTATTGAAACTTCATTCACCCACAAGCACATATGTAGAAGAACCAATTGCTTCCTAGCTACACAATGAACACAACTAGTCTCCACCTTTTCTCAACACATATGTCCCCTACCACTGACTATTATTTAGCAATATAAAAATGGTGGTAGATAGTAAAGAACATGAATAATGACTACCATATGAGTGATTTCCATGAACACCAGCAACATCGAACCTTCAAAAACCTCATGTCTTAAGTCTCCATACATAGGAAATACATACTCATAAAATAACCATGATTATATTATAAGTTTCAAAAACTAAAGAAACCTTATCATCACACCTACAAAATCCATTTTGAGCATATTAAAAGAGTGTTATTCAATGCTCCACAACAATTTTTCACTCACATCACTCCTCAGCCATAATCTCATATGAAAGCATACATACCAACTTGAGCCTGTCATAAACCTTGATGACATAGCACAAACTCCTCTTTAAGATTCAAATACTTAGTGTCATTTAATAATAAGTGTGGACTTCAATATATGAAAGACCATGATAGCCATATCACTCATGCAAAGAGCTTCCTCAAACAAAAAAAAATCCATCACCAAAAATAGAATATGCAAGATGCTCTTGAACCACCCTATTCAAGCTAACAAAAATAAATAAGGATTCATCGCAACAATTACAAAAAACTTGACCCCGTATGAAAAACATGGACCCTTTACCAAACCAAAAAGTAGCAAAATGATAGCAAAAACAACACACTATAGATGCAGAAAGAATCAACTAACAACATAGGCACAACAAAGAAAACCCAAAAAAGACCCAAAAGCTATTTGTTTGAACCCTCCCATTTCCTCGCCAAGAGGTTTAACAAATCCTCCCCAATCTAGTTGGGGCCTTCATCCATGGTGTTCTTGTTGAACTCCTCAATCACCTCCAAGAGAGTGAGAGAGGACTTGTGAATCAGCTTGACAACAAAATGAGCCAAACAATTAACCTTCTGATTCAACATAGGCACTTGCTCCTGCAACCCTCTGAGCACATCCTCTTTGTCTTCTTTGCTATGGATCTCTATTTTAGCACCAACACTAGTGTCTGACGAATTAGTGGAGTCCTCACACAACATCTAGTTAAGGTCTAAGAAGTAACTAGGATCTTCAATGAGATCAATGTCCTTCCTCTTTTTAGTGGCTTTGATTCCTTCCACTATGTCACTAGACCTATGTATGTCACTGGAAAGAGTTTCAACAGGGGTTTCTTTTTTGCTCTTTTCTAGTCTATGCGATCTTCTCACACTCAAATGCTCTACCCCTAAATCATAACAAGACCCCACCATAGTATCTCCCTTAGAATTTTTTTCCTCATCCAATTTTCCTCCTCATAGACTAGAAAAGCTCTTGGGAGAAGAGCCTTTCCTTTCTTCTTAGCTGCAGTAGTGCTACTCTTCTTACCTTTCGACTCACCAATCCCAACCACTACAATAGCCTAAGGAAAACTAGACACAATTTTAGTTTTTTTAGGGGAGGAGTGGCAATGGTATTAGTATCAGGGACCTCTTCAAGGATATGGGATTTTTTCTTGGAACCCACCAAAATAATAGGGGAAGGGTTACGAATGTTAACCTTAGGAGAAACTAATTCTTCAACCCGCATAGATGAGATGGGTTTGGAAAAGACTAAAGCCAAATGGAAATGGTAAAGTCTGTGGATCAACCCTTGGTGTAAAGGTAACAAAGGTGGAGTGTTAGGGTTGTGAATGGAAAAATCCTAGGTTTCTTTAATGGAGCTTTCAAGAGAGGAAAGGAGAAAAAAAGGAAAATTGAGCAACATCCTATGCCTCAAATTATTCAGTAGTGGTACGTGATAGAAAAAATATACCTTGTAGCACCCTTCGAGAGTGACATACTTCATAATGGCTAGGTAGACCTTATCCCAAGGTTGAGGAAACACTTCATGATAAAAGCCACACTAATTTTTCATTGGCTTTTCATTACCTTTGAAGAAAGCATTCAAATTCACCAAATCCTTGGATTTGGTGTGCTTTTTATAATTTATGCCCTCATAGGAAAGACCAGTGACCCTACCAATGACCTCTTCAATGACATCTAAGGGAATTCCACCCAAACTAACTTGCCAATTCTTCCAAGAGATAGCAAAATAGGCTGACAACATTTCATCGTGGCCCACAGGATTTTCCATTAGCGGCACTAACCCACCTTCTAAACAAATATGCCATGATAGGGGATCCTGGTGGAACTCCTCGAAACTATCTAGCTTAGTTCAAACATGATCACCACCCATCATGACCCACAATACACAGTAGAACAAAAGGCACAACTAGACAATAAAAAGAGCACTAAAAATGAAACCATTCCAAAAAAATTTACAAACCCCCGATGGGGTGAACAGGCTTAATAAAGGCATAGTAATAATCACACGTACCAATAGTCTTTTCTAATGATGGATGCCACACAAGACTATCATAATCTCCCAGTCACCCAAGATTAGGCCAAATAAAAGTAATAATGGCCTCCGAAAGTAATTTCACATATCTCATCAACTTTCAAGAATTACACACTTTCCCAAGCCATTTAAATGCATTGGGAAGATTTAAAATATTTAAGTACATTTGATAAAATATGAGGTGCAAAAGATGCCTTAATTTGAAAATATTAAGAGAAAAGGAAAAATAAAATCTTGTACTCAACCTCCATAAGATTTGGAGCAATCTATTGTAGCATTGAAACGAAAACCCATAAGTGTTAAAGGCCCCACCAACAGTAAACACAAGAAGGAAAAACCACTTGGAAATCCACGTTACCATGAAAACCTCATCCCACTAGGACCAAATCAGCCAATGATTCATTAGGGAATGCCACCTATTCTTGAAAAAGCAAGACCAATCAATCATTAAAATTAGAGTGATTCCTTTGCTCCAATAGGATTAGCCTTTGGATAGGTTCTAGAAAAATCTCAAATTTCCTCCAACACTTGCAACTCTACCATGTGGACCCTAGGTTGGCAAAGCCATCAACCACCTGATTACCTTCTCAAAAATTATGAGAAAGGTAATGCCCATTAAGCTTTGAGATTAAAATATTAATATTCAGAAGAACATCCCATAGTTTCCAACTGAGTTGGTGGCCCTTATTAACTGATTCAATTACACTTTTAGAATCCCCTTCTATCTCAAGGAACCTAATTGCGAAAGAGACAACAATCTCAACACCCTTAAGTAGTGCATGATCCTCCACCACCATTGAAGATTGGATACCAATACCACTAGCAAATCCTATGACCAAATCGCCCCAATAATCCCTTATGACTCTTCCTATGCTAGTCGAACAAGGGTTCCTATTGGTTGTGCCATCAAAATTAAGTTTAAACCAACCCTTAGTTAGCCTTTTCCAAACAATATCCTTCCTAGTGATAGATTTGGAATTACCAAAGGAATCAACCCCAAGATCAATAGTCTAGGCTTTAGTCATTTTGATCTCCCACTTAGTTGGGACAGTGTCAGGTGACTTCCACTTAAGAAAGGAGACACTTTCAGATATTAGTATTGAACTGAACCCAAAAAATTCCTTTGGGCTCTTCTCAATATCATGGAACACTCTATTGTTCCTTTCCTTCCAAATATGCTATCAGAAGATAGGTGGGATTTGCCTCCAAATTTCTAAAGGAAAGGGGTGACAAAAAGGCCAATACCACCCCTCCAAAAAGGAAACCAAATCACTATTTAAAGTCTAGTGTGTCCCTAACTTTTGAAACACCAACTCCCAGACACCAACAACAAATGGACAGTGTAGAAGCATATGATCCACTGATTCTTCATTGGTTTTGCATAACATACACTTGTTCAAGATTTGGAAACCCCTCCTTATATTTTCTTGGGTAAGGATCCTGTTGTGGCAAGTCGTCCACGAAGAGAAATTTATCTTAGGGATCAGATAATGGTTCTAGACTAGCCGCCATAACTTACTTTGGACTTCCCTGTCAGTCAACATACCACAATTCATTCAAACATTCAAGTCACCTTTGCTATCAGCAGTCTAAAATAAATCATCTTAAATAGGAGACAAAGGAAATCTAAACTAAGATAGCAGGATCTATAAGGAATAAGTGATACATTGTAGGTTAGGGGAGACAGGGCCATAGGTACTTAAAAATTTCCAACACCTAGCCCCCTAAGCAACAATAGTATAATCCTCCACATTCCTACCAAAGAATCTAGCAGCAGATTCCATTAAATTTTTGAATTCAAAATCGGTTAGAGAGGAATCCAATAGCTAGGAATCCTCCCAAAATTGGATTTTATTAACCCTTCCAAGCTTCCATTTTAGACCGAACAACAATAGCTTCCACATTTTGAAAATTTTATTCCAAGATAGAGACCCTATGGGTGATAAATTTCCATACTATTGATTAGTGAGCCATTATTCAAGTATTTAGATTTCATTATTCTGCACCAATCCTTCTTATCTCTTAATTGGTCCCAACCCACCTTAGCAAGCAAAGCCTTATTTGAAGCCAGGACATGCCTAATGCCCAACCCACTGGCAACCTTAGGATGAAAAAAAATGTCCCAACTGACCATACACAACTTCTTTTTATCATCAGTCGTTAACCAAAGGAAGACATGTTGAATCTTCTCAAATTTCTTAGCAATATAACTAGGCATTTTGAACATGGACATAAAATAAACTAGTATACCCTATAGAGAAATAGTGAGGAGCTGATGTTTACCCACATGAATCAAGAGAGAGACCTTCCAACTAGCAAGGCTTATCTGTAGTCTCTCAAGGACATAGTTCTAAAAATTAGGAGTGACTTCCTTGATAGTAAGGGGGAGGCCAAGGTACACCGAAGGAAGTGAGGACACAACCCAACAAAGTTGTAACACAATCCTACAGCCCAGGAGAATAGTGGAAGAAATAGATCATACTCTTATTATAATTGATGTATTGATCAAAACAAGCCACATAAAGATTGAGAAAACCTTTCCATTTATTTTCCTCAATCACGAAAGCTCTACCAAAAAGCATAGTATCATCCAAAAATTGTTGGATGGTCATTGGTGCATGGGTGGAAGCCAGTCTGATCTCCGTGATAGAGCCCACTGGCAATGGACTAGCCACATTCCTACTCAACACTTCAACCACCATAATGAATAAATAAGGGGAAAGGGGGTCACCTTTTGTAATTCCCCTTCTAGCCTCAAAGAACCCCTAGGAAAATCCATTGACCGGGACAAAGTACTTTACAGTGGAGACACATTCCATAATGTTTTTAATAACTTTTTTGATTGAAGCCAAACTTACCAAGGACTTTGGGTAGGAAGTTCCATAGAACTTTATCATAGGCTTTAGATATATCAAGATTGAATTTGATGCTAGATATGTTACAACAATCCATAAAATGAATAATTTCATGGGTGGATAAAGTAGCATCCAAAATATGTCAGCTAGGAACAAATCATTTTTGACAGGGGCTAATCAATCTCTCAAGGACGAGTTTCATCCTGTTCACTAAAATTTTGGAGAAGACTTTATAAACAATATTGCAATGAAAAATAAGATGAAATTTTTACATGGTAAGGGGGTAGCCATATTTGTGCACTAAAGCAATGAAGGTGTGGTTTAGCTATTTGAGGAGTTTACCTAAGTAAAAGAAGTCTTTAGCAGCAAGGTTAAGATCTACCCACACAATCTCCCAAAAATTTTGAAAACAAGTTAGGGGGAAACCATCTAGCCCTAGAGCTTTAAAGGATCCCATAATAAACACAATAGATTGAACCTCCTCAAAAGTAACCTCCCTGAGAATAGAAATATTATCCACATAATCAATAGGAGCAGGGAGGGGTTTCAACATAAAATCCACCAACCCGGGTGTTGGAGCCTCATCAAGGAGAGAGTAAGCTTGCTGCAAGTGATTAGCAGCTAAAAGATAAATCTAAATAGGGTTAGAAACATCCACACCAACCTCATTTATGAATTTTTTAATCTGATTCCTTTTTCTATGTTTAAGGGACGACACATGAAAGAAGGTGTTCTTGTCCCCTTTAGCAAGCCACTAAATATTGGACATTTGCTTCCAAAAAACCTCTTCTTTCTTTAAAATTTTTTCCCATTCCACTCGTTCCTCCTTCTCCTGATGGCCTATCAGAATGCTATTGTCACCCTTTTCCATTTTCTTTTACAACTCACTAAGCTTATCTACCACAACCCATTTCTAGTGGAACACATCACCAAACAACCATTTATTCCACCCTTTGACCATCAGTTTGATATGTTTAAGTCTTTGAGAGAGTTTGAACATAGGGGAACCCTACACAAGGATATTCCACTAGAGAACAACTTTATTCTAGAAATCCAGAGGGGAGTTCCACATTATTTTGAACTAGAAAGGGAAAGGACCAACAACAGAGTGATTTGAGGGGAATAGCAGTAGAGGATTGTCATTTGAAATAGTTCTAGGAAGAGCCAGCAGGTTAGCATTAAGGAGAGCAGTCTAATTGGTGGAGAAAAGGAAACGGTCAAGGAGGACCTGAATTAGGTCAGCCCCCAAGTGATGGTTCAACCAAGTAAATGCTTGGCCCTAAAGACCAATATTAACCAAACCAATACTACTCAAAAAATCGATGAGATTAGACATGTCAGTATAAACAATAAGACCCCTATTTTTCTTCGACGGGTAAAGTGGAGAGTTAAAATCTCCTACCACCAACCATCGATCATCCTTATTAATAAAAATTCAATTAGAGATCTCCATTCAAAGGAATTTTCTCACATTCCTAATATTAGAAGCATAAACATTAATCAAGAACTAAAATCCCCCAACATTGGAGAGCTTTATACCTATATAGTTCCTACCCTAGAATAGCTAAGAGCCACAAAAAATAGAGGGATTCCAGAGCACTACAAGACCACCAAATGCTCCATCAGCATCACTGCAAGAAAAGAGGGAATTTGGCCAAATATACTTGGCTATAGGATCAGAATTTGTTTTCTTCATTTTAGTTTCTTGGAGTTGTAATAGTCTCCACCTCCTTTTCATGACTTGGGGAAACAACCTTCTCAACTTCATCCCAAATATCACCATCCTCCAAACCATTCGAGAAAGAAGTTAAAGCTGAGGATATAACCAAGGACAAAATAAGGGACTCAGAGGGAACCAAGGACTCTATAGATGGAATAAAATTTAAGGACAACACTAGGATCACTAGGTTAGCCAAAATAGTCTTAGCCAGGGACTCAATTATCTTAAGAAGGTCTAATTCAAAGCGGAAGCCATCCGAACGGATCTCTACTGAAGGAGCACTAGGACAGGGGTGATTCCTTATCAAGGATTTATAATCTATGATAAGGTGTCCTAGTTTAGCACACTTTTGAAAATAAATCACAACATTCTCATAGGAGATAGGTTGAACCCATGAACAAATACCGAACAGAGCTTCACAGAATTGGGAAGAGTCTTGTTAACATCAATGTTAACACTAAATTGAGAAAATACTAACCTAAACATGGAATTAGTGATAGAGTATGAGGTAATGAACTGGCCAAGAGAATCCTCAATGCACCAAAATAAAAACTCATCCTACTATTCCAGAGGAAGACTAGGGAGTTGAATCCAAAATAGAGCCAACTTATAGAGATCTACATTAGGATTGAAACCTGGCTTCCAATGACATAAGGACAGCACATGTTTCCCATAAACCCAGGGGCCTGATGAGAGAACAGAGACTAAATACACCTCAACAATAAACTTAAATAGTAAAAGACCACCTGCCATGGCACAAACACCAACACTACCCTTCAAACCCCATTTGGCATCTACCCACCTTCACACCAAATCAATCGAGGGTTGAAAGGAGAGAAACTTACCCACAACCACCAACTCCATGGAAGAAGCTAATTTATAGCTAGTAACTTCTAGAATGGAGAACTCATTTCCAGAGATAATAATCTCTACATTTTGACAACATGGAGAACCCATAGGGGATGGTCCTTTGTTAGTCAACACATCTTTCCAACCCTTGGATACTGGGGTATCATGGAGCCCAAGCACCTCAAGATCAAACAAAACAGAGGTCACAAGATCCCTAGAAGAAGACAACACCAGGAAGGGCCCCAAAAGTGGTGCCCCATGTGTTTAAGGGACAATTTGGGGAGAGAGGGATAGTGGTGGGGGATCGAGAGGTACCCTTGATGCATAGTTGACCATACACAACAAATTCAAAAAGGAGGAGCGGAAGAGAGAAGTGGGAAAATTCAAAATCTTAACCTAACATGGTGTTACCCAAGAGGTGACTTGACCATATTGACAAATCAAATTTGACATGGAAAAATAGAAACTTCATTTGACACTACAACCTGGCTTGGAAAGTGACTTCAAATATGCTTATAGAGTAAGTAGGAAAGTAGGTGAAGTAAGCAAGCAGGAAGCTCAAGCAAGTAGGTGAAGTAGATAAACAAGCAACTCAAGTAAGCAAGCAACTAGCTTAATGAAATCATAGAGACAATCAACCCTTGACATTAATGACAAGATATTTCAATAATCTCCCCCTTTTTCATTGATGGAAACACTTCTTGAAACCAAAACCAAACTGCACTAAAATCAAATTTCTCCTAGAAACACCTACAAAAACCTATACTTCTCTAAAACCAATACTACTCCCCTTGAATCACTACTCCCCCTTTGATATCAATGACAAATAGAACAAATTATTTACATGGCATAAAGAGTGAATTTTTTGATCCCATGACATTAAAATATGACTTAGCACATGAGATGGATATGTTGACTTAAAAGGTCTTTAGCATATGAAAATAATATTAAAAACAATAATAAAGATTTGATGAATAACAAGCAGCTTTACAAGGTAAGAGATACTCTAATAACTCATTCCAATTCTATTTTCTAGAATTCCAATAACATAAGAAGAATAACCTGTAATACTGAAAAACCCTACATAACTGAAATGAGGCTAATAAAGTATAAAAATGAAAGCTCCCCCTGAGTTTAAACACCTTCTCAAGGATGGAGTGAGATCACTCCTAACTTCTTTTTTTCTACCTCTTTCTTCTCCCCCCTTCATTTCTTAACAACCTTTTTAGTCACCTATTGCTATCTCTTTCTATCTTGTTTGAAATAATCTGCAAAATTGCTTCTACAGGTGTTTACAGTATGACCAAAATTATTGCATGTGTAACATACAACATTGTAATTCAAAGGAGAAAAAGAGTTACTATTCATAAATCTAAAATCATTTCTTGCATAAACTCTATAGTTTTCTGCCTTGTGACCAAAATGATTGCATAAAAAATAATACCCATAAAAGAAAGAATTTTTAAACCTGGTCACGTGAGATTTCCTTGAAATAGGAGGTCTTCTAGAAGTGTTATTTCTAATTTTTGAATGCAAATATTTTGTGCAATCAGAGCAACTCTTTTTTTCTTCTTTTTTTTCAAGCTTGGAACATTGACCTTCTTCAAATCCAACTCCACTCTTATCAGCTAAATATTTTTGTGAACTAATGATCTTGTCAAATGACAAAATAATTCTGATTTATCTTCTCATTATTCAACCATGTCAATGATTTTCTCAAATTTTTAAGGGAAACAATTTCAGCTTCAAATCTCTCTACATCCTCTTCTTTAATCCTTAACTAATTTCTTATTTCTTCCACAATCCCTTTTTCCTCTTCGATTTGAACCTTCAAATCAACAATCAATTTTTTTACTTTTCCAAGAGCTTGAGATGTATTGACCTTTGAATCATTGTCTTTTTGTTGTTGTAATTTCAACTTTATGTTTTTCTTTCTAAGTTTTTTTATTTCACTTAGTTCACCAAAAAGTTCTACTTCAAGATCTACTTGTCCATCATATTTATCATCTTCTATATCTTCATATTCAACCTCAAACATATTTACTTCTTCATCCATAAATAAGATTCATCTATTGAAGACACTTCACTTCACTATCTTCATCTATTGAGGAAAATGATTGTGAAAATAAATTAAAACATTTCAATGTAAGATTTCTTAAACTTATTCTTCTTACCTTGAATTTTTTCATTTATTTTCACAATTATTTTCCCCATTTTTCTCATAATGGAATTTAGATGCAAAGTGTCCCACTTTTTCGTAGTTGAAGCATTTGAAAAGAAACTTGCCTTTGTATCTTCTTGAACCCTTCTTCAATTTCCTTATGAAGTGCACCTCATCAGAATTAGAATCTTCATATGAACTATCAATAGTTGTAGGCTCCTTATCTTTCCCCTTTCTTGAAACCTTAAAGGATATCTCCTTTTTGACCGATTGATCAGGAGTAGTTCTCATCTCATAGGCTATAAGAATACCATGAAGCTCATCTACAATCAACTTGTCAAAATCCTTCATCTTCTCAATAGATGAAAACTTTGCATCAAAACACAAAGGAAGAGACCTTAATATTTTCTGAACAACCATAGACTCCTCAATCTTCTCTCCTAGGGCTTTGATTGTGTTGATAACTTCATCTACATGTAGAAAGTAAGAAACAACATTTTCTTCATCCTGCATCTTTAGACTCTCAAAATGTCTTATATGTGTATGAAGCTTTGTCTTCTTGACTTTATCATCTCCTTCATATGTTTTTTAATTTTTTCCCAAATCTCATGAGCTATATCAAAATGCATAACCTTCACAAATTATGTTTTAGACAAACCACATAAGATACCATTCATGGATTTTATATTATTTTCAAAAGCTTTCTTTCCATCTACATCCCATGGAGGAGCTAATGGAATTGTATAACTAGTTAACACACTTATCCAAAAGTCAAAACTAAGAGACATCAAATAGGTATGCATTCAAACATTCTAGAATGCATACTTAGATCTATCAAATAAGTGGATTTTTTTTGTAGCCATACCTTCATGAGAACCCATCTGTGTAATTAGGATCAACCTCCAAGTGATTAAGCTCACAAAATGAAGGAACCCTTCTCTGATACCAATTGAAGAAAGCATAAGAAATACTGAGAGGGGGGTGAATTAGTATTTCAAAACTTTAAAATTTAAAACCATGTAAATCAGAAATCAAAATAGTATGAGTAAACATTAGACACCATGAACACCAATATTATGTGGAAAACATTTTGGGTTAAAAAACCACAAAAAAATTGCTTTCATTCACTTCAAAGGGAACACCCTAGATTACACAAGTGAGAACCAACTCACTAGGAGAACTAACTCTCTTGAATCTTAGCATGAGCACCAACTCACATAGAAACTTCTCAATACTACAATTTTGATCACAAATCCAAAATACATTTTGCACTTCACTGAGACAAATTCATGATACCAAAATACATTCTACACTTTTTCTCCATAATAGATTCAACACACACCAAAAGGAACAACTTGATTATGAATATAGCTATATCAGAGCATAGTTTAGAGAGTCTGACTTATGTGACCTTGGAATATCCAAAAAATAAGTACAAAACAAACCATATGCAGCTCGACTCCCATCATGTATATCGCAAAGTTAGAAAATTAAACACACAACCAACTCCCATGAACACAACATAGTACACACACAAGCTCATACTTAATGAACAATGATAATGACATTATTGAAGAGAACGATCTTCACATCCACGTCTATTGATACTTTGTTCACCCAAAAGCACATAAACAAAAGCACCAATTTCTTCCTAGTTACACAATGGACATAACTAGTATCTGCCTTTTCTTAGCACATATGTCCCCTAGACGGATAACTAGTATCTAGCGATATACAAATGGTGATAGATAGTAAAAACCATGAATATATGACTTCCATATAAGTAATTTTCACAAAGAATAACATCAAACCTTCAGAAACCTCATGTCTCATGTCTCCATACACAGGTAAGACATACCCGTAAAATAACCATGAATATATTATAAGTTTCAAAAACTAAAGCAACCTTATCATTGCACCCATGCAATCCATTTTGACCATAATAAAAGAGTGGTCTTCAATGCTCCACAACAATTTTTACTCACATCACTCCTCAACCATAATAGAATATAAAAGCATACATACCAACATGAGCACATCCACAAGCTTGATGACATAGCATGACCTCCTCTTTAAGACTCGAATACTCAGAGCCATTTAAAAATAAGTTTAGACTTCGATATATGAAAGACCATGATAGCCATATCTCTCATGCAAAGAGTCACCCTAAAACAAAAAATAAATCCATCGCTAGAAACAAAATATGCAAAATTCTCATGAGCCACCCTATATAAATTGACAAAAATAAATAAGTTATCGTCGCAACAGTTACAAAAGGCTCGACTCCACATGGAAAACCTGGAATTGTTAATTTACTTGCCTCAGATAGCTAATACCATAATGTGCAATCTTTAGTCATTGATTACATTGACTAGAAAAATCATTAATATCGACGATATAAGATTGGTCATTACATTTACCTAAATGCAACATAAATAATTTTGTTTATATATATTCTATAGAAGGTGTAATGACATGAATTCTTGGATATAATACCTTCACATATTGACCAACTTATCTTCTAAACTGCAAGAATAAATCTTGCTCAATGGAAGGATACAAACCAAAACACGATGACTTTGTCTTAGAGAATACATTATGGATGCCTTAGCAAAAACTCTGCATCTTATCTCCATGTGTGGTAAACCAAAATAGAATTATATCTATGTAAACATATTGTAAACACATCAAACATGTGTACCTACCTTCACAACACACTTAGACACCTAGTTGATCACTATTCTTCCATATACTACATTATTGACTTGTACCAACATATATTTGTTGTTACTGTAGCAGACACGCCCCATTTAGAATGAAGACCCCCTCTTTCCTTTTTTCCTTTGCCGGGTTTTTTCTCCTTTGCCTCATTTTGCATGCCCCTATTCCTGAGATTAAAATGGTCACATGCATTAGAGTCACCAAATTCCCTTTCAGCAAAGTCACCTACCCAAAATTTTCCAAGTCTTTTTCCTTTACAGATCTGAGCCTGTGGGTTTCCTTGTGCTTTTTTTTATTACATCTACCAGACTCGGTGGGCCTGCATTTGTGGGTCTCCTCTTGCTGACTATCATCATTGCTCTGCCTATCAGGGTCTTAACTAAACTACCACACCAACTTGGGTTTCTGCAACCTTACCAACCTGCATACCAACTATACCTGCAATAAATATGCACCATTAATGACATTTCTCCTATAAATAAAGGGCACCCCAGCTATCATTTTCACCCAAGAAATTTCATTTTTTAGAGGAAAGCAAGGAGCTCCTACTTGCACAAGATCCTACAGCTGATTCAAGTCAGGTCTCTAGATTTTCGCATGATTTCAGAGATAAGTTCATGATATTCTCAGTGGGTGTTCAAATATTTGAAATGTTCCTTTTATGGCCATGGTTTTATAGTTGGTTGAGAATATTTTAAAGACTAAACCCTTGTCCGCCCTAGGGATCTCATCAAACCCCTATAAAATTAGTCCCACACCTACAATTTTCCCTCAACATTCAAAAAACCATAGACGTCAATTGAAATAATGTGATCATGACTGTGTGGAATTTTGTTTCGCTATGATTGTTTATCATGCAACGAAGGTGCTCATACAACCTGCCCAATGTACCTCGTTGTTTCCAATGCTTAAAACCAATTCAACCAAAATAGTTGAGTTAATGATGCTTTATGGAAGTCCCCATGTGTGACTCCCCTTGTGGGTGACCCCTGTCTCATTGATGCCTCATTTGTGGCCAAACCCTAATGCCACCCCACATTACAGAACAAAATAAGCCTAGCCCTTGTCAAAAAATGACTAAGTCCGCGATCTCCTCTAGAAATATCTATGTGGAATTACACATGTAGATGGCCCTTGTCCCATCGTCATTTAATTACTGTAAAAACCCTAATGCCATCCCAATTCACATGACCCACATTCATTGTTGTTGCTAAACAAACCAAACTCAACACTCAGAAAAATTTGCTAGGTCTTAAATGTCTTGTGGGCTGTTGCATGTGGGTTGCTATCACCCAACTACCATTGTTTAATGACAGAGTCAGCACGCCCTCTCGTAGTGAAAATTTCACACCCTTTATTTACTTTTGACTTTGAAGTCTATTAAGAAAAACACTAACTCTAAAATTCCTTGTGGGAAAACCTATGTGGGTGGCTTCCATCAGAGATTCATTTTCCAAATCCTGATATCTTATGGCCAAGTGCCCACATCCTCCTGCATTGCAAGCTCCACAGGGTGGTTGTCCCTTTTCTAAATTTCAAAGATTGTTAGTGCAAAACTTAAGTCTAAGTGTTGTTTGCAGGACTTCCTATGCGGACCACTGCCTACAGATCTCTATCCCATCATGTACATTCTTTACAGCAAGAACTTCACAGTATCCTAATGGTTGACTTCTAAACTCTCAAGTTCAATGAAATTTTAAGGCACAACTCCCAACATATGAGGCATTATGGATCCCACAATGCACAACTCTGCATGTTGGTTTCCATCTCCCAAAGCCATTACTTAATGATTGAGCTCAAATGCCCTTCCACCCCATGGTTCCCACACTCATTGCACCTACATGAGATAAAGAAATCTAATTTAATGAAGTGAAACAATTCAAGTACCACATCATGCATTTTTGCACATGCTTAATCCTCCCATGAGGGATTTTCTCATCATAAAAACCATGCAAAAATTTCCCTACGAGCGGCTATCGGTAGGACTCCACAACCCTAGCGTCGTCCTAATATTGGCTACTTAAAATGACTTCCACTTAAGGGAAACCCACACCCCTAGGCCCACATTTGTGAAAATAATCTAAATGAGCCCCAAAAGGTGTACAATGATGAATTTTATCATGTATGAATGGATGTAACCTTGGATTTGCATGATTTAACTGATGTTTGCCTCCTTAATATGTAAAAGAACTTACTACACTTTGTGTGTGTAGTATTTATGGAACTTTCTAAGGGATCATCAAGGAATCCCATTGAGAAGATTGATAAGTGAAATGAACCACAAATTTTTGTAGGGGATTCTCTCTTTCACTTCTAGGGTTTTTCACCTAAAAGGAGAAAGGTATGCCACAAAAACTTGGAGGTTCACTGAAGACTAATGCTAATATGATTAAAATATTCCTAAATGAAATGCTCTAAATGCAAAGAAATGAAAAAGGAAGTGAATTATTAATGCCAAACTTAAGAAATGCAAGTTGTTTGAAAACACATTATAATATGCAAAATGATCTAAGAATGCAAACAATCAACAACATAAATGAACAAGACTAGAGAGGTGCACCTAGAAACTGAAGTGTGATGCAGAGAGGCTCTAGAATCCTACAAAATTTGTTGTTGAAGCCAATTGGGACACTTAAGCAAAGCTGGGCGACTTAGTCCAATTTTGGGGAGATTATGTCAAAATAGGTTTTAGCCAAATGGGTATCCAGAAATGCATAAATCACTTTTTAGGCCTGGAAGTGGGACTATTTCACCACTAATGGAAACTTAGTCCACCTTTAGCTTTTGGGAATTTTGGGAAAATAACTTTTAGCTCTCGGTCTGCACTTTTGTTCTTGGCAAGTGTCTGGATCTGATTCTGGAGAAATCAGGGTGTAAGAGGTATCCTAGCTTCTCTTAAGTCTTTTGTTGACTTGAATGAATTTGATGGAATGAAAACACCTTTTAACAACTTACTCTTTGAAAAAATTTCATACAAAACCTGTTAAACACACATGTAAAGAGGGGAAAAAGGGTTAAGGGTTAGAGAATATGGGTTTGCCTTGGTCAAACCCTGGTTTGGTAATCAAACCAATGAAAATGAAATGAAATAGAAAGATAATGATGAATGAACAACATGAAATGTCACAAATAAAAAAACCCTTGATGTAGAAATATGGAGATAAGCAAGTATATGCTCCAATGAATGTAGACTTGATAATGCCAAAGTGATTGATTGAATGCTTGGATGCTTGATTACTTGATTGTTGGGGGTGTGGTGTAGGAGCACCTTTTGGATTTCATGCCTCCATGAGGCATGCTTGAGTTCTTGGGTTAATTTAGGTAATTTGATGTTGTAATAAGGTCCAATGGACCATTTCAAATATTTTTTGAGTCCTAGTTTGGTCATAGGGTCCTAGTTTATCTTTTTGGTGTCAAATTGTCACATCTTGTCATAGTTGCAAAAATTGCAAAATTGCATGTCAAATAATATGAAGGGTAAATTTCATATGGGAGGCCTATGTTTGAGGTTGTAAGGTAATATTAGACCATATTCAATGTAATTTTATTCCTAGGAGGGTTAATGTGTCAAAAAGTGCAAATCTTGCAAAAATGGCAAAAAGGCAAAATATGGAAGTTCAAGAGTCAAGTAGGTGAAAAGTTAGTTTTTTGTCAATTGGTTTTGGTTATTTATGGTTGGTAAGGCTTAAATATGCCTCTTAGGCTTCAAGAAAAGATAAAGGAATGTTGGGGAAAGTTTGTATGAATAAAGATTCAATAAAATACTCTATTTTTAGTTAATTTTCTTGTATTTTCTGTGTTTCAGGCCATTGTACGGCCTCATTCTTAGTACATAACCTCTCCCCCTCCATCGGTAATGATATTAATATGAGTCTAATCTAATTTTCAATTGATTTAATTTAAATCCATTAAGTATTGTTAAAGTTATAAGAGAATTCCTCCAGGTGGGCAAAACCCTCTTAGGGTAAACAATGTGTTTCAAAATTACGTTTCTCTAACATTCACTATTGAAATCTCCTAAAATATTGTGAGAAGAATATTTGAAGAGTATTTTAAATTATCTCAAGATTTTAGGGTGTGGAAAGGTGATTTTGGATTGATTCAACAAAGCCCTAGGACTATTTTTGCATAAAAATCTAGTAATTGACTGTGAACAGTGAGGTTTTATGAGTTTTGGTCGTGGTTTTTGGGTCTTTCATGAGTATTAATTTAAAAATTTGTTTGGGTGTAATTTGATCCTATTTCTATTAGGGATTGGTAAAATTTTAAGTTTTGTATTCAATATGGATGTCTTCCCTATATTGGCAGAGTTATAACAATCCTATTTAGGACAATATCTGTAAAGTTTGTTGCTCTCAATTTTAAGTGGCCATAAAATACTTTGTAGAATGTTCAATTCATGAGTTTTGTAAGCTTTGAATGAGGTCAAGAATCTAGGATAATTCATTATTGTTGCATGTCAAATTGTATGATCTCCAAAAGGGTTATTTTAGGCCTATTAGGACAACCCACTTTTTGAAGGTTCTTATGTTTGAAATGTCAAGGTTGGGAATTGATTTTGGGTTTGACTAGTCAAGTTGTGTTCATAAGTGGATCTTAATCTTGTTAGATTCCTAAACAAGTTCATGTAGAGATCTGAAACCTAAAGTTCAATTTGGAGTCCTTGGAGGCCTATTCCATTTAAGGGGTTTGTGAGGAGTTGGGAAGTCAGTCAAGAACCAAGTTGTTAATCTTTGAAAAAACCTATTATGTTTCCCCCTTACTTACATCAGGGTGAAAATGAGAGGAAATCCCTATATTTATACTTGATTTTACAAAATTTCCCTAAAATAACACATCATAGACTGACCTTAAGGTTAAGAGAATATTATCCCACTAGAAATTTAAAGTAATTTTGATTTTTGTGCCTATTGGGAGTAAGTCACCCAGGTGGCAACTTGGTCCCACTAGGGTAATTTTATTGTGTGTCAGGAATTAAGGTGCATTTAATAATGTTTAACAATATTATTCTCTGAAACACACTTAAGTAGGGCCAGAAAGTGCATTAAGGGGTCATTTAAACATAAGAAAGGGTCAAATTAGTTATGACAAGCCTAAAAAAGCATGAAAGTTTGTTACAACACTTAACAACACTTTGAAATAAGACTTGGTAAGTGATAAAAAGAGGTTATTTAAGTCAATTATAATGAAAGGGTCCTAGAAAAGTGTGAAAGTGGGCTACGACACTTCACAACACTTTTACAAGACATCTTAGAATTCTTAATGATTCTCAAGGATCCCAAGACCTAATGTGAATGTTTTGACCACATTACAACATTAAATCTAGGAAAAACTAGGCCAATATCCATGAGACTCAAATGAGTGTAAAAATGTCCAAGTATACATTTTTTGTGACACATGTATCCCCCACTTTAGTGAGAGGATGAACTTGCTTCAAACTCACACTAAAGTATCCCAACATGCATATCAAGAGGGATCCAAATGCACCCATGTTGGTAAGATGAGACAATAGCAATCAAGAGGGATCCAAGTGTACCCATGTTGGTAAGATGAGACAACAACAATCAAGAGGGGTGATCATGCCCCCAGGATCAAGATCCCATGGAAAACCAAACATTAGCACAAAATTACCACACATGAAAATGATGAAAAATAATGAAAGAGAGAGGAGGAGAAGGAAAAATAGAGAGAGTCAGATCAAGTTATATCATTTTTCCATCCCATTGTGGACCAAATTTAGGTTGTTTGTCCAGATAGAAACTACATACTCACTCTAAGGCAACAAAACTCATGGTTGTTCACTGGGTGAGAAGGCCCAAAAGGTGAAGAACATCCACTCATGGTTGGTATGCACTCACACACACAAAGGTGGATTATGGGGAAATTCATGCCTCATAATGGCCTTCCCGCTCAACCATACCAAAGCTATACCTCCTAATAATTTTAATAAGGCACCACAAAATAAAATGGCATTTCAAGTGTCATGAGACAAGAAAAACTTTGTATGCTTAGAGCTCATGAACAAACGCAATGGAACCACAGGAATGCAAGATATGTTATGCAAGGTGGCCATATAACAAATGCAAAATGCAACATGAAAAAAAAATGTTCAAAGGAGTTTTCCTTAGTTCATGTGAGGCCTTTAACTTAGGGAACATTATGCCTAATGTCTCCAAGAGATGAACAATCAAAGAATAGAAAATTTGCAGCTTAGGGGATGCAGTGTGTCACAACAATCCACTAAGAGGAATGTAATATGCTAAGATAGATCACATTCACAAAGGACAACACACCCAATGTCATTCACAAAGTGACAAAACACATCATTTGAAGTAAGAAGGCTGCACTAAGAACCAAGAAAAATGAAAAATGCAAATGAATATGCCAATTTATGCCCCCACTTTAAAGGAATTTCTACACACCATTTTGTGAGAAATTACTTTAAAGCATAAAATGATCAATTTCATAAAGAAAGAAGACATGAAAGCCAACTTGGAAAGCCCCTATACCAAGTCATATTTTTTTGAGTAAGGCTACATCATGTGAGAGAAAAAGAAAAGAGGGATTTCCCCCTAAATGAAAACACATAAGGGATCTATGGATGTGGGGTCAGTATGTTCTTTGCTACAATACTTTATAAAGAGCTCAGAACTGCCATCATTCCTAAAATACATAGAACTAGAAGAATGACACAAAGAGAGTGAAAACAAAGGAAAAGAAAGATCCATCTGGGTCAACATGGAAGAGACATAGGGTGTCTTGACACTTTGAATCATCCCTAAAAGGAAAACACAAGCCAAATGAAAAAGAAAAGGTGAAAGAAAAAGGAAAGGCTCTAGGGTCAACATGAAGGAGACATTTCAGTCTCAATGCCTTGCATCATCCCCAAAACAAAAAAACAAGAAAAAAAAGAAAAGTCAAAGAAAAAGAAGAGGGGCCTTCTGGGTCAACATGAAAGAGACATTTCAATCTCAATGCCCTGCATCATCCCCAAAAGGAAAATAAAAGAAAAAGATAAAAGAAAAAGGAAAAAGTGATATATGAAATATAGAAGAATGAAGGTACAAATAGAAGAATGGCATGAAGAGAGAGAGAGAGAGAACATCAAACAAAACATCATGGGTGAATGTGGTACACACATACAAAAGAAAAAGAAGAAGACAATGCAAAAGACTAGTAAAGTAAATGCAAGTCAACCATCAAGCAAGTCATCCACCTCCCAATCATGTTCATGCTATGCTAAAGGCAAGCTACTAGCCAAAGGGACAAGAGAAAGTGTTGAACTAGGAGAATCACTGGGTTCAACATTTTGTATAGGAGATTTATCATTTAAGCACATGGAATAGGAAAATAATGTATTCAAATCATCATACACCTATTCGTCAATGTTGGCGATCTCATCATCATCATCCAAATTAATCACAATAGGAGGATGAATGATAATGTCCATGGAAGAGTGTACCTCTTGTTGTAATTGTTGTATTGGATCATTTTGTTGTGGTTGGGGAGAAGGGACATCATGCAGTGCTTCTATCAAGTGTGGATTTCGATTTTCTTTATTTTCTTCTTCTTGTAACTTGTGAGCAAGGGCACAAACTCTATGTCTATGCTCCCAAGCTCGTCTATTTCTTTTGATTCTATTTTCGATTTGTGTTTGTGAAGGAGCGAGTTGATCAACCATATGTATCTTTTCTTCCCTAAATGGAGGAACAAAAGGAACCATGGAAGGTTTTTCCTCCACTTTCACCTTGGCTTTGTAAACTTGTTTTATGTGAGGAAGCATGATGTGGTTGCTATCATTGTCTCTTGGTTATTTGGATGATGTCAAGGAGGTTTTAGGTGTTGGTTGGTCTTAGTTGGTTTGATCTTTTTCAGGTTGAAGCATGGTTTCATCTAGGTTAGGAGTGTCAGAAGGGGATGGTGACATGTTGTGAAGAGACAATTCTATGATTTTCTTTGCCCTGAATTCTTGGTAAGCTATGAAAAATAAGTTTTTGTGAGGTGTTATAGGTTCCATTAGCTTGGGATAAAATAATTCTAAGGAGAAAATTCCTTTGGAAGACAAAGGGTGGAAGCCATTGTGGTGGACAGTGAATATTTCATTATCAAATGGAAACTTTAAGCATTTGTGTATGAATGAAGGGACAAATATCATTGAGTAGAGCCAAGGATGGCCTAACCTGAAATGAAACTGATCTGACTGTAGGATGATGGAGAATGTGGCATTCAATGTTTTAGGTCCTATTTGTAATGGAAGGATGATCAATCCTTTTGTAAGGAAAGAAAAACCATTGTGTGTTTTAATCCATTCTTTCGGTTTATCATAATCATCTTGATAAAGATCATGTAATATAAAAAATTCCTTGGTGATCACATTCTCTCCACAAGTGGTATCTATGAGTATCCCATTACTGGGCTTATCATAAATATGACCAGCTATGTAGAGATGACCATTAGGGAGATTTGTAAGTATTTCCTTAGAGGAAAAATTAATATCAGGATATTTCTTAGGTTGGACCTTATGAGGGATAACATCTATTGCACCTACAATTTCATCCATAGGATTAACATGCGTCACATGTAGGATATAATCAGAATGTTCATCATCTATATCAACATTCATCACATCATTCTTTGTAGTTTCACTGGCTTTGAAGAATGAAAAATTATGTTTAGGCATTGGATCAATGAAAGTTTACAAATTTTTATTTGGAGGGGCAACATACTTACTGTTTTGATCATTAACACCTGCAATGGATAGACGGTCAGAGTCAATGAGGTCTTTCACAAGGTGTTTAAGATGCTTAGAATTTTTCATGTCATGTACATTTTTTCTATGATGATGGAAATAAGCATTGGATTTAAAGTTTGGAGGTAAAGGCTTAGTAGGATTTGGTGCTTTGACAATAGGTACAGTAATCATTTGTTGTAAAAGTTGGGACATTGTGTTATGAAGGGTTTCTGGTAATGGTGTGAATTCTCGTTTCAGATCTCCATAACTATAAGATATCACGGTTTTAACTACTGCTACTTGGTTGCTGAGGGGGATTGAACTTTAAGAACCCTTTGTTTTTCTTTCTAAATGGTTGTGAAGTGTTTTGATTGGAATGTTCAAATTTCTCAGCTTGACTAAAACTAGAATTTACATTACGAGTACTAAGAGAATTGTGGTAATCACAAAGGGTGGTACACAAGTGCATAAAGGAGGGAAATTTTATCATAGTGAGGTTTTCCTAAAGTTTAGTTTGTAAGTTTTCTATAAACATCTTTTGAAGGTGTGGATTAGGAATCTTGACATTGATTTGAGAATAAAGCAATTGATAGCTTGATATAAAATCAATTATCTTTTCTTCTTCATGTTTCTTGCACATCATCAAATCACCCAAGGTATTCTTTGGGGTCATATACACTTGGAAATGATTTATAAATGCATCAACTAGTTCATTGAATGAATGAATTGAATTTTTTGGTAAAGATGAGAACCATTCCAAGGAAGTATCTTTTAGAGTCCTAAGAAACAGTTTTGCTAATAGTTTTCCATCAAGGAAAAAGTCGCTACATAAGGCAATGTAGGCATTAACATGGTTAGAAGGATCTCCCTTCCCTCCATATTTCTAAAATATAGGCATATCTATTCCTTTTGGCATTGATGTTTGCAATATTTCCAAAGATAGTGGGCTGCTACAAACATAATAGGTGGGTGGTCCATTCTGGTTTTGTTTATGGTGGATATTTGTTTTTGCATGGATGAAACTGTTTGGAAAAGTTGTGTGATGAGAGGGTTAGTGTAAGTGGTATGAGGTGGAATTTAAAGTGCTGATGGAGTGTATGTAGTGGTAGGGAAAGTGAAGGGAATGCTTATAGATGGTATGGTGGAAGAGGATAGAACATGCGATGCCACATAGGAATTAGGAATGCTAACAAGAATAGTCGAGGAAGGAATCACATTACTAACCTGCTACATGGTTGTTGTGACTTGAGGAGTGGTATAGGTAGGTATGGATGCTACTATTGAGGGAGGAGGAGTGTGAGATCCTCCTTGGCTAACCACGGTGTTTTCTGTTTGAGAGATACTAGAGGTGGAAGGAAGATGTTTTTGGTATATCTCAACTATTTATTTCATAGCATCTAGGCCTTCTTCACTTTCAAGCATGTGATGGATGTTTTCTATGGTTGGAATGGCAATGGTTGAAATTTTTTTAAGACACACTTGATGTTGGAGATGTGTTAATTCCTCATGTATGTTAATGATTTTGTCTTGTAGGATGTGATCAGTTTGTGTGTCAACTTGCATTTTATTGGAAGGAAAAGAGTTGCTAAAGGTATTATCCATACCTAATGTACTAGTTGCAATATTAGGAGTGGAAGCTTTAGATAACCCAAGATCTGAAATGAGTGTATTATCATGGGATAACATGAGTCTTGAAATTATTCTCACTAAGGTATTAGCAATAGGACACCAAACACTCATGCAAAAGCTTCTAAATGTGGGATGAATGAAAATGGAATGTAAACTAAGAAGAATGACATGCTTAAAGCTGAAATTTTGGAATGTAAAATTGAAATGTAGAAATAGAAAACAAAAACTCAGAAATTGCAAATTAAAATGAGAAAGGGGCTTCTCTCTTGCACTTCTAGGGTTTTTCACCTAAAAGGAGAAAGGTATCCCACAAAAACTTGGGGGTTCACTAAATACTAATTCTAATATGATTAAAATATGTGTAAATGCAATTCTCTTAATGCAAAGAACTGAAAAAGGAAGTGAATTATTAATGCCAAACTTAAGAAATGCAAGTTGCTTGAAAACACATTGTGATCTACAAAATGACCTAAGAATGCAAACAAATAATAACATAAATGAACAATACTGGAGAGGTGCACCTGGAAAATTAAGTGTGATGTTGAGAGGCTATGGCATCCTACATAATTTGTTGTTGAATCCAACTGGGACACTTATGCCAAGCTGGATGACTTAGTCATATTTCAGGGAGATTCTATTGAAAAAGGTTTCAACCAAATGGGCATCCAGAAATGTAGAAATCACTTTTTAGGCCTGGAAATGGGTCTAATTTTCCAATGATGGTGACTTAGTCCTCCTTCAACTTTTGGGAAATTTGGGACAAGAACTTGTAGCTCTCGGTCCGTACTTCCCTTCTTGATAGGTGTCTAGATCCGATTCTACAAAATTTGGGTTGTAAGACATCTCCAAGCTTCTCAGAGGGATTTTGTTGACTTGAATGACTTTGATGGAATGACAACAGCTTTTAACACCTTTCTCTTTGAAAAATATGCATACAAGACCTACAAAACACACATGCAAAGAGGGGGAAAAGGGTTAAGGGTTAGAGAATAGGGGTTTTCATGGTCAAACCTCGGTTTGGTAATCAAACCCCTAAAAATGAAATGAAATAGAAAGAGAATGATGAATGAACAACGTGCAATGTCAGAACTAACCAAACCCTTGATGTGTAAATCTATAGACAAGAAAGTAGATGCTAAAATGAATGTAGAATTGATAATGCCAAAGTGATTGATTGAATGCTTGGATGCTTGATTACTTGATTGTTAGGGGTGAAAATGAGAGAAAAACCCTATATTTATACTTGATTTTACAAAATTTCTAGAAAATAACACATCACAAGCTGACCTTAAGGTTAATAGAATAATATCCTGCCATAAATTTAAAGTAATTTTTATTTTTGTGTTAGTGGGACTAACTTGCCCCAGGTGGTGACTTGGTCCCACCAGGGCAATTTTACTGGTTGTCAAGAATTAGAGTGCATTTATTAATGTTTAACGACATTATTCTCCCAAAAAAACTTAAGTAGGTCTAGAAAATGCATTAAGGGGTCATTTAAACATAAGAAAGGGTCAAATTAGTGATGACAAGCCTAAAAAAGTGTGAAAGTTTGTTACAACACTCAACAACATTTTGAAATAAGACCTGGCAAGTGATAAAAAGAGGTTATTTAAGTGAATTATAATGAAAGGTTCCTCGAAAAGTGTGAAAGTGGGTTAAAAAACTTCACAACACTTTTACAAGACATCCTATATTTCTTAATGATTCTCAAGGACCCCAAGACCTAATATGAATGTGTTGACCACATTACAACATTAAATCTAGGAAAAAATAGGCCAATATCCATAAGAGAGAGTCAAATGAGTGTAAAAATGTCCACGTATACTTTTTTTTGTGACACAGGAAAGAAGCCTTCCAGAACCCTTAGGGGAAATGAAGAAAAAGAAAAAATGAAGTATCAGTTCCATAGGGTGGAGTGCACCTCCATGCTCATCTCCAACTAGGGCATAGTTTCAGATACAGACCTAGCACATGTGAACATAGATGAATTCAAGCAAAGGGTGATGGTCAACCCTACCACAAAGGAAGCAAGAAGGATTAAACAAAGTGGCCTTACAAAGGAAGTTGACTTCCCTCCTACCTCAGTTGCTCCAAAATTGGTCATGGCTTTCCAGAAGTGTTACCATTCCTATAGGAAAATCATTGATAAAGATGGAAGAGTACTGGCACACTTTTCTGCCAAGTCTATTGGTAGAATATTTGGGATCCCAACATTTGATAGGATGGAGGAAACAGAGAAGGAATTTGATAGAAACATGTGGAAACATGACCCTCTTGCATGCAAACAAACAATCAATCAACATTGGTTAAAGACCAAGAGGGGCAATGCCAGGAAAATTCCTCAAAAGGCATTCAAAAGTGATTTCTTCAAGGAGTACCATGATCTAGTTACCCTCCTAAGTAGATTAATGAGCTTGCCAACTACTATAGGTACTTAGACAAATGAATGCTTTAATTCATAGAAGATATCATCTGAGGTGAGGGTAAATTTCACTGGGCTAAGGTGATATGAGATAACATGCATAACCAGCTTATTGCTATGAAGAAAACTTCCTAGTTCTAGATGACATCATATCTAGTCTATCTCCTTGTGGATAAATTCCTATACAAAGGACACTTTTATGCAGGAACACTGGGGACAAAGAAGGGAGAGCTCAAATTATATGAATTCTATCCCCAGTTGTAGTATAGGAACTTCAGAAGAGAATATAGAAATATAAATGATGCCTTCATTGGGTACACAATCAAACTCCTGGGAGGTGATTTTGAGAGAAGGGTATTATTGTGCCTATAGCACACATGCCACATTCGGAACGGGGACCCTCTCTCTTTTCACTTCATTGGGTTGCTTTTTCCACTACCTCATTTTGTCAACCCCTCCCCCCTTATTTTTGAGTCTTATGTGGTTAATGAGTCTTAGAAGAATCATCTTAAGTTGACCAATTTTTTTGATCCTAAAAATTTCAAATCTTTTGGCCTTTGTGGGTTTCCCCTAATAGTTTTCCTTTGAACTTTAAGTTGTCTCTTGGACTTTGTGGGTCACCTTGTGTGGAATTCCATTATGATTTTGCCATCCCTGTGGTGGCTGGGCCGGTTCATCTGCTAGCCCTACGAGACCTACAACCTTCACCACCATTCTCCTGCATGACATGTTAGGCGACTAACACCTAGATGCCACCCACTTTGTGGAACCCACTACTTTTGGCGCTACTTGTCTCGAAATGCATGTCCACCAACCAACATAGTTGTCGTACCCACATTAATGGTGGGCATTAAATGCTACAAAATCTATAAATAGCCCATTTTGACTTGTCATTTTCACCATCTAGAATTCTAGGAGTTTGTCAGAGCCTCCTACCAATGTTGTTGTCATGCCTGTCAAGCTCCTTCACCGATTCAATGTCTCCATTTGTAGTCTCCTCATTGATTTCATCACAATTTTTAGGTTGGTCTTCCACCGCCATTTGTGTTTTAAATTTTCTTTCATTTACTTAAAATTGTTAAAATCTCAAGAAGGAAAACTTGTAATCTAGCTAGAACACTCTCGAGCAATCAAAATCCACTTTTTAGAACTTTGAAATCTATTGAGAATCTCCCACGAGGCACATGAAAAAATCGAGGTCACCGCGACCTTTATTGAACTAGGATGATCATGCCCTATGGGGCCACAACATGCCCATCATCAACGGCTTTTCCTCAAACTTCCAAACCTCAAAATGATAGATACCTTCATCCGGCCCATCCTCATGGGAAGCCCCCATTTATTAGCCATCTTGGACTTTGCTTGTATTTCATGAGCCCAAAACATAGATCCTTTGACCCTCTCAGGTCCACTAGTGCGGGCCTTCACCTATGGAATGTGCGTTGATCCTCACCATTCCAAACAACTATTTGATCTCACCTTTCTGATGCATAGATCCTGCCCCAGTGATTGTCAGTTGAACTTAACTATGCCAAAATTCCTGAGTCCTGACTCATTGTGGAGTTCTCCTTGTAGACTTCCATCTGCAGATCTCTACCCTAGCTTCACCATTCTAAACGGCCATCATAGCCTGTCCTTCTACCTGGTGGACCCTACTGTCATGTCTAACATCTAAGCTAAAAAGACCAATGCATACCTCTATTAACCTTTTGTCATCATTTTCCTGAACATTCAAAAATGATGAAACTGTTGCATCTCTGCACCTATGAGGTCCTGATCATGCCACTATCATCTGATCTCCCATGCCAAAATTGGCTAAGTGTTGGCCCTTGTGTAGGCCTCTCATTGTAGAATTTTGTTTGTAGGTCGTTGTGGTAGTTTTTCGATTCCAAATGGCCTTGGGCATCAATCTTCCCACCTCATGGAGCCTGCATTTGTTTCCTCTGTTCAAGCCAAAGCAATGAAAATAATCGAGTAAAAAGAATTTGTGGACTGCCCCATGCGAGTGGCCGCTTGCGGACAACCACTCTTTCATCACCATGCTAAATGACTGTGAGCTCACATTGGCTCGCTCCACAAGACCTAACCTTGCTATTTCCCTTTGATGGTCCATCGGTAAACAAACGAATGATGCCTAGGTTTCCTATAGACCCAATAGTGTGGGTTTCCTTTGGAAAACTTACGTCCTGCCTCTATCATTTTGAATGGCTATCCTCTTGCACCTTCCCACACTATCCAACCCACACTCCTCCAGATGATTTGAACTTCAATGACTAAGTGGTGATTATCCATCAAGCATACAGATCCTGCATGGTAGGATGTTGCCTACAGAATGCTACTTTGCTAGCACCATTTCAACGGTGAAGCACCAAATGACAACTAGACCTATTGCACCCATGTGCCTTAGGCCAACTCACTTAAATGACCAATCTGACGACTCCAAAATTGTAAAGCTGATTTCACCTATGTGCCTAAATGGCCTAACCTTCTTGGTGGACCCCACTCTAAGACCAAATCCCAGTGCGAGTAGAACCTTGTGGGTTGTCATGCCCTAATTGTTGTCTATTTTGCAGCTTCCTCTAGAATGGCTACCAACCCAAGGAAGTCCACACCCCTGGGCAGCATGGCCATAACTTCCCCAAACGAATGACCAATGTTGATTTGAAAGAGATGTTAGGACGTTTGAATGATGAGTTACCTAATCTAACATCATTTTTGAAAGATTTTGGCTAGCACTTCTCATTCTTTTACAATGGAATGTGCTTACTGCTCACTTACCTATAGGATATATGGAACCAACTGTAGGGCCTTTGGAGGTAACCATAGAGGAGGAAAAAGGAAAGAAAGCTACCAAGGCACCCCAAGGTAAAGAAGATAAAGACCAAATGAAATATAAATTCCAAGGGGAGTCCCTCAAGTCAAAGGTCACCACAGACTCGAAAGAGATCTCAGATACTAACTTGGGACATATTGACATCGACAAATACAAGCAAAGGGTCATCATCAATCCTACCACAAAGAATGCTAGGAATATCAGAAAGAGTGGGTTGGCCAAGGCTGCCAATTTCCCCCCTACTCTCATTCCTCCTAAGCTCTTGATGGCCTACAAAAAGGCATATTAAGAAGATACTAAAATAATTTTGGATAGGGATGGCAATATATTGGTTGATTTGTCCGCCAAATCAATAGGGAAAACTTTCCAGATCAATACCTTTGATGAAATGGAAGAGAAATATAAGGAATATGCCAAGACCATGTGGGATACTAACCCCCTCAAGTGTAGGAAGCTTATCAATCAATACTGGCTAAAGGAGAAGAGGGGTAGTGCAAACAAAGTCCCCCAAGAACTCTTTAGAAGTGATTTCTATGAGGATTACCATGACTTGGTAACCTTATTGAGCAGAGTTATGGGCCTTCCAATTGATGCTTTCTTTCAAGAATGGATGTTGTATTTCATTGAGGAAATTATCTAAGGAAAGACAAAATTCTATTGGGCTACAATGATTAGCCAATGCTTGCATGAGCAATTTGTGGCAGTGAAAAAAACTTCATAATTTTACATAACATCATACCTCGTCTATTTGTTGGTTGAACAGGTCCAATATAGAGGCTTATTTGTGGCTCCCAGTTAGACTCTAGGAAGGGAGCTAAAGGTATATGATAAGTATCGTTAGCTCCAATACAAGAATTTAAAGAAGGACTATTGTAGGGTCAATGATGCCTTCATCGGGCATATCATCAGGTTACTTAGAGGTGACTTTGAAAGAAGAGTCACACATAGTGTCAATTCCTTCATCCACCATTTTGGATTTCTATTCATTCAATTTCCAAAATTTACATACATTCAAGCCAAGGGTTTCTTAGGGAAACTATATAAGCTTCCCTAGTATCCAAATGACTAGTTGGTATTACTGGAACTCTCCCGACAACTGCAATGTGCACATAGCCTCCTAAGAAAAAAAATAGGGTGGGGATTCCTTATCCACTCACATTTGGTAAAGGAATGTATGTAGTCCTTGCATCTCAGTGTGCGAAGTATTCTGATAAGGAGTTGGTTGAATACAACTTGGAGCTCTACGCTACCTGGCGACAAATGGACCCATATGGCAAGCTAAAGAAGGCAGTCGAGATAGAGTATACCCATCTACATAATGTCAAAGAATTTTGGGCCAATTGCAGAGACAATAAAGAAGTAGGGATGAGGAACTACATGCACATGATGAAGTATTTCATCAAAATGGTTAAGTTGTTTCTAGTCCCTAACTAGATTGTTGAAGAAGAAAACATAGTGATTTCTCCTAAGTATGATGCTATTGCTAACCTACCACTACCATTGATCAACTAGGATGAGGAAGAGGTCAACAACCTCAATATTTTGATGAAATCCATTGAAGCAAGAAAAAAACAATGGATTGATGGGAAAATTGCACAATTAAAGCTATAAGGGGCTACTCTAACGTATGGTGAGCTTGAGGATGAACCCGAGAGGAAGATTGATAGCACCTCTGCCACTGTTGCCCCAACTGGAGAGACCTCGACGTCTCCTCCTACTACATAGTCTAGGAAGTAGAAAGAAACATCTGAACACCAACCCAAGCCTAGCGTCTACTCAAGAAAAGCATCAAAAGGTAAACCTTCCAAGAAACCAAAGAAGTTGGGCAGTTTCATAGAAATGCCCACTATCTAAGAAGACCTACTCCATGAAGGAGAGGAAGAAGAGGTCAAGCAGCCAAATTCCCCACCTAATACCTCCACTCCCATAGTCACCACTACTATTGCTCCTTTGCATGCCTCCTAGGCGATGGTTTCCTTTTCTTCACTTGTGGTGGACATTTCAATCCACCATGCCTCCACTTCCCTTATAATAAAAGTAATGCTTATACATTCCTCATCTACCACCACTTCTCTACTCTCCTCCTCCTCCATGTCTCCATCATCAACCCTCCTGCTGGCTACTACAAAAATGCCAATTCCCACTCTCTCACACCTAGAGGGTTTTTCTCAACACATGCAAAACAAACTAACAAAGTTATTTGGGGTGCTAATGAACCTAGCGGTAAAAGCTACTCTAACGCAGGTTGTTGCTAACCTCCTTGTCCCTCCTCCTCTAACTGAACCACCCATGATGGAGGAAACAATGAAGATATTCAAAGAATTAGAAAGGTAAGAGAGGGAAGCAACCAAATAGTTGGAAGAAGAAGCAAATGACTACCATGAGCACCCTAAATATCAGCATTTGGTGATTGATAAATTGGTTCATGAGGAAGAGAAGGAGGAAATGCAATCATCTGAAGAAGTTGTTGAGGAGCTAGGTAAAAATTATATTGTGGCAACCTACAACCTAGAGCTTGAGGAGGAGTTGGTCGAACAACTCAAGTATGTCGAAGAAGAAGATGAAGGGCAACCCTTTGGTGAAGAGAAGGATACAAATGAAAAAACAGAGGACACTGAACCTCCAACTAGGAAACAAGGAAAGGCCCAAAGATAGAGCATCATGAAGAATATTGGCATGAACAAGAAGAAGAAGAGAAAACATCTGAGGGAGAGGACAACCCCAAGGAGTGCATAGCCACTGAGTTCCCAAGTAAGGAAACAGTATTCAACTAGGATTTTGATGAAGAGGAAGAAAAGACAAAGCAAGAGACTCCAAGTGGCAAAGTAATGGAAATTCAACATACCCATGAGGAAGAACGTGATCACAAATCACCAAAGGGGGATCCCAAGTACCTGAAAGGCTTGAAAAGTAGTTAGAAAAGAAAACCCCAGCCCTAATGGATCTGAAGGAAAGGTAGGAAGCCATTCTAGCTCGAGTACAAATAAGTACAAAGAAGGAAAAGAACTCGAGGGTCAGATCCCTCCTGACAATGGATGCATCAAGATCTAGGACAGTCGAGATAGCCACTACAGTAATGGGGGAAGAAGGGATTAGCTATAATATTTCTACCATTGACTTGGGGATGACAACAAGAGAGAAAAAAATTGACAATCTTCAAGGATTTGTTGCCACTATTGCACATGAAATGGATAAGGACAAGACCTCTAAGGAGCAGCTAAAGGCACAAGTGGCAAACTTAACAACTTATATTTAGCAATGGTCTTCCACTTAGGAGCTTCCCACCACATCATCCACACCACCACAACTGTTGTCCAAGGACCACATTGATAAATAGGAGAGAAGAAAAATTTGGACAAAGGCCACAGAGGCTTGGTTCCACCAGGTCCTCTATAATGGGAATATGGGCATTGGTCATGTTGTCAAGACAACAAACAAATTCTTGGAGGTGCAAAAATAGCTTGAAGGCACAAGGAAGTTTTGCATCAACTTCCCTAAGCTATTTAGGATTACATATCCTAAAATTGAGGAAATCCTCAAGATTCCCAAAACAACATGGGAAAAGGAGCTTGCTTTAGTAAAGGATGATCACTGGCTCATTGAGATGTGGAAGCTAGGCCACAACCACAAGAAAGAGATATTGGAATGGGCACTCCATTAAGTGGAGCTTGATATCGGTTGGGTCTAGGAAATCATGACAGCCTCAGGGGAGTATTTGAAATTAATGACATATTATGACATGCCTATCGTTGAGTTGGACCCGGACAAGATAAGGTCACTCTTCCATAAAAATATGGAGAGTGGAACCACAAATGCACTCATGACAAATTTTATGGGTTTTGCTTCATGAGCCTTCACCCAATCCAAGCAAGTGATGAAGAATAATCCCAAGTGCAATAAAGATTGGGATGTGATTACTGGCTGATCAAAAAAATTAAACCTCTAGGTGCTTCAATCCAATATTATGAAGTGGTCCAAGCTTCAGACGTTGATCAAAAAAATTGTGGAATATCTACTATGAAGAAACAAGATGGAAATCCAGTTATTGATGATGAATTCCTCACAAAGTAGTTGTAGAAAGGAAATCCGCTAAAGACAAAAGAGCTACAGTACTGCCCATAAGAGGAAAAAATAGGCTAAAAGAAAAATATGTAATTTTAAATTGTAAAATATTTGGGGGTAGGTAAAACCCTTATTTCTAGTGAATCTTGGCCATTCATTTTGTTTTTTGGAAACTATAAATAGGGGGTCTTCTCTCATTTTCAAGAGATAGTTGAGTTGTTGTAAAGACATGCTTCTAGAATGTTAATATAAATTCATTGATTTGGTGGATTCTTGAGTTCCAACTTCATGTTGCATGATTCTTCTTCTCATAGTTAGTGAATTTGGATAGATTTACTTTGATGTTCTATGTGTTTTAACTTTCTTTGATAGATTAGTTAATTTTTCTCATTGGTGGTGAAGAATTATGTTGTGTTGATGCCCTTCCTTGTTCATGATTTTTTGTGGTGAATAATTTTTTTGTGTTGCTCCTCTCTTCATGCATCAATTGGTATCAAAGATCACAAGTTTTATGATAGGTGATAGTTTGGTGTTTTCATTTTTGTGTGTGTTGTTGTAGGTTGAAAAGAAACCTGGTGGCCAAGAGACTAGGTAGAGAAAAGAGGAGATACCTAGGTGACGAGTAAAGTGATGCAAGGTGAAAGAGACTTTCTTGATACAAAGATGGATCTATTGAGGAAGAGTTTGTAGGTTGAGGGTTCAAAGTAGATGAAGAAAATAAAAGAAAAGGAAATGAAAGATGCAATTGATAGAGAGACCAAGGCATTGAGACAAGCTTTAGAAGAATTCAAGGTGATGTAAGAAAGGTTTGAAGAAAAGTGGGAGCAAGTGTATAGACAAGCCACAAGTTGGAATTTAAAAGTTAAGAAGAGAAAATCATGGCCCATAAAGAAGATAGTACACAAGAGAAGACAAGAGAGGGTGATAGAATCTTTGATGGAAGAAGACAAAGAACAAGTAAAACAAGTTGAGTTGATGACAAAGGAGGATAAACAAGAAGAAGTTGTAGCCATATTAGAGTTTGAAGACATGAAGATAATTAATTTTGGAGGGAAGTGATGAGAAAGAGAAAGATGAATTGATGATGGTAGAGAAAAGTTAGTACAAGAAATATGAAGGTATGATGCTTAGCATAGTACTTTTCATTATGATGGAAATTTTGAGGGAAATTAAATCATAGCTCAAAGTGAAACAAGGTACCACAACAGGGTTGGTAATGTTTTCAAGAAAGAAGGAAGATAAAAGGCATCCATCAAGCATAATGTTCATGAAGTAGTACATAAAGATCAAAGGTGATAAGAAATTCATATTATTGATCCATTGGAATGGTCTACCAGATGATGAAATATCTACTATAAATCCCTTTCCAAGGGACTTGGAATTCTTTTCAGGTTGGGTGTATGGTGCAGGAGCACCTTGTTGAGTCAATTTTGTCAAAATGGTCATTTTTTGTGTACTTGTTCAAATGCTAGGATTTAGTTATTTTTGAGTTTTTTGTGTTGAATAAGGTCTATTTATACCATTTAAATGTATTATTCATGGTTGGGATTCATTTGGGTTAATCTTGTAAAAGTTGCAATTTTTTTGTAAAAGTTGTCATGTGTAAACTTGTCAAAATTGCAAAAATGCAATATAGTGGAAGATGAAAGATAATAAGTCCTAAATTTAGTTGTAATTGACCCCATATTTTTTTTAAAGGCTATATATTCCTCATTCCATTGTTTTATAAGTAAGTGGTTGAGAATTCAAATGAAAAACAATAATATCACCATGAAATTCTGTAATTTTTGAATATTTTCTTTTCTTTCCATGCCTTGTACGGATTTGTACGGGTATATAATGGTGCAAAAATGATGGATTTTAAATTACCACAAATATATTAATTTCAATTTACATTGGTATCATATTTATTGGTTAAGATTTGCTCAAGTTATGACAATTTTACTCTAGGTGGGTAGATTCAAATTTGAAGGGGGCAACAAGCAATAAAAATTCAATATATTTCATTTCTTCTATTGAATTTTGCTAAAAACTTGCATGGAGGCCTTTTTTAAGGTAATGAATGATTTAATTTTGGTTTCAAAATTTTTGGAGTAGCTAAAAGTGGAATTTCTTGATGCCCTAGGTGATTGTCATAATCTTTTCAAGCAATTTGAAGGTTTGAGGCTAGGGTTTGTTAAAATACTTCAAGAAAAGCATGGCCAATGGTGGAATAAGTATATTTAGATTTAATTAGATGTGTGTGAGCCATTGGAGTAGTTTTTTGGTGTTTGTAAGTCACAGAACCCATAAACCCTTGTTGGCACAAGCCTAATTAGGCCTAGGCAGGGCACGGAAATCACACTTATGTAGAAAACCTTAAAAAGGAACCTATGCCAATTTTTGGATACATGTTGTAACTAAATAAAGGGTGTTTGAATATTTTTTTACAGTATTTTTATCTTCTCTCTATCAAAATTTATTTAGGATTGTCCTAAATGGAAGATTTACTAGAATGTGGTAGCATACTTGTGAAAATCCATTAATCGAAGGAACTATGAGTTCTTGGTGTCTAAGTTGAGGTTTTTGGGTTGAGAATAGATTGTGTAAGGCCTCTTAAGAGTTGATTGAAGCCTTTAAAGTCATTTTGGTCTATTTGGGTGTTTCAAATCCTTGAAGGCATGTGAGGAAGAGAGAGATTTTTAGTTTTTATGCCAAGAGCATGGCAAGTTGAGTTGTGTGAACCCTTCTACTACATCAAAAGAAAAAAATTCAATGTGAGCACCAACTCACAAAGAAAATTCTCAATACTGCAATTCTACTCACAAAAACAAAATACATTCTGCACTTCACTAAGAAAAAATCATGATATCAAAATACATTCTACACTTTTTGTACATAACAAATTCAACAGACACCAAAAGCAACAACCTAATTAAGAATATAGCTATATTAGAGCATAGTTCAGAGAGTTTTAATTTTGTGACCTTGGAATATGCAAAAACTAAGTACAACACAAACCATATGCAATTTGACTCCCATCATATATAACCTAAAGTCAAAAAATTAAATGCACAACTAGCTCCCATGAACACAACATAGTACACACACAAGACTATACTCAATGAATGATGATAACATTATTGAAGAGCATGATATTCACATCCATGTCTATTGAAACTTCATTCACCCACAAGCACATATGTAGAAGAACCAACTGCTTCCTAGCTACACAATGAACACAACTAGTCCCCACCTTTTCTCAACACATATGTCCCCTACCACTGACTATTATGTAGCAATATAAAAATGGTGATAGATAGTAAAGAAAATGAATAATGACTACCATATAAGTGATTTCCGTGAAGACTAGCAATATCAAACCTTCAAAAACCTCACATCTTAACTCTCCATACATAGGCAAGACATACTCACAAAATAACCATGAATATATTATAAGTTTCAAAAACTAAAGAAACCTTATCATCACACCTACAAAATCCATTTTGAGCATATTAAAAGAGTGGTCTTCAATGCTCCAGAAAAATTTTTCACTCACATCGCTCCTCAATCAAAATTACATATGAAAGCATACATACCAACTTGAGCTTGTCATAAACCTTGATGACATGGCACAACCTCCTCTTTAAGATTCGAATACTTAGAGTCATTTAATAATAAGTGTGGACTTCAATATATGAAAGACCACGATAGCCATATGACTCATGCAAAGAGCTACCCTCAAACAAAAATAATAATCCATCACCAAAAATAGAATATTCAAGAAGCTCCTGAACCACCCTATTCAAGCAAACAAAAATAAATAAGGACTCATAGAAACAATTACAAAAGACTTGACCCCATATAAAAAACATAGAATCATTCATTTACTTGCTATAGATAGTTGATACCATAATGTGCAATATTCAGTCATCACTTACATTGATTGGAAAAATCATTAATATCGATGGCATACGATTGGTCATTACATTTCCCTGACAACAACATAAATAATATATATATATATGTATATATATGTATATATATATATGCCATCGCTCATTCAAATAAACCTGACACAATATGCATTTTGCCTTAATTCTATATGCATGCATTGAAACCTAACATGGTTTTTTTATTATCTAAGTAGCATTTACAGGGCACTAGAACCTTTATAGAAGGATCCCAAAGGGCCAAAAATTACCAAACCAAAAGTATAAAAAGATAACAAAAACAACACACTATAGACGCAGAAACAACCAACTAACATCATAGTCACAACAAAGACAACCCAAAAAAGACCCAAATGCTAATTGTTTGCACCCTCTCATTTCTTCACTAGGAGGTTTAACACATCCTCCCCAATCTAGTTGGGGCCTTCATCTATGGTGTTCTTGTTCAACTCCTTAATCACCTCCGAGAGAGTGAGAGAGGACTTTTGAATTATCTTGACAACAAAATGAGCCAAATAATTAACCTTTTGGTTCAACATAGCCACTTGCTCTTGCAACCCTCTGGGCACATCCTCTTTGTCTTCTTTGCTCTGGATCTTTGTTTTAGCACCAACCCTAGTGTTCCAGGAATTAGTGGATTCCTCACACAACATCTGGTTAAGGTCAGAGAAGTGACTAGGATCTTCAATGGGACCAATGTCCTTCCTCTTTTCAGTGGCTTTGATTCCTTCCACTCTGTCACCAGACCTATCTATGTCACTAGAAAGAGTGTCAATAGAGGCTTATTTTTTGCTCTATTCCAGTCTATGTGATCTTCTCACACTCAAATACTCTGCCCCTAAATCATAACTAGGTACCGCCATAGTATCTCCCTTAGAATATTTTTCCTCATCCAATTTACCTTCCTTAGAGACCAAAAGAGCTCTCAGGAGAAGAGACTTTCCTTTCTTCTTAGATGTAGTAGTGCTACTCTTCTTACCTTTTAGCTCACCAATCCCAACCACCACAATAGCCTAAGGAAAACTAGACACAATTTTCCTTTTCTTTAGGGGAGGAGTGACAATGGTATTAGTATCAGGAACCTCTTCAAGGATATGGGATTTTTTCTTGGAACCCACTAAAATAACAGGGGAAGGGTTACCAATGTTAACCTTAGGAGAAACTAATTCTTTAACCCACATAGATGATATGGGTTTGGGTAGGACTAAAGACAAATGGAAATGGTAAAGTCTATGGATCAACCCTTGGTGTAAAGGTAACAAAGGTGGAGTGTCAGGGTTGTTAATGGTAAAATCCTAGGTTTCTTTAATGGATCTTCCTAGAGAGGAAAGTAGAAAGAAACAAAAACTGAGCAACATCCTATGCCTCAAATTATTCAACAGTGGTAGGTGATATAAAAAATATACCTTGTAGTAGCCTTTGAGAGCAACATACTTCATAATTGCTAGGTAGACCTTATCCCAAGGTTGAGGCAACACTTCACAATCAAAGTAACACTAATTTTTCACTAGATTTTCATTACCTTTGAAGAAAGCATTCAAATTAACCTTTATTCCCTCATAGGAAAGACCAATGGCCCTACCAATGACCTCTTCAGTGACTTCTAAAGTAATTCCACAAAAAGTGACCCGCCAATTCTTCCAAGAGCTAGCAAACTAGGCTGACAACATTTCATCGTGGCCCACAAGATTTTCCATTAGCGGTGCTAACCCACCTTTTGAACAAATATGCCAAGACAGGGGATCTTGGAGAAAATCCTTGTAGTTTTCCTACTTAGTTTAAACAAAATCACCACCTATCATGACCCGCAACACACAATAGAACAAAAAGCACAACCAAATAATGAAAAGAGCATAAAAAATGAAACCATTGCAAAAAAAATTACAAAACCTAATGAGATGAATAGTCTTAATAAAGGCATAGTAATAATCACATGTGTAGACACCTAAAAATGACCTAGGCCTGCAAGCTTCATTTTTACCACTTTCATCCTAGCATAATTATGACATTTAATTATGTCCTTGGTCCACATTTGACTATTGATTAAATAATTCATAATTATTTAATTAATTCATGTCCTTTTATTCTTCATGATTATTAAATAAATAAATTTCATTTATTTATTAAATACGTCATTAATTGTCTAAGTCTTCCCTTAATTAAATAAATTTTTTAATTTATTTAATTTCCATTCTTCATTAATTCTTCCTGATTATTAAATAAATGAATTTCATTTATTTATTTGATATGTCACTAATTGTCACAATTAAATAAATTTATTAATTTATTTAATTATTGAGTCTTATCTTCCAAATTAAATAATTATTTTTAATTATTTAATTACTAATTTCACTTTTCTCTCATTATAAATAAATGAAAATATTTAAAATGATTTCATTTTATTAACTTTCACTCTTTTTAGTAAATAATTCAAAAAAGATTATTTGCTTATCACACAAAATCATCATTTTGAATTAATTAAATTCAAAAAGATATTATTCTTCCAAAAATCAAGTAATCGGGCAGATTCTTGATTTTTCAAATCGAATCTTCAATTCAACCCTTATCTTCTTGATTTTTCGAATCTCACAAATCAAGCAGTCTTTATCTTCTTGATTTTCGAAAATCTTTATTTTTCTAATTAATTTCCTCATTTATTCTCCATCGTCAATCCGATTATCTGGGACATTATTCTAACCGTTCGATTAAGGATTTTTCCCTAACCCTGATTAGGGATCATCAGATTTAATCCGGGCCTCTCGTTCTAGGTCTTTCTTAGAATTCAATCTCATCCATCCTCTCAAAATTGTGTTTTCTATAAAAGACAATTTTGCTCATAATTTCGAGCCCGACAACTTCATTTTTAATATAGGCATTATAGTCATTTGGCATTAGTAGTCTTTATTTTCATTTTATCATAATTGTCATAGACATAGGCATAATTTTATCAAATCCTTCAACATTTGCATAGGACTTTGACATTATTATAGGTTTCTCATTTGAAATCTAAGGGCCTCATTGACTTGCTGCAAACTAGAAGGTGCTATGAAGGTGAAGCATGGAAGGAAAGGAAGGTATAATCGTTCTTTGTTTTGATTTTCCATTGTTCTTGATAGCCTCTTTGGATTTTTGATGTTTATTATCTAATAAGCTAACTCATCTAATTTTCCATTGATACAACATGTACCAATAGTCTTTTCTGATGATGGATGCCACACAATACTATCTTCATCTCCCAGCCACCCAATATTAGGCCAAATAAAATTAATAATGGATTCCAAAATTAATTTCACATATCTCATTAACTTTCAAGAATTACACACATTTCCAAGCCATTTAAATGTGTTGCGTAGATTTGAAATATTTAAGTACATTTGATAAAATATGAGGTGCAAAAGAGTCCTTAATTTGAAAATATTAAGAGAAAAGGAAAAATAAAATCTTGTACTCAACCTCCATAAGATTTGGAGTGATCTATTATACCATTGAAATGAAAGCCCATAAGTGTTAGGGGCCCCACCAATAGTAAACACAAGAAGGAAAACCCACTTGGCAACCCATGTTACCATGAACACCTCATCCCACTAGGACCAAATCAACCAATGATTCATCAAGGAATGCCACCTATTCCTGAAAAAGAAAGACCAATTAATCATTAAAATTAGAGTGATTCCTCTGCTCCAGGAGGATTAGCCTTTGGATAGACTCTAGCAAAATCTCAAATTTCCTCCAACACTTGCAACTCTGCCATGTGGACCCCAAGTTGGCAAAGCCATCAACCACCTGATTACCTTCTCAAAAAGTATGAGAAAGGAAATGCCCATTAAGCTTTGAGATTAAATATTAATATCCAAAAGAATATCCCATAGTTTCCAACCAAGTTGGTTCCCCTTATTAACTAATTCAATTACACTTTTAGAATCCCCTTCAATCTCAAAGAACCTAATGGCTAGAGAGACAACAATTTCAACACCCTTAAACAGTGCACAAGCCTCCAACACCATTGAAGATTGGATTCCAATACCACCAACAAATACTTTGACCAAATTTCCCTAGTAATCCCTTATGACTCTGCCTATGCTGGCCGAAGTAGGGTTCCCCTTGGTCATTCCATCAAAATTAAGTTTAAACCAACCCTCAATAATCCTTTTCCAAACAATGTTTTTCCTAGCTATAGATTTGGATTTATTAAAGGAATCAACCCCAAAATCAATAGTCCAGGCTTTAGTAATTTTGATCTCCCACTTAGTTGGGACAGTGTCAGGTGGCTTCCACTTAAGTAAGGAGATAATTTTAGATATTAGTCTTGAACCACACCTAAAAATTTCCTTTAGACTCTTCTCAATATCATGGAACACTCTATTGTTCCTTTCCTTCAAAAAAAACTAGCAAATGATAGGTGGGATTTTTCTCCAAATTTCTAAAGGTAGGGGGTGACAAAAAGGACCATACCACCCTTCCACAAAGGAAACCAAATCACTATTCAAAGTCTACTGTGTCCCTAACTTTTGAAACACCAACTCCTAGACACCAAAAACAAATTGATAGTGTAGAAGCATGAGATCCACTGAATCTTCATTGTTTTTTCATAACATACACCTATTCGGGATTTGGAAACCCCTCCTTATATTTTCTTTGGTAATGATCCTATTGTGGTATGTTGTCCACCAAAATAAATTTATCTTAGGGATTGGATAATAGTTCTAGACCAACCTTGATAACTTACTTTGGACTTCCTTGTCAGTCAGCATACCATAAGTCATTCGAATAATCAAGTCACCTTTACTATCAGCAATCCAAAATAAATTATCTTCAATAGGAGACAAAGGAAGTCTAAACTAAGATAGAAAGATCTATAAGGAAGAAGTGAGACATTGTAGGTTAGGGGAGAGAGGGCCAAAGGTACCTAAAAATTTCCAACACCTAGCCCCCTGAGCAACAACAATATAATCCTCCACATTCCTCTAAAAGAATCTAGCAGCATGTTCCATTAAATTTTTGAATTTAGAATCAGCCATAGGGGAATCCAATAGCTAGGAATCCTCCAAAAATTAGATTTTATTAACCCTTCCAAGCTTCTATTTCAGACTAGACAATAGTAGCTTCCTCATTTTGTAAATTTTATTCCAAGATAGAGACCCCTGGGGGTGATCAATTTTCATACTATTGATTAGTGAGCCATTATTTAAGTATTTGGCTTTCATCATTTTGTACCAATCATTCTTATCTTTTAATTGGTCCCGACCCACCTTAGCAAGCAAAGCCTTATTGGAAGCTAGGATAAGCCTAATTCCTATCCCACCCATAAGCTTACGCTGACAAACAACATCCCAACTAACCATAGACAACTTTTTATCATCAATACTTAACCAAAGGAAGACATGTTGAATTTTCTCAAATTTCTTAGCAATATAACTAGGCATTCTGAACATGGACATAAAATAAACCGGTATACCCTATTGAGCAATAGTGAGGAGCTAAAGTTTACCTGCATGACTCAACAGAGAGACTTTCCAACCAACAAGTTTTCTTTGTAGTCTCTCAAGGATAGAGTTCTAGAAATTAGGAGTGACTTCCTTGATAGTAAGGGGGAGGCCAAGGTAGGCCAAAGGAAGTGAGGACAGAGCCCAACATAGTTGTAACATGATCTTGTAGCCTAGGAGAACAGTGGAAGAAATAGTTCATACTCTTATTATAATTGATGCATTGATCATAGAAATCCACATAAATATTGAGACAACCTTTCCATTTCTTGGGCTCAATCACAGAAGCTCTACCAAAATGGATAGTATCATCCACAAATTGTTGGATGGTCACTGATGCATGGGTGGAAGCCAGTCTGACCCCCATGATGGAGCCCATTGATAATAGACTAGCCACATTCCTACTCAACACTTCAACCACAATAATGAATAAATAAGGGGAAAGGAGGTAACCTTGTCTTATTCCCCTTCCAGCCGCAAAGAACCCCTGGGAAACTCCATTGACCAGGAAAAAGTACTTCACAATGGAGACACATTCCATAATGTTTTTAATAACTTTTTGATTGAAGCCAAACTTACCAAGGACTTTGGGTAGGAAGTTCCATAGAACTTTATCATAGGATTTAGATATATCAAGCTTGAAATCCATGCTAGAGTTGTTACAAAAATCTATAGAATGAATAATTTTATGGGTGGATAAAGCAACATCCAAAATATGTCATCCAGGAACAAATCCTTTTTGATAGGGGCTAATCAATTTCTCAAGGATGGGTTTCATCCTATTCACTAAAATTTTGGAGAAGACTTTTTAAACAATATTGCAAAGACTAATAAGATGAAAGTCAGACATGGTTAGAGGGTACCTAGATCTAGGGACTAAAGCAATGAAGGTGTGGTTTAGCCATTTGAGGAGTTTACCTGAGTAAAAGAAGTCTTTAGTAGCAAGGGTAAAATTTACCCCCACAATTTCCCAAATTTTTTGAAAAAAATTAGGGGGAAACCATCTAGCCCTGAAGCTTTAAAGGCTCCCATACTAAACACAGTAGAATAAACCTCCTTAGAAGTAACCTCCCTGAGAATAGAAATTTTATCCACATAATCAATAGGAGCTGGGAGGGATTCCAACAAAAAAGCCACCAACCCAGGTGTCAGAGCCTCATCAAGGAGAGATTAAGCTTGCTAGAAGTGATTAGCAGCTAAAAGACCAATTTAAACAAGGTTAGAAACATCCACACCAACCTCATTTATCAATTTTTTAATCTTATTCATTTTTCTATGTTTAAGGGCCGACACATGAAAGAAGGAGGTGTTATTGTCCCCTTCAGCAAGCCACTGAATCTTTGACTTCTGCTTCCAAAAAACCTCTTCTTTCTTTAAAATTTTCTCCCATTCCACTTGTTCCTCCTCTTGATGGCTTGTCAGAATTCTATAGTCACCATCTTCCATTTTCTTTAGCAACTCACTAAGCTTATCTAGCACAACCTATTTCTAATGGAACACATCACCAAACACCTATTTATTCCACCCTTTGACCATCAATTTGATATGCTTAATTCTTTGAGAGAGTTTGAACATAGGGGAACCCTACACCAGGATATTCCACCAGAAGACAACTTTATTCCAGAAATCTAGATGGTAGTTCCACATTATTTTGAACTAGAAAGGGAAAGGACCAACAACAGAGTGATCTAAGGGGATTGGCAATAGAGGATTGTGGTCTGAAATAGTCCTAGGAAGAGCCAGCAGGTTAGCATTGAGGAGAGCAATCCAATTGGGAGAGAAAAGGAAATGATCAAGGAGGACTTGAATTAGGTCATCCCCCAAGCGATGGTTCAACCAAGTAAACGCTTGGCCCTAAAGAAAAATATCAACCAAACCAGTACTATTAAAAAAGTCGACGAGATCGGACATGTAAGTATAAACAATAAGACCCCCATTTTCTCCCATGGGTAAAGGGGAGAGTTAAAATCTCCTAGCACCAACCATCGATCATCCTTATAAATCAAAATCCAATTAGATATCTCCATCTAGAAGGATTTCCTCACATTCCTAATATTAGGAGCATAAACATTAATCAAGCACTAAAAGCCCCCAACATTGGAGAACTTTATACCAATATAGTTCCTACTCTAGAACAACTCAGAGACATAGAAACTAGAGGGATTCTAGAGCACTACTAGACCACTAAATGCTCCATCAACATCACTAGAAGAAAAGAAGGCATTTGGCCAAATATACTTGGCTATAGGATCCAAAAAAAATTTCTTCATTTTAGTTTCTTGGAGTAATAGAATATCAACTTTATGTTCCAAAACATAATTCTTTAGAGCCAACTACTTAAGGGGGTTGTTTAGCCCTCTCACATTCCAAGATAGGACTTTAATTTATAACTTTTCTTTGAGGACACTTCCAATGCCATTGCTTTTCCTATTGCAATATCTTTTGTTGTATCTCTAAGCCTAGTCGTACACTAGTTGGGTCTACCCAGTTTTGAATCCCCACCCACATCTGCTTTCTTTTGTTTTCCTTTTTTCTTAGGAGTTGACTTGAACTCTTCTTCCATATTTTGTTCCTGAGTTGTAATAGTCTCCACCTCCTTTTCATGACTTGGTGCAACAACCTTCTCAACTTCATCCCAAATATCACCATCCTCCAAACCATTTGAGAAAGAAGTTAAAGTTGAGGATATAACCAAGGCCAAAATAAGGGACTCACAGGGAACCAAGGACTCTATAGATGGAATAAAATATGAGGACAACACTGGGATCACTAGTTCAGCAGACATAGTCTTAGCCAAGGACTCAATAATGTTAGGGAGGTTTGATTCAAAGGGGAATCCATCTGAAGGGATCTCCACTAAAGGAGCACTAAGATAGGGGTCTTTCCTCATCGAGGATTTATAATCTATGATAAGGTGTACTAGTTTAGCATAGTTTTGACAATAAATCACAACATTCTCATAGAAAATAGGTTGAACCCATGAACAAAAGATTGAATAGAGCTTCACAGAATTGGGAAGAGTCTTGTTAACATCAATGATCTGTATAGGATCTAGACTAAATTACAAAATTTGAATGCTTAATTTTTACAAAGATTATTCCAAGTTAATTAAATCAAAATTAACTTAAGGAAATAACAAAATGAAGAAATTAACAAACTGAGAGAAGATGAGAGAGAAGAAGAGAAGTGCAAACAGTTGATAACGGAGTTCATCACAAACGTGACTACGTCTCCGGGTCCACTCCAACAGAGAGACCGATCCGATTAACTCCAAAATCAATTACAAATGATGCACCAAGACCATCAGTTCGGCAGCATAACAGGGCTCCAACATACAACAATGGCTTGAAAAACTCCAACACCTCTCTTTCATGTCCTTAGTGTCAAGACTTCATCACCTGAAAAAAACTTAATCTCCACTCTCACCTCACACTCCCTTTAAATACAAAAATTTCACCCAATTTGGTGAAAACCATAAGATTTACAAAATATTCCTTATCTCTCCATAATATCTTCAAATCTTCCCTTATTTACATAAAAATCATCAAAAATCCCCCTTAATCTTTATTTTAGCCCTTTTATTTATTCATTTCGGGCTTTTGTTGGTTTTGGAGGTTTTGATTTTATTTTTAAAAAGATTATTATTTTATTTTTCTAGGGAGTTAGGGAGTTTGTTTTTAAATTTAAAAAGCATTCAGTTTTGACAACTCTAACAAAACAAACCGATGCTAATTACATTCTACAGCCATCGCATAGCTTACCAGTGGCTTGCACTTTTTGTTAGGCCGGCGGTTGGGGGTTCAACCCCCACCGTTGGCTTTTAATAGCCATTTCCCAAAATTTTAAAACAACAAAACAAACTGCTGACACATACCAGTTACGTCCGAGTTTGTAGCCGGTTTGGGCAGAGGTTTTTGCGGTGAAGAGGAGGTGAAGGGTTCGAAACCCTCTAACAAAACTTTTAACAAATGCAACAAATTAACTGTTCGCCGCTAGAAGACAAGTCCACGTGGCAGTTTCTCATCGGCCAATGAATTCTATGTGTCGCCGACGTGTCTGCCAAGTAGGACGCTGACTGGATGATGACCATGGCATATGGTGAGCTGATGTGGCATGCTGACCAGATGATGACGTGGCGTATGGCATGCTGACGTGTCATGCTAACGTGGCTTGCTGACTGGGCGTACGGACTGCCACATGTCACTCTGCGATTGGTCCGTACAATGCAGACGTGGAAGCCACGTGTTAGATTTTGATTCGGCCACTTCACAGTTCATACAGTACTGAATGCTGATGTCAGCATCCGTACGGGTCCACCTCAAAAAGTCAACTACAAACTTTGACCATTGATAACTTTTGCATTCGATGTCGGATTTCGATGAAACGAACATCGTCGGAATCGTCTCGACGAGATCTTCGTGATGATGCCAACTTCAAGAACTTTTGATGACATCATTTTTTTGCTTCTTGGATGCCCTCTGATCCCAGTTTGACCCAAGGTTTGACTGGCCATAACTCGTGCAAACGGACTCTTTTTCGCTCCGTTCGAGTTGCGTTGGAATCAGGATGCTGAGATCTTTCTGATGGTGCAGATTTTGGAGAGAAATGAGACACTTCAATTTTCACTAAAAATATCCACCGGATCAGGCCTCCCCACTGAAGACCTTTTGGACCTCCAAAAGTGGCATTTACTCTGACATTAAGTGAGGACTTGGCCTCCCCACTTGTCCTGTATCTTCTGTACATCTAAAAACCTGACTCACAAGCACAATGAAGACTGTAACAATATTGTTGAACATAAAAATTATTCTATCACTTTCATAAACTTCTACATCAATTGTCGTAGCCACTAACCAACAAAAATTGACTAGCATCAAACTGAACAATAATGTAGAAATGAAAGAGAATAAGTCAACAACATATCGATCCTTTACAACAGGAACATTTTTACCCAAGGATCCCTCAATGCTTTCAAGCATTCTTTTCTCATGTTGTACTGCAAGTGCATCCTGCAACATCTGACCCTGGTTAGCTACTCCAAGTTCAAGTGTAGAATCACCTGTACTGACAGACATAAGAGTTAACTCTTTACTTGCACTAATTACCCTCTTTAACTGCCATGTGTTTGCAAAAGAACGATCAGTCTTAATCCTGTGAGAATGTACAATATACTGAATGCCATCTTTAAACAAGTGATAATGATTCTTTTCCCTGTAGAAAATAGCTTTCCTGTCATATAAATAAGAGCTACCAAGCACTATCCCACAGATATCCAGTGGAACCACATCAAACTTTACTTCATCCACAAATTTACTAGTGATTGCGAATCTTAAGGTGCATTGTCTTGTTACTTGCAACTTATCATTTTCACAAATCCAGCCTAGTGGATAAGGTTTCCTATGCAATGTAGTTTTCAATCCCAAGTTCTTTACAACACTTTCTGAAATTAAGTTCACTTGAGAACCACTATCTATGAGTGCATCAATTTTAGTGTTCTTAGCAACAACCCTTAAATGAAAAAGCTCATTCCTTTTCACATCTTCAGAGAAATCATTAATTGTAGAAGTAGAAGCACAACTAGCAACAGAAACACCAGAAATAGGAGCTTTACCTTTTAAACCCATAGTTGTTATCTTAGTCTCATCATCTGAATCTGAACCAAGATCCAAAACAACATTCGTGGCTTTCTCCTTACCCTTTTGTTTCTGATTCTGTCTCTGAGCCCACTTAGGCCTTAGTTCTGGATGCAACTGCCAACAATGTTCTTCATCATGACCCTTCCTGTCACAATGAGTGCAAGAAAGCTTATCATCCTTCTTAACTATAGCTTCCTTCTTTCCTTTCCCTGTCTCTACATTCTTAGAAGATTTCTTTACATCATTATCAAACTTATCAATAAAAATCCTTTACCCCTTGACTCTAAGTGTGTAGCTTGAACAGACACTTCATCCAAATTACAAGGGTTCAATATCAAAATGGAATGCCTAAGGTAGGAATGCAAACCTCCTATGTACTTCAACAACGTGTCCTGAGTGTACAAAGGAACATTCAAAGCAATAGCCCTTTTCCTGAATTCATGGGTGTACTCTTGGACAGTTTGACCCTTCCCTTGCCTAAACATTTGCCAGTCCATCATTAACTGCTGCATATGGCCTAAGGGATAGAATTGCTTTTTAAGAGCATTAATAAATTCTGCCCAAGTTAAACTGACTCTACCATGTTGTGAAACTTTTTCCTTAGACTTACTCTCCCACCAGGTTAAGGCTGTACCTCCTAAATGAAGAGTAGCTAATTGGATCCTATCAACATCATCTAATAGGTTCTGGACTCTACAGTAGACTTCAATTTGCTAAATCCAATCATCCAATTTCTCAGCATTAAGTTCACCACAATATTTAGGTAAGTCAAATTTTACATCCAATTTGATTTTAGGCTTATACCCACTCTTGAAAGGATTAGAAGAAATAGAATGAGGAGAAGATGGAGAAGAAGGAGAAGGAGAAGAGGGAGGAGAAGAAGAAAAGGGGTGATCTGGTTGCTTGCCACCATCATGATGTTTCCCTTTCTTGTATTTGCGATCTTCTTGCTTTGACGAACCTTCTTCACGTTCCTTCCGTTCTTGTCTCTCCTGAAAAAAATGTCCACCTTAGCCTTCATCTCAAGGAATGATCTTCGAAATTCTTGCTCACTAATTTCTTCAGGAACCTCCATTCCAGAAACTGACATATTCATAAATGTTCTTTGCTTCCCGATCTCAGGATCAAAGTCTTCGAGCTTGCCTTCACCCTTCTGAATCCTGGATCTCGTTAGCATTCAAAAATAAATAACTGCAATAATAGTCAAACTGCACTCTGATACCAACTTGATCTGTATAGGATCTAGACTAAATTACAGAATTTGAATGCTTAATTTTTACAAAGATTATTCCAAGTTAATTAAATCAAAATTAACTTAAGGAAATAAAAAAATGAAGAAATTAACAAACTGAGAGAAGATGAGAGAGAAGAAGAGAAGTGCAAATAGTTGATAACGGAGTTCATCACAAACTTGACTACGTCTCCGGGTCCACTCCAATAGAGAGACCAATCCGATTAACTCCAAAATCAATTACAAATGATGCACCAAGACCGTCAGTTCGGCAGCATAATAGGGCTCCGACATACAACAATGGCTTGAAAAACTCCAACACCTCTCTTTTGTGTCCTCAGTGTCAAGACTTCATCACCTGAAAAAAACTTAATCTCCACTCTCACCTCACACTCCCTTTTAATTACAAAAATTTCACCCAATTTGGTGAAAACCATAAGATTTACAAAATATTCCTTATCTCTCCATAATATCTTCAAATCTTCCCTTATTTACATAAAAATCATCAAAAATCCCCCTTAATCTTTATTTTAGCCCTTTTATTTATTTATTTCGGGCTTTTGTTGGTTTTGGAGGTTTTGATTTTATCTTTAAAAAGATTATTATTTTATTTTTCTAGGGAGTTAGGGAGTTTGTTTTTAAATTTAAAAAGCATTCGGTTTTGACAACTCTAACAAAATAAACCGATGCTAATTACATTCTACAGCCATCGCATGGCTTACCGGTGGCTTGCACTTTTTGTTAGGCTGGCGGTTGGGGGTTCAACCCCCGCCGCTGGCTTTTAATAGCCATTTCCCAAAATTTTAAAACAACAAAACAAACTGCTGACACATACCAGTTACGTCCGAGTTTGTAGCCGGTTTGAGCAGAGGTTTTTGCCGTGAAGAGGAGGTGAAGGGTTCAAAACCCTCTAACAAAACTTTTAACAAATGCAAAAAATTAACTGTTCGCCGCTGGAAGACAAGTCCACGTGGCTGTTTCTCATCGGCCAATGAATTCTACGTGTCGCCGACGTGTTTGCCAAGCAGGATGCTGACTGGATGATGACCATGGCATACGGTGAGCTGATGTGGCATGCTGACTAGATGATGACATGGTGTATGGCATGCTGACGTGTCATGTTGACGTGGCTTGCTGACTGGGCGTACGGACTGCCACGTGTCACTCTGCGATTGGTCCGTACAATGCTAATGTGGAAGCCATGTGTTAGATTTTGATTTGGCCACTTCACAGTTCATACAGTATGGAATGCTGACGTCAGCATCCATATAGGTCCACCTCAAAAAGTCAACTACAAACTTTGACCATTGATAACTTTCGCATACGATGTCGGATTTCAACGAAATGAACGTCATCAGAATCATCTCGACGAGCTCTTCGCGATGATGCCAACTTCAAGAACTTTTGAAGACATCATTTTTTTCACTTCTTGGATGCCCTCTGATCCCAGTTTGACCCAAGGTTTGACTGGCCATAACTCATGCAAACGAACTCTTTTTCGCTTCGTTCAAGTTGCGTTGGAATCAGGATGCTGAGATCTTTCTGATGGTGTAGATTTTGGAGAGAAATGAGACACTTCAATTTTCACTAAAAATATCCACCGGATCAATCAATGTTAACACTAAAGTGAGCAAAGACTAACCTGGACATGGACTTGGTGAAAGAGTCTAAGGGAATGAATTGACCAAGAGAATCCCCAATGCACCAAAAGATAGACTCATCCTAGTATTCTAGAGGAAGACCAAGGAGTTTAATCCATACTAGAGGTGACTTGCAGAGATCTACATTAGGATTGAAACCTGGCTTCCAATTGTTAGTGCCTATTTTGGTTGTCTCTCATTTTCCAGTTGTTTTCCTTTGATCTTCCTGACAAATATTTAGCTTGGGAATTTTCTATCATTTTGGCATGTGGGGTAAATGGGCTCCCACCAGGGTTGAGCTTAGCGTGCTAAGTGTTCATGTCTTAGATGGCTAGATCTTTCTTTTCTTCCTTGCCTTGTTTTTTTCTTTGTCTGGAAAGGGTGGAACCGGAGTGAAATCGGAATCAGGATATTGCCTTTGGTTTCTTTTTCAGGTTCCATTCCAGCCCCGACTCTGCCTCTTCACTTGTCTTTTGTTTTGTTTCCTTTGGCGAGCGCAGGATCGGAACGAGAATCTATTTTGGAACCTTTTTCAAGTTTTCTATTTTAGGTTTTGTCCTTCTCCCGGCCCCGCGGCTTCTCTGTCTCATGTCGGTTTCAGCTCCGCCTCTATGGTCTTTTGCAGAGGTGGGAGTGGGATGGTTTTCGGTCCCAGTCTCTTTTGTTCCTTTTTGTCCCCTGCTCTAGCTCTAACTCCGTGTCTTTCCTATCTCTGGCTTGGAATCCTTCTCTTTCTTGGTTCTGGCTCCACCTTAGTGTGGTCCCCTCGAGCCCCATTTTTCATTCATTACCGGCCCCTTGTTACCGCTTGCACCGGCCCCCCCGTTGTGCCTTCAGTGTGACCTTTGGCTCTCAGGGTGACATCTTCCTGACTTTGTCATGTCTCCCCGAGACCCCTTCCTATCAGCCAGTATTCTTTGTGTCGGGGAGATGTCTTCCTGACTCCTACTTGTCTCATCAACTTTGGTGGCCCCATTCGTGCTCGATGTGACTTCCCTCCATCGCGGGTACTTCACTATGATGTCTGGCCGACCTGGCCATCTCTCCCCGACTTTATGATGCTTTCAGTACAATATGTGGACTTCGGCTGGAGGTCTCCCTGACTTCCTTATGTCTGGCTGATATGCTCAGTGACTTCGCTGGGATGTTTCACCGACTTGGTGGCCTCTTGCCGACTATGATGAGCGCTCGATGTAACATATGATTCTCGGCCTGATGTCTCCCCAACCCCTCCATCTCTCACCAACTATGTTCAGTGATTGATATGGCATGTTTTCTATGCCCTGAGGTCTTCCCGACACCACTTTCTCTTGCCGATGGTGCTTCTTGTTGGGGTGTCGACGTGATCTCCTGTCGATTGTGCTTTCTCTTGCCGATGTGGCATTGTTGTCACTGTGATGTTTGGCCGAATGTGTCTGGTCTTTCTGAATGGTATGTTTGCTCAATGAAACATTGGGTTCTCGGTGTGTTGTCTTCCCGAATCTGCAATGTCATGGTGAATGTTTCATTGGAAACCATAGTGGGCATGGATCGTGCCAGTAATGCATTCAATGTGGTTGGTCACATGGCTCATGGCTCGAGAATGATGATGATGAATATTTCATAGGATCAACATGATGACCCCGATTTGGTCTTGAGCCTCGATTGGTGGTGCGGGTTGGCATGACAGAGGTGGAATTTATTATAGAATTAGGGCAACGGACTATTTGAGATGGAGAAGTGGTTGAAACGGCTGATTTCTGCATTTGTGGCCTCTGGTTTTGTGATGGTCACACCCGCGGATTTCCTGGTCTGACTGCCATGGCTTGCCATTCTTGTACTTGCTCAATTCAACCTGGTTGTGTGATATTCTCCCTAAACCACCTGATAGAGCATTTAATGTGATCCTATGAGGTGGGTGAAGGACTGGTGATATGGCCTGTGTGTTGTTTAGGGTTTTTCTAGTCAACTACTGACATGTAATCTCATCTGGCCAGTTGCTTGTTGCTTCTCCTATTCCTATAAAGGAGAATTTCATGGCCAGATGTAAGGGTTTTGAACCTTGGTGTTCTGGTTCCACATTTTTCTTAGTCTGGGATTAGTCTGAGACAGATTAGGGTTTAGTCTTGAGTCATGATTTTGAGTCTTTGGTCAGTAACTTTTATTTTCTCTATAAATGCAATTAGTTTGAGCAAAGAACACATGAAGATGCTTATCTTTCATGCATATCATCATATTGTCTCCACATTTGTAGGCTTTTAATCATTTGAATAAATGCATAAGGTGTTTTTGTTCATCTTCTCATACTTCACGGGACTGTGTTATTTATTGATAGGTTTGCTTCAAGGAAGCAGTTAAATCCTTTGAATAGATAGCAGTGATTATTTGTTTTCAGGTTGGATTTGGTAAGAAGAGTCTAAGAGTCGGATTGTCAGTGTAAGGAATTGATAGCTGATGTAAGGCATTAGCAAAACAAAATCCACTGATTGAGTCCTGTTTACAGATGAATTCCATCTTTTGTGTGTGACTCCATGACCCTGGATTAGGCATTGATCTGTTTGCAGCCTAGTTCTTCTCAGAAAACCTTTTAAAATCATTGAATATCTTTTGTTTAGTCTATGTCCTACCTCCTTGTTGTCTCAGGTGTTCTGTAACTGAGAATAAAGCCATATTTGAGGTTCTCAACACTTGGCATCAGGAGTCATCTACTATAAAAAACAATGTCTAGTCTTATTTGAGGCATTGTATGGGTACACCCACCTTGGTTTTGTAGAGCCTAAAGTGTAGAAGATCTTAGTCTTTGACTGAATCTTGTTAGTTGGTGCAGGTCCTCCGAGTTGCCCTTGATTGGAGATGGCTACTCCATAGGTAGAATAAGAGACCAACCTGGTTTACAAGAAAAACCACCACCAAGATGGTGACTCTGTTGGGGAGTAACTAGAGTCTTGCCTTATCAAAAGAGTCATATTTGTTTGCCATGTTTGTTAGGTTCAAAGTTTGAAGAATCTCAGGCATGGAGAATTTTTTTTTTTGCAGTGAACCTGAAAGCTACAAGATCTATGGTGCTTTGTTGGATGGAACTCAGAGAAGAATGTACACGTGTGTGAGCTTCATACCATTTGAAGTTCAGTCCTCTGCAAAGAGGTGGAGACTCTGTCAAGGTGAACCTATTGAAGATTCAAAGAATAGTTCCATGGCTGCAACATTTCTAGGTATTCTTCAAGCTTTTTGAACACAAAAAAAACTTTATTCCCCTTTATTTGGTGAGATCAAGCACTAGCATCAAGGGAAGTTTGAATATTGCAACTGGATAGTTGTAGAGGGATAGGTTTCATTTACAAAATGCATTGTTGTCATGTTGCTCCCTCTACAAGCTATGATACCATGCTTAAGGCACACCATGAGGATGATTCAAAGTCTTTTGATGACTTTCATTGCCAGCATGATGAAGAACAGAGCCAAGTGAAAAGAGGAAGTGGGAGTAGTAGTTTAAACCATCATTGCACTAATGATGTGCCTCCTCCTACTGAAAATGATATAGAGCAGTTGCAAGATGTGTTGAATGGTGAGTGTATTCCTTTGTATACACTTGATGAAGTTTTCACAAAATGTGACAATATGCAGAGCACTGGAGCTAGTTGTTTTCAGCTTCAGGGTAATGAAAATAGTGAATATGACAGCTTGTTGTCACATAACAGTCAGCATTTTGAAAGTATGCCTGACTTTCAAATGCATAAGGATCATGTACATGTTTATAATGATGAATATGATAGCCTGTTGAGAGGTACTAACATGTTTTATCAGGTAGCCATTTGTGATCAGACTATGTTTTCATATGGTCTTGATCAGTATTCACAGGTATTGCCACATGACACAAAATCAGACAATCAAGAGTGTGGCAATGATAAAGTTTATTGGATCTGGTTGCCAATTGAAGATAAAACTAAATAGAGAGCAAGTTTTCACTTGCACAAAGGCAATCAGATACTTGTGTTTGTAGGGGTGTTGTCATTCATATTGTTGCTATTTGGTAGAGGCAAGCATGAGTTAGGGGAAACCAGCTCATTCTGTAGAATTGTATTTGACAGGGGTAAATGTTGGCCCTCATTTTCATTTGGTGGCCTAGTGTCATCAGATGAAACAAAGAATCAACAATGTGGCTCTTGAATTTCCTGTTCATGGACAATTCTCGAAGTGGTGCTTCATCTGAAGCATTTATTTTTTCATGAACATTAGGTTAGGTTTTTTCTTTTCTGGTTGGTTTTGTTTTGCTGTGTCTGCTAACCTTGTCCGGTTAGCTCCTCGCTGTTTTGGGTTTCCTTTTGTTCTGGTCTGCTCACCCTGAGATCTGAAGTCTTGCTATGCCCACCAAGGGCATACATCCCCAACTAGAGCCTATGTTAGTGCCTATTTTGGTTGTCTCTCATTTTCTAGTTGTTTGCCTTTGATCTTCTTGACAAATCTTTAGCTTGGTCATTTTCTATCATTTTGACACGTGGGGTAAATGGGCTCCCACCAGGGTTGAGCTCAGCATGCTAAGTGTTCATGTCTCAGATGGCTAGATCTTTCTTTTCTTCCTTGCCTTGTGTTTTTCTTTGTCTGGCAGGGGCGGAACCAGAGTGAAATCAGAATCAGGATATTGCCTTTGGTTTCTTTTTCAAGTTCCATTTCGGCCCCGGCTCTACCTCTTTGCTTGCCTTTTTTTTTGTTTCCTTTGGCGAGCACGGGATCAGAACGAGAATCTATTTTGGAACCTTTTTCAAGTTTCCTGTTTTGGGTTTTGTCCCACTCCTAGCCCCGCGGCTTCTCTATCTCATGTCGGTTCCAGCTCCGCCTCCGCGGTCTTTTGTGGACGTGGGAGTAGGATGGTTTTTGGTCCTGGTCTCTTTTGTTCCTTTTTGTCCCCCGCTTTGGCTCTGACTCTGTTTCTTTCCTATCTCCAGCTCCGATTCCTTCTCTTTCTTGGTTCTGGCTTCGCCTCAGTCTGGTCCCCTCGAGCCCCATTTTTTGTTCACTACCGGCCCCTTGTTACCGCTTCCACCAGCCCCCCCGCTGTGCCTTCGGTGTGACCTTTGGCTCTCAGGTTGAAATCTTCCTGACTTTGTCATGTCTCCCTGAGACCCCTTCCTATTGGGGAGATGTCTCCCTGACTCCTACTTGTCTCATCGACTTTGGTGGCCCCTTTGGTGCTTGGTGTGACTTCCCTCCATCGTGGGTACTTGGCCATGATGTCTGGCCAACCCAGCCATCTCTCCCCAACTTTATGATGCTTTCGGTGCAATAGGCAGACTTTAGCCGGAGGTCTCCCCAACTTCCTTATGTCTGGCCGGTATGCTCGGTGACTTTGCTGGGATGTTTCACCGACTTGGTGGCCTCTTGCCAACTATGATTAGCGCTTGATGTAACATACGATTCTCAGCCTGATGTCTCCCTGACCCCTCCATCTCTCACTGACTATGTTCAGTGATCAATATGGCATGTTTTCTTTGCCCTGAGGTCTTCCTGACACCACTTTCTCTTGCCAATGGTGCTCATTGTTGGGGTGTCAACGTGATCTCCTGCCGATTGTGCTTTCTCTCACTGATGTGGCATTGTTGTCCCTGTTTAGTTTGGTTGAATGCGCCCGATCTTGTCGAATGGTATGTTTGCTCGATGAAACATTGGGTTCTTGGCGTGTTGTCTTCCCGACTCCGCGATGTCATGGCAACTGTTTCACTGGAAGCCATAGTGGGCATGAATCGAGCTAGTAATGCATTCAATGTGGTTGGTCACTTGGTTCATGGCTCGAGAATGACGATGATGAAGATTTTACAAGATTGGCATGATGACCCTGATTTGGTCCTGAGCCTTGATTACTAGTGCGGGTTGGCATGACAGAGGTGGAATTTATTGCAGAATTAGGGCAACGGACTATCTGAGATGGAGAAGTGGTTGAAATGGCTAATTTTTGCATTTGCAGCCTTTGGTTTTGTGATGGTCGCACCTGTGGATTTCCTAGTCTGACTGCCATGGCTTGCCATTCCTGTACTTGCTTGATTCAACCTGGTTGTGTGATATTCTCCCTAAACCACCTGATAGAGCATTTAATGTGATCCTATGAGGTGGGTCAAGGACTGGTGATATGGCCTGCGTGCTATTTAGGGTTTGTATAGTCAACTGCTGACATGTAATCTCATCTAGCCGGTGGCTTGTTGCTTCTCCTATTCCTATAAAGGAGAATTTCATGGCCAGATGTAAGGGTTCTGAACCTTGGTGTTCTAGTTCCACATTTTTCTAAGTCTGGGATTAGTTTGAGACAGATTAGGGTTTAGTCTTGAGTCATGATTTTGAGTCTTTGGTCTGTAACTTTGATTTTCTCTATAAATGCAATTAGTTTGAGCAAAGAACACATGAAGATGCTTATCTTTCATGCATATCATCAGATTGTCTCCACATTTGTAGGCTTTTAATCATTTGAATAAATGCATAAGGTTTTTTTTTTTCATCTTCTCATACTTCATGGGACTGTGTTATTTGTTGATAGGTCTGCTTCAAAGAAGCAGTTAAATCCTTTGAATAGATAGCAGTGATTATTTGTTTGCAGGTTGGATTTGGTAAGAAGAGTCTAGTTGATACAAGAGTCAGATTGTCAGTGTAAGGCACTGATAGTTGATGTAAGGCATTAGAAAAACAAAATCTACTAATTGAGTCCTATTTGCATATGAATTCCATCTTTTGTGTGTGACTCCATGACCCCGAATTAGGCACTGATCTGTTTGCAGCCTAGTTCCTCTTAGAAAACCTTTTAAAATCATTGAATATCTTTTGTTTAGTTTATGTCCTACCTCCTTGTTGTCTCAGGTGTTCTGTAACTGAGAATAAAGCCATATTTGAGGTTCTCAACACTTGGCATCAAGAGTTGTCTGCTATAAAAAGCAATGTCTAGTCTTATGTGAGGCATTGTGTGGGTACACCCGCCCTGGTTCTGCAGAGCCTAAAGTGCAGAAGATCTCAATCTTTGACTGAATCTTGTCAGTTGGTCCAGGTCCTCCAAGCTTCCCTTGATTGGAGATGGCTACTCCATAGGTAGAATAGGAGACCAACCTGGTTTACAAGAAAAACCACCAACACCAATGACATAAGGACATCACATGTTTCCCATAAACCCAGGGGATTGATGAGAGAACAGAGACCAAATCCACCTCAACCATAAACTTAGATAGAAAAAGACCACCTGCCATGGAACTGACACCAACACTACCCTTCAAACCCCTTTTCACATCTACCCACCTTCACACCAAATCCATAGAGGGCCAAAAGGGGAGAAACTTACCCATAACTACCAACTCCATGGAAGAATCTAACCTATAGCTAGTAACTTCTACAATGGAGAAGTCATTGCCAGAGACAATAATCTCTACATTTTGACATGGAGAACACATGGGATGGCCCTTTGTTAGTTATCACATCTTTCCAACCTTTAGATACTAGGGTATTGTGGATCCCAAGCACCTCAAGATCAGGTAGAACAAAGATTATGGGATCCACAGAAGTAGACAACACTATGAATGGCCCCAAAAGTAGTGCCACATGTGTTGAAGGGAGAATTTGGGTAGAGAGGGATAGTGGTGGGGAACCAATAGGTACCCTCGATGCATAGTCAACCATGCACACAAAAAATTCAAAAATGAGGAGCGGAAGAGAGGAGTGGGAAAATTCAAAATCCTAACCTAACATGGTGTTACCAAAGAGGTGACTTGACCATATTGACAAATCAAAGTTGACATGGAAAATAGAAACTTCATTTGACACTACAACCTCACTTGGAAAGTGACTTCAAATATGCTAATAGAGTAAGTAGGAAAGTAGGTGAAGTAAGCAAGTAGGAAGCTCAAGCAAGTAGGTGAAGTAGACAACCAAGCACCTCAAGTAAGCAAGCAACTAGCTCAATGAAATTATAGAGAAAATCAGCCATTGACATCAATGACAAGATATTTCAATAATCTCCCCCTTTTTCATTGATGGAAACACTTCTTGAAACCAAAACCAAACTACACTAAAACCAAATTTCTCCTAGCAACACCTACAAAAACCTATACTTCTCTAAAACCAATACTACTCCCCCTTTGATATCAATGACAAATAGATCAACTTATTGACATGGCATAAAGACTTAATTTGTTGACCCCATGACATTAAAATCTGACTTAGCACATGAGATGGATATGTTGACTTAAAAGGTCTTTAGCACATGAAAATAATCTTTAAAAAAAAAAAGATCTGATGAATAATAAGTAGCTTTACAAAGTAAGAGATACTCTAATAACTCATTCCAATTCTCTTTTCTAGAATTCCAATAATACAAGAAGAAGAACTTGTAATTCTAAAAAACCCCGCATAATTGAAATGAGGCTAATAAAGTATAAAAATGAAAGCCCCCCCTGAGTTTAAACACCTTCTCAAGGATGGAGTGAGATAACTCCTAACTTCTCTTTTTCTACCTCTTTCTTCTTCCCCCCTCATTTGTTAACAACCTTTTTAGTCACCTGTTGCTATTTCTTTTTACCTTGTTTGAAAGAATCTGGAAAATTGCTTCTATAGGTCTTTACAGTATGACCATAATTATTGCATGTGTAACATACAACATTGTAATTAAAAAGAAAAAGAGTTACTGTTCATAAATCTAAAATCATTTCTTTCATAAACTCTATTGTTTTCTACCTTGTGAACAAAATGATTGCATAAAAAATAATACCCATAAAAGAAAGAATTCATAAACCTAGTCATGTGAGATTTCCTTGAAATAGGAGGTCTTCTGGAAGTATTATTTCTGATTTTTGAATGCAAATATTTTGTACAGTTAGAGCAACTCTTTTGTTGTTCTTCTTTTTCAGGCTTGGAACATTGACCTTCTTACAATCCAACTCCACTCTTATCAGCTAGATATTTTTGTGAACTAATGATCTTGTCAAATGAAAAAAAAAATCTCATTTATCTTCTAATTATTCAACTGTTACAATGATTTTTCTAAATTTTTAAGTGAAACAATCTCAACTTCAAATCTCTCTACATCCTCTTCTTTAATCCTTAACTAATTTTTTATTTCTTCCTCAATCCTTTTTGCCTCTTCGATTTGAACCTTCAAATCAACAATCAATTTTTTTACTTTTCCAAGAGCTTGAGATGTCTTGACCTTTGAATCATTGTCTTCTTCTTGTTGTAATTTCAAATTTAGGTTTTTCTTTCTAAGTTTTTTTATTTCACTTAGTGCACTAACAAGTTCTACTTCAAGATCTACTTGTCCTTCATCATATTTATCATCTTCTATATCTTCATATTCAACCTCAAGTATATTTACTTCTTTAGCCATAAATAAGATTCATCTATTGAAGACACTTCACTTCACTATTTTCATCTATTGAGGAAACTAATTGTGAAAATAAATTAAAACATTTCAAGGTAAGATTTCTTAAACTTATTCTTCTTACCTTGAAATGTTTTAAATTTTTTTTGCAATCATTTTCCCAATTCTTCTCATAAGGGAATTTGGTTGCAAAGTGTCCCACTTTTCCATAGTTGAAGCATTTGAAAGGAAACTTGCCTTTGTACCTTCTTGAACCCTTCTTCAATTTCCTTATGAAGTGTACCTCATCAAAATCTGAATCTTCATATGAACTATCAATAGTTGTAGGCTCCTTATCTTTCCCCTTTCTTGAAACCTTAAAGGCTATCTCCTTTTTAACTGACTGATCAGGAGTAGTTTTGATCTCATGGACTGTAAGAATACCATGAAGCTCATCTACAATCAACTTTTCAAAATCCTTCATCTTCTCAATAGATGAAAACTTTGCATCAAAACACAAAGGAAGACCTTAATATTTTTTGAACAACCATAGACTCCTCAACCTTCTCTCAATAGACTCTCAAAATGTCTTATATGTGTCTAAAGCTTTTCCTTCTTGACTTTATCATCTCCTTCATATGTTTTCTAAAGTTTTTCCCAAATCTCATGAGCTATATCACAATGCATAACCTTCACAAATTATTTTTTAGACAAACCACATAAGATACCATTCATGGATTTTACATTATTTTCAAAATCTTTCTTTCCATCTGCATCCCATGGAGGAGGAATTGATGGAATTGTATAACTAGTTAACATACTTATCCAAACATCAAAACTAAGAGACATCAAATAGGTATGCATTCAAACATTCTAGAATGCATACTTAGATCTATCATATAAGGGAATTTTTTTTGTAGCCATACCTTCATGAGAACCCATGTGTGCAATTAGGATCAACCTCCAAGTAATTAGGCTCACAAAATGAAGGAACCCTTATCTGATACCAATTGAAGAAAGCATAAGAAATACTGAGAGGGGGTGAATTAGTATTTCAAAACTTTAAAACTTAAAACCATGTAAATCAGAAATCAAAATAGTACGAGTAAACATTAGACACCATGAACACCAATATTACGTGGAAAACCTTTCAGGTAAAATAACATGAAAAAATATTGCTTTCATTCAATTCAAAGGGCACAACCTAGATTACACAAGAGAGAACCAACTCACTAAGAGAACTAACTCTCCTGAATCACCAACTTTGAATATAGTTATATTAGAGCACAGTTTAGGTTGTGACTTGGTCCCACTAGGGAAATTTTACTAGGTGTCAGGAATTAAAGTGCATTTAATACTTTTTAATGGAATTATTCTCCCAAACACACTTACGTACGTCCAAAAAATGCATTAAGGGGTCATTTAAACATAAGAAAGGGTCAAATTCATGATGAAAAGTCTAAAAAATTGTGAAAGTTTATTACAACACTCAAAAACACTTTGAAATAAGACTTGGTAAGTGATAAAAAGAGGTTATTTAAGTGAATTATATTGAAAGGGTCATCAAAAAGTGTGAAAGTGGGTTACAAAACTTCACAACAATTTTACAAGACATCCCATATTTCTTAACGATTCTCAAGGACCCCAAGACCTAATATGTATGTGTTGACCACATTACAACATTTAATCCAAGAAAAACTAGGCCAATATCCATAAGAGAGACTCAAATGAGTGTAAAAATTTCCATGTATACATTTTTTTTGTGAAAGAGGAAAAAATCATACAAGAACCCCTAGGGGAAAGGAAGAAAAAGAACAAATAAAGTATTAGTTCCATAGGGTGGAGTGCACCTCCATGCTTGCCTCCAACTGGGACATAGTGTTAGAAATAGACCTGGGACATGTGAACATAGATTAATTCAAGCAAAGGGTGATGGCCAACCCTACCACAGAGCAAGCAAGAAGGATCAAACAAAGTGGCCTTGCAAAGGAAGCCGACTTCCCTCCTACCTTTGTTGCTCCAAAATTGGTCATGTCCTACTAGAAGTGTTACCATTCCTATGGGAAAATCATTGATAAAGACAGAAGAGTACTGACAGACTTTTCTGCTAAGTCTATTGGTAGGATATTTGGTATCCCAACATTTGATAAGATGGAGGAAACAAAGAAGGAATTTTCTAAAAATGTGTGGAAATAGGACCCTCTTGCATGCAAAGAAACAATCAATCAACATTGGTTAAAGACCAAGAGGGGCAGTGCCAACAAAGTTCCTCAAAAGCTATTCAAAAGTGATTTCTTCAAAGAGTACCATGATCTGGTTACCCTCCTAAGTAGATTAATGGGCTTGCCTACTTCGAGGAATGAATTTTCTACTTCATAGAAGAGATCATCTGAGGTGAGGCTAAATTTCACTGGGCTTGGGTGATAGGAGATAACATGCATAACCAACTTATTGTTGTGAAGAAAGCTTCCCAATTCTAGATGACATCATATCTAGTTTATCTCCTTACGGAGAAATTCCTGTACAAAGGACTCTTTTATGCAGGAACACTAGGGAAAAAGAAGGGAGAGCTCAAAGTCTATGACTGCTATCCCTAGTTGCAGTACATGAACTTCAGAAGAGAATATAGAAGAGTAAATCTTTCCTTCATTGGTTACATAATCAGACTCTTGGGAGGAGATTTTGAGAGAAGGGTATTGTTGTGCCTATAGCACACATGCCTCGTTCAGAAAGGGTACCCTCTTTCTTTTCACTTCGTCAGGTCACTTTTGTTTCTGCCTCATTTTGCATGCCCCCTCCCCCCTATTTTTGAGTCTTAAGTGGTTAATGATTCTTAGAAGAATCATCTTAAGTTGACCAAGTTTTGCTACCCTCAAATTTTAAAATCCTTTAGCCTTTGTGGGTTTCCCCTGATAGTTTTCCTTTGAAAGTTAAGCTATCATCCCCTGGGCTCTGTGGGTCTGCCCTTGCGGGCTGCCCAGTGTGGGATCCCATTATGATTTCACCATCCCTATGGTGGCTGGGCTGGTTCATCTGCCCACCCTGCAGGACCTACAACCTTCACCATCGTTCTCCTACCTAACATGTTAGGCGACTAACACTTGGATGCCACCCACTTTGCATACCCTGCTACTTTTGGCACTACCCATCTTGAAATGTGTGTCCACCAATTGATGCACCCATTGTACCTACATTAATGGTGGGCATTAAATGCTAAAAAATCTATAAATAGCCCATTTTGATATGTCATTTTCACCATCTGGAATTCCAGGAGTTTGTTAGAGCCTCCCGCCAATGCTACTGTCATTCCTCTCAAGCTCCTTCATCGATTTAGTGTCTTCATTTGTAGTCTCCTTATCAATTTCATTGTGGTTTTTAGGTTGGTCTTCTACCACCATTTGTGTTTTAAGTTTTATTTCATTTCTTTAAAAATTGTTCAAATCTCAAGAAGGAAAACTTAAAATCTAGCTAGAACACTCCCAAGTGATCAAAACTCATTTTTTAGAACTTTGAAATTAATTGAGAATCGACCATCAGGCGCACGCAAAACTCAATGTTGTTGTGACCATTATTGAACCAAGGCGATCATTCCCTATGGGCCTGTAACATGCCCATCACTATCATTTTTTCCTCAAACTACCAAACCTCAAAATAGCAGATACCTTCATTAGGTCCATCCTCATGGGAAGCTCCCACCACCCTGGACTTTTCTTATATTTCATGAGCCCAAAAAAAAGATCTTTTGACCCTCTCAGGTCCACTAGTGCAGGCCTCCACCTGCAGAATGCACATTGAGCCTTGCCATTCCAAATGGCTATTTGATCTCGCCTTTCCGATGCACAGATCCCACCCTAGTGATTGTCAATCAAACATAACCTCACAAAAATTCTTGATTCCTGACTCATTGTGGAGTTCTCCTTGTAGAACTCCATGTGTGGATCTTTTCCTTGGCTTCACCATTCTAAATGGCCATCATAGCCCATCCTTCTGCCCAACGGACCCTGTCGGCATGTCTGTGGTCTGAGCTAAAAAGACCAATTAGCAAGGTGGTCATGAATCACCAAAGGGGGAATCCCAAGTACCTAAATGGTTTGAAAAGCAGTTATAAAAGAAAACCCTAGCCCCAATGGATCTAAAGAAAAGGCTAGAAGCCATTCTAGCTCGAGTACAGATAAGTACAAAGAAGGAAAATAAGTTGAGGGTTAGATCCCACCTAACAATGGATGCATCGAGATCTAGGATGGTATAGATAGCCACTCCGATAATGGAAGAAGAAGGGATCAGATATAATATTTCTACCATTGACTTGTGGATGACAACAAGAGAGCAAACAATTCACCATCTTCAAGGATTTGTTGCAGCATTGTGCATGAAATGCATAAGGACAAGACCTCTAAGGAGGAGCTAAAGGCACAAGTGGTAGACTTAACAACTTATATTCAGCAATGGTCTTTTGCTGAGGAGCTTCACACCACATCATCCACACCACAACAATTTTTTTCCAAGGACCATATTTATAAATTGGAGAGAAGGAAAATTTTGACAAAGGCCATAAAGGATTGGTTCCATTAGGTCCTCTACAATGGGAATATGGGCATTGGTCACCCTGTCAAGACAACAAACAAATTCTTGGAGGTGCAAAAATCGCTTGAAAGGATGAGGAAGTTCTACATCAACTTCCTTGAGCTATATAGGATTACATATCCTAAAATTAAGGTAATCCTTGGGATTCTTGAAAGAACATGGGAAAAGGAGATTGCTTTAGTAAAGGATGATCACTGCCTCGTCAAGATGTGGAAGTTGGGCCTCAACCATAAGAAGAGATATTGGAATGGGTAATCCATGAAGTGGAGCTTGATATCAGTTGGGTCTAGGAAATCAAGCTAGCCTATGGGGAGTATTTGAAATTAATGACAAATTATGACATGCCTGTCATTGAGTTGGACTCGGACAGGATAAGGCCGCTCTTCCATAAAAATATAGAGAGTGGAACCACAAATGCACTCATGATGGATTTTATTGGTTTTGCTTCATGAGCCTTCACCCAATCCAAGTAAGTGATGAAGAATACTCCCAAGTGCGATAAATATTGGGATGTGATTACTGGCCGATCAAAGAAATTAAACTTTTAGGTGCTTCAAACCGATATTATGGAGTGGAGCAAGCTTTAGACGTTGATCAAAAAATTCATGGAATGTGCTACTATGAAGAAACAAGAAGAAAATCTGGTTATTGATGATGAATTCCTCACAAAGTAGTTACAAGAAGGAAATCAACTAAAGACAAAAGAGCTACAGTACTGCCCACAAGAGGATAAAATAGGCTAAAAGACAAAGATGTAATTTTAAATTGTAAAATATTTAAGGGTAGGTGAAACCCTAGTTTGTAGTTAATCTTGGCCACACAATAATGTTTAATCTTGGCCATTCATTTTTCTTTTTGGACACTATAAATAGAGGGTCTTCTCTTATTTTCAAGAGAGAGTTGAGTTGTTGTAAAGACATGCTACTAGAATGTTAATAGAAACTCATTGATTTGGTGGATTCTTGAGTTCCAACTTCATGTTGCATGATTCTTCTTCTCATAGTTAGTGAATATGGACAAATTTACTTTGATGTTTTATGTGTTTTAACTTTCTTTGATAGATTAGTTAATGTTTCTCATTGATGGTGAAGAATTCCGTTGTGTTACTGCCCTTCCTTTTTCATGTTTTTTGTTGTTTATTGATGATAAACTATAGTGTAGAGCTAGTTTGAACATTATATCAATGATACACTTAAATTATATCTCTTCTTCAAGCTTTATGGTGAACGAAGGGTTGAAAATATATAGACCTTAGAATATTGCACTGGTTTCATAAGACTGTAAGTTGATTTGGTTAAGTGGAACTTTGTTTTTGGGAAGGTTGTCCACTATAGGGTCCTCCATTATCACTGTTCATTAGTAGTTTCAGGTCTAGGAACTTACTCCATCCCCTACCCTTTTTAATTTTCTTTTAAATAGGTTCTTTAGATAATGTTCATTGCACAATGTAAAGCCAAATCTAAAGTGTTGGCAACACAAGGACAGACAACTAAGAGCAGGGGGGGTGAATCAGTTGTCACTAAATCTCAAACTTATTCAACTTATTTTACTTTATTCTTAGATCTAAACATTAATCATGAAAGAATAAATGAACAACACAATAGAATCACACATAACACCAAGATTTTTTATGTGGAAACTTTGTTAGGGGAAAAACCATGGTGGAGGTTAGTCTACAAGATTATCCCTTGTTAAAAGTATAAGAGAATATAAATGGGAAATGCCTATGCATTCAGGAACACTGCCTAGAGCCCACTACTCAAATACAAAATAGGCTTACTACCCAAAGAAAGACACACTATCTTACATAAAGGTTTTGATTAAATCCATCAGAATTTGAATTTAGAAGATAACATTTACTAATGCTTGGTTATAGTTCTGGTTAAGCACATGAACACTTCTTCACTCTTCTTCACTCTTCCTCACTTTCTACTTTGCCTTCGAATGATTTGAACTTTATTTTCACATAAGACTCTTCCACTTCGCACACACATACACATTCATTCCTTCAAATGATAAAACAATCGCTCTTATATATGCGCAACAAGAAATTACATTGCTATAAGTCAACTCCAAAGAAATAATAAAATGAATATAAACAGTTGGCCCAAATCAATAAAGATTATTCATGCAAATCAACCAAGGTTGGCCACAACACAGTGAAGACTGAAAATAATAACCTCAAACACAAACCACTTCAATTAATTACTCCTCGAAGATCCACAACACGCTTCAACACCTTGTCGACTAAGAACATGAAAAACATGAACACACAAGAGAAAATCTCGAATCACAAGTACAATGATCAATGCAAATGTGAAAAATAGACAAAGCATGAACTAGAAACATCCACAAGCATCATGAAATACTAGAGAAGCATCCACAACAATTGAACTTACTAAAATCACATGATCTTCATTTAGGAACACAAACTGAAGTAACAAAAAAATTGTCATAGTACAAATCTTCATAACTCAATCAAATATTCACGTGGATCTTTGAAACTTGACATGGATAAACTATATATACTAAACAAGAAACCCTTTAGTCCACAACCTCAGAACAATAATGAACTAAACACACAGACAGAAAGAACTTCACTTCACCTCTGACAACCTATAGCACTTCTTATTACAATTTTCTCAATATCCTCAATATATACAAATTCTAATGCAACAATGCTAATAGTGTTGAAATCAATGACAACCACATATCAGCAACACACCAAAACATCCAACACAAAGATTAGAGTGGAGTTTGAGACTGCTATCCTGAACTTGCAGCAGTAGAGCAGCACTTCAGAAAATATTATAAACTCCAATTGAAGAACCAATTCCCATCTAACTTAACTTACGTAAGGCTACCCTATGATTACCAGCAAATTCACATTGAACCAATCGAGAAATTCCAAGTTTTTCATGACTTGACACCCGAAAGACCTTGGGGTGATTTTCAGCAACTCATTGTTGGAAATTTCCTTTCAAGATAGGTAGTGCACTTATGCATTTCCTATGTTGAGAGGTGAAAAAAAACCCATCAACAGGTATATCATAGTGCTAAGGCCTTCATAAAGGGATTTGGGTATCTATTCATCTAATTCCCAAAGTTCACCTATATTAGAGTAGAGGGGTTCTTAGGGAAACTATACCAGTTACTACGCTATCCCAACAACCGACTCATCTTGTTGGAGGTTTCTCGGTACTTGTAGACTGCCCACACATTGTTAAGTGATAAGCACTGAGCTAGGATTCCATATCCCCTAACCTTCGGGTAAGGAATGTAGTCTTGCCCCACTGCCCAGTGTGAAAATTTTTTAGAGGAGTTGGTAGAATATAACTTGGACCTCCACATAGACCGAGGGAGAATGGACCCTCATGGAAAATTGTAGAAGTCGGTAGGGAAGTAATATTCCCACCAACCTCACCTTGAGGACTTTTGGGAAATCTACAATGACGAAAAGTATGAATGTGATACTATATGAGGATGACTGCTCAGTTTGTCAAGTCTATCAATCTATTTCCTGTGCTTAACTAGGTCACCGAGGATGAAAACATGTTGGATGAAAGGTACATTGCTTTGGTGGATATGATTTTACTAGTCATTGACCTTGACATTCTAGCTTGGCCCATTGAAAATAGAACAAGACAGTGGGCAGATGCACAAATAGCTCAACCCAAAGAGCACGAAACAAAATTGACATATGGTGAGCTCGACGATGAGCTTGAAAGAAAAATAGATAGTGGTGTAGTTGTTGGCTCATTAGGTTAAGCTCCCAAGTCCCCACCAATCACAAGGTCTTATAAAAGGAAGGATATTCCTGAGTGCAAGGAAAAAAAAGGGTGTACTCTAGGAAGGTGACCAAAGGATAACCACCAAAAAGGACAAAGAAAATAGGGACATTTGTACTCAAAATGCCTAATATTCAAGAGGAGGAGCTCTAGTATGAAGAAGAAGAAGAAACTGAGCAGTTGCACTCACCGCCTACCACTTCTGCTCCCACCATTGCTGCTTTTACCACCACTCCTCCACCCTCTACTTATAAGACTTTTCCCATCTCATCTCCACTCACTATGGACATCTTAGTCCACCTCACCTCCATCACACTAATTGCTCTAGTTTTGGTACTTGACTCCTCCTCATCCACTACTTCCCCATTGTCATATTCCTCTCTCCCACCTCCATTACTTACATATTCTACTCTGACGCCCACCATATTAGCAACTACCATGGTGCCTCCTACCTTTCTGCATGCCTTCGTGGCTTATATGCAAAATGTACCACCTGAGCTCTTTGGGGAAATCCTTGACCCCAAGGTCCAAAGACTAATGGCTCAACTTATGACTACTTTTCCTTTTCCCTTGCCACCTATCGAGCAACCAAAAATGGAGGTCACCATGCAGATCACAGAAGAACTGGAAAGGCTTAGTGCTGAGAAATATGAAGAGGCTACAAAGAATGTAGTAGATGAGCCCAAAGATTCTAATCAGGACAATTATTTTGAACACCCAAAGGTAGGATTGAATATAAAATTGGATAGAGTGGCTTCTAATGAGGAGAGGTCACAAAATTTAGAAGAATATGTTGAGGCTCTCAATGAGCATTATGTGATAGAAACAAAATATTAGGAGATAGATGAAGAGCTGCTCCAACAACACAAAGATGTAATAGAAGCTACACACCCAAAGGAGCAACGCTTTGAGGAGGGAAAAGTAGACACATATCCAGATATGGAAATACTTGAGGAACCTCCACTGATTAGCCAAGACAAGGGCTTGGTACAAGAAGAATAAGTAACTCTAGAAAGGGAGGAAGAGAAAATAAAAGAAGAAGAAAAAGATAGGCAAGAAAAGGATGTCAAGCCTAAGAGGAATGTCAAGGCTAAATATGGAAAGAATAAGGAGAAAGCACCCCAAGAGGAGGGCATCAATGAAGAAAATTTAGCTTCCACCAAGCCAAAAAAAGGGAAGGTTATATACATAGAAGGCTTGGATGAGGAAGAAAAGGATGATGGAAGGGTTCCCAACAATGAAGAGGTCCAGCCTCAAAGAGAACAAGAAGAGAAATGTTATCATGAATCATCAAAGGCTCAAATAGAGGTTGTCGACTAGTTGGAAAGACAATTGAAGAAGAAATCTCCAATAGTTGTTGACCCAAAGGTGAGGCTAGAGGATATCTTGGCTAGAGCTCAAACAAGGACTCAGAAGGAGAAGAAACTCAAGATCTACTCTCATATCATGGTCGATGCCTTTAGATCTAGGACACTACACATTTCTACCTTGATAGCAGGGAAGGATGCAAGAACCATATAAGGGTAGGATTATCAAATATCTATAATCAATCTAGGCCTAACAAGTCATGAGCAGAAGATTGGTGATATGCAAGGGTCGGTGACTACCATCATACAATAGATGAATAAGGATCAATCCACCAAAGAAGAGCTAAAAGCACAAGTGGTGGACTTGACCACTTATTTTCAATAGTGGATGTCCATGGAAGAAGAGGTCCCAACAAAGTCATCTATTCTAGTCAGTTTGTCCAAAGAAGTGTTGAGTAAAATGGAGAAGATGAAAAAATAGACCAATTCCATTGTGGATTGGTTCAATCGGGTGATATGCAATGGTGACATGGGAATTTTCCAGGCTGCTAGAATGTTCAATAAGTTCCAGAGTTTACAGAAGCAACTGGAGGGCACAATAAAGACCTACAATAGGTTCTTTGAGCTATATAGGATCACCTATCCTAAGCTCAAGAGCATCCTTAAGCAAGTATGTGCAGGATCATCATGGAAAAAATAGGCCCTTAAGTGACAAAAAGTTTAGAAAAATCAAAGTTAGGCAACTTGATGTAAAAATTTGAATAAGTTATCTATATTGTTTCAAAAATATGTAAGAATAGAATATGTAGCAAATTGAATGTAGTTTCTAAACTACTAGGCTTATTTATTAAAAAAAAATCTATTTGGTGAAAATTTGAAATTTTAATATAGTAGTACTTAAATTTTAGGGAAAAAATAAGTAGGTTTTTGTCTGACCACCCTAACCACAAAAAAATGATAATATTTTTTTATAAGATTTTAGATATAAGTAGAGGACTCATGTCTAGATGTGATTCATATTTTTTTGAATTATTTTTCTTAGTGAATAATTAATTATGAATTTTTTTATCACAAAACTTAAAAAATATAAAAAATTGTATGTCTAACCACCTTAACATGGTCAAAACTTCATGAAATTCATTTTTTTTAATCCTATAGTATGCAAAGCATAAAATGTGACGCGTGTTTTAGATTCAAAAAATTTGATACCGTTTGAAAGCTATAGATGTTTTTCAATCAGCCTATCAATCAGAACTTTAGTCGTAATTCAAATAGAAAATTAATAAGAATTATTTGTTAAATTCAAAGTAAAGAATAATTTATATTGGTGGAAAGTTGAAAATCTCCTTTAAAAACCCTTTTTGTTTCATCAATTTTGGGAAAAAGAAAATTTGTCAGCCACATACCCATCATATCGCCACTTTTTGGCCCATCATGATCTTGCACATACCCAAGCTTTCCTGGAGAATATGCGAAAAGGAGATGGAACTACCAAAAGATGATCATTGGATGGTGGAAACATGGAAAATGGGCTTGAATTATAGAAAACAGATCCTAGAGAAGATCTTGCATGAACTAGAGCTTGATCTTGCGTGGTTTATGGAGCACCAGAATAACAATGAATAATATTTGAAGATGATGATGGATTATGAGATGCCCGCTTTGTAGTTGGATCCAAAGAAAATCAAGCCATTCTTTCATAGGAAGATGGAACAAGGGATTGCAGATACATTTTCACCATATTTCATGGACTTCATTGTGAGGAATTTCACTCAGTCTGAACATGTTATCAAGGCTATTCCCAAATACACCAAGCACTGGGTACAATTCATTACAATATTCAATAAGATAACCTTTCAGACCCTCCAATATGGCCTCATGTAATGGGATGCCCTTTAGGCTATGTTTGGGAAATTTGTGGAGTATGATATTCTCCAAAAGAATGTTGGAAATCCAGTTATTGATGATGAGTATTTGAAAATATTACCATAGAAGCTAGAAGTAGCTAAATGACAAAATAGACTACAGGATGAAATAAAGAAAAGACAAAAGTCTATTTTATGTTGTCATATATATGAAGCTAGGTGAAACCCTAATGTAAAATGAATCTGAGACACACTATGTAAATGAATCCTATCCATTCATTTTACTTTTGGAAAACTATAAATAGGGGCATCCTCTCATTTTGAAGAGAGAGATGAGTTGTGTAAAGGCATGTTGCAACAAATTAATTATAAAAGTGTTGTTTTGATGGTTTCTTGTGTTTTCTTCTTCATGTGTGCATGATTCCATCTCCAAATATTAGATTCTAGGTTTGTTGTTTTAAATTTCAAGTAGCTTTTAGTTGTTAGTTCATGTTGTGCTTTAATAGTGAAGAATTCTATGGTGTTTGATGTCTTCTTAGCTAATACTTTTGGTTGTTTATTGATGATAAACTATTGTGTAAATTTAGTCTGAGAATTGTTCATGTTGCTGAACTTAAGTTCATCTATTATTCATACTTTAATGGTGAATGAATGGTTTGAAAATCTACAAACCTTAGAAGATTGCACTAGTTTCATGAGACTGTGGGTTGTCCTTGGTTAAGTGGAATTAAATTTTAGGAAGTATGTCCACTATAGAATCCTTCATTGTTACTCTTCAACATAAGTTGCAGGTCTAGGAAACTCCTTACCCCTTTTCCCTTTTTCTATTTCTTTAAAACTAAATTCAAGACAAAGTTCTAGCATCACAACAAAGCCAATTTGATGGAAAAGATGGAGTTTTAGCTTATTGTTTTGAACTTGCAGAAATTGTTCATCCATTTCCAAAATTCACAAAACTCCATTTTTAGATCCAATTCGCTCCATGCTTTGTGAACCATAAATTACTCCTTGCGATTACCAACAAATCACATCAACCAATTGAACTATTCCAAGCATTGTCATGACTTGACACTCGAGAGACCTTGGGGTGATTTCCAAAACTTAGTTGTAGAAATTACCTTTCAAGAGAGGTAGCATACTTGTGTGTTGCCTATGTTGAGAAAGTGCAAAAACACCCATCAATAGAACTGGCACTAGAATGAGGTAAAGCTAAGCTAGATCAAATTGGGTCCTTCTCCCCTTAAAGGTTTCATAGATTATTAAGGTCCACACCTAACAAGCAAGAATTTCAAGTGCTACCATGCCCTATTAAGGCTAAGAGAGCCAAGAAAGGAGGAGCATCAACTTCAACCCCATCCACTCAACCTCCATCTCCTCCATCTCCTCCCTCTCCCTTCTCCCCATTGCTCCCAATAGCACCTCCATCCTCTCCATCACTCCAAACAATATCTTCGTACCTCATTTCACATAGCCAAGGTGTTTTCCTCACCCCTGCACTTCACTTCCAAGGCATTGTCCTAGCTACTACCCCACTTCAACCCCAATTCACTATAGCATAGCAATTGCAACCTCCACTTCACATGATGGCTTGGCTAGGAAATAACCCATCCCCATTTTCCTTCAATGACTACCATGACATGCCTAAGAATCTGAAAGGATTTTGTAGTAAGTTCCACCCACATGATCTACAAAGGACATCAAAAGAACATATTAAGATCTTCCAAACAACATTGAAGGATATGCAGATTGAGCATGAAGATGTGGCTTGTAGGCTCTTTCCTTGCTCATTGGGGGATGAGGCCTTCTACGAGTACATCCACCTGCCTACGGACTCCATCACTTCATAGGATCTCATGAAGAACACCTTTTTTGCAGAAGTTCAAGGTCTAGTCAGTCCCATAGAATTGTATCAAACATTTATGTTCATAAGGAGGGAAGTTAATGAACCTATCAGCTCATTCAATGACCGATTTTATAGAGCTTACATAAAGTTGCAACCACCCTATGTGGTTGATGATCTTTCAGCCAGATAGGTATACTACGCTTTGTTGGATAATCTCACATCCACTCTAGTCAAAAGGATGCATTAGCCTCCTGCAAGATTGGTGGATGTGTACGTGGAAGTAGTAAAAGAAAGCACACAAATTTAGGACAACACATTGCTGGTCCATTGCCTTAATTGGGCCTAGCCACCAACCTGACTCATCAAACACCACTAATGAACCCAATACCATAGCTACCAATTTTACCACATCTAGGGCAGCCATTGAATCAAGCTCCATCAATTCTAAGCTACTTGCAACCTCCACAATAGTAGACTTATGCTCAACAACCCCAAGTTCCCTCATACTTGTAGGGTTCCAAATTTATAGCTACCCAACAAAATCAACCAGTTCCATAGCCCATTTTCATCCAAAATTCAATGCTCGAGAAGAGTAACATAGAGAAGGATTGAATTGATGAGCTAACTAAACTAGTGAATATGTTGTCTACTAACATGACTCATCGAAGGAACCAGAACAATCAACTGCAAGATTCCCAAAGGAGTATCCAATCCAACCTCAATCAAGATAACTATGATTTTTGTGTGCCTTCTAGGTAGAATTATGAAAGAGGGAAGAATTCAGGGTAGAGCTTTGAAAGAAGGCCATCGAAAAAGCAACATTGAACTTGGAATACTAGGCCAAACAACAGAGGTGTCCCCACAGCTATTGACCAACCGAGTAGTGGAGACAAGTCCACAAGTGAAGCTTATCTAGCTGAGGCAGTGTTATTTGGATGGTGTCAGATTTATAAGATCAACCGTCACTCTAAATTGGATTGCCTAGAGTTCCAAAATGTGGTAGAGATCTTTCCAGTGGAAGTCTAGAATTCTATTGATGGTGCAGGCTAGAGAGACATTGTTCCATCAGATCCATATGACTCCTCAGTGCTAGTGGTTAATAAAGCTCCTTTCCCACAAAGTGATAGCAATGCGCCTGAGGAGGCTTTTGTTAAGGAAGGAGAAGGAAAGGAGGTAGGTAATGATATCTCTCTATCTCAACTCTTTGATTCAGTAGATAATGATCTTGTAGATGAGGAAGAGCCTTGAGAGAATGAAGTTCACATGTTCCACCAAAGAGCATCTCCTTACAACTTAAGGAATAGGCAGGCTGGTGGTCCTTTTACTACCTCTACTCCTCCTAACATTTTCAATACCCCACCTAACCCCAATGCCAACAACAACCCAACTTATCCCCACATGCCTACTCAATACTTTAATAGGAATAGGTAGCCAAATCATACCCAAGATCAGCCCACTAGCTCCTCCCAAGGAAAATTTTCTTAAGTAGAAGTCAAACAAATGGGGGAATATGTGGAAAATGAATTAAAGAAAGTAAAAGTGAGTCTTTCTACCTTTGAATGATGAGAGTTCTAGCTATCAAAAATTCCTTCTTCAAGTCATTCAATGGGGCTACCTCATCAGGACTAGCTCAAGAGGCCCCCACCAAGAGGGTTTCATTCAAGACCTCCAACAATGAACCTATAATCAGGGAAATGATAGGAAAGAAGCCTAATCTACCCTCATACCAACAAACTAGTAAAAGGCGACCACTAGATAAATTTCCAACCAAAGAAAAAGCTAGATGCAAGTGAAGGATAAATATAATGACAAGGATAAGACTTAGGTGGCCGACGTTGATGTTTCTATGGGGTTGTTCCAAGGGAAGTTAGAAACTCCTCCCTTCCTTACAATAATCTGCATATTTGTCAAGAATTTGCATAATGTTTTGCTTTATTTGGGAGCTTCAGCCAACACCATGCCACTTGCAGTATGCCAAGCATTTGGAATAACTTTGACCCCCTCCTGACAAAAGGTAACTCAGTTGGAAAAGACCAAAGTGAATATAGTCAAATAAATGAATAGGATTCCTATGAGGATCGCAGCTGATCTGAGAGTGTAGCAGGTGATTAATATCTAGGTTATTGACATTATTGACACCTATGGCATCATATTGGGAAGGGAATTCACCCAAGATTTGAATGGTTGTACGGAAACTGACTATTCACATTTGTTTTTTCCATGGAAGGGGTTTCCCAATCAGATTTGTATTGAGTGTGAGCCCTGGATGAAATTCATGATCATGAAGTACAACAATATTAATGAGATGTTGTTTACTAAAATGAAATTGGATAACTACTACCATGTTGCCTACCAAAACGAAGAAGAAGAAGGTGTGGAAGAGGTCCTCATGCTAAGTGATGTACCTATCAATTTGGTCCACCTTCCCAAATAGCAAAAAGGTGTTGGTTGAGTCAGAAGATGAAGAGTTCCATAAAGATGGTAATATGGGACTACTCGATGGTTTCTAGGAATTTATACACAAGTGTGTGCAAGATCAACTCAATCTATGAGCCAAGATGGATTTTAAAGAATTATTGCTACTGATCTGGTGCAAAGTGCACAATGTGACTCATTATGAATTTCATTGTTGCCTATGCCAAACAATAGTGGAATATATCAAAGGGCAGATGACTCCAAAATTAATCATGGGAGAGTAGCAAGATCAAGATTGACCTAATGATGAACAACCCTCCAGGGATGTAGAAGTAGACAAGCAATTAGAAAAGGATGTCTACTCCATCAACTTTAAAGATAGGAGTCCCTCCAAGTTTCAGACGTTGCAATTTGATGGATCCAAGTCCAAGAAAGGAGTAGGAGTAGGCTTCAAGCTCATCAATTCTATGGGTAAGACATATTTTTCTACCCATATATTACAATTCCATTGCATAAATAATGTAGCAAAATACAAAGCATTAGTTCATGGACTCCTAATGGCATTCAGAAAGAAATTCAAAATGTTGCAAGTCTTTAGCAATCCGGATTTAGTTGTGAAACAAGTTAGAAAATTACACTCCTACCTAATAGAAGATTAGAAAACTATAGACACAGGGCATGGGACCTTATAGAAGGGTTGGATGCATTCAATATTCAATTGATCCCAAATAGTAAGAATCAAACTGTTGATGCCTTAGCCCGGGAAGCTAATACGCTCCAACCCCTGTCATTGACTGGCTTAAAGAAATTCACATAGATCTCATCTCTACCCAATAAGTACTAAAAAATGTCACTCATTTCCAATTTTTCAATGATGATAAACAAATTCTAGACTTGATCACAAGTTCTGGTGTATTTTCCTCCCAAATCATAGATGAAGCAAAGCCAAAGGAAGTTGAACTTAACATAGAAGGGGTTATCAATCTAAAGAGCAACACAATACCATGAGGTATGGTTTAGCTAGAGAGGATATTTGATCAAGATCATATCATGGATCTAGATCAGCAGACCAAGAAAGAATCAATAGATAGCCAATGTGATGCTCACAATATGGGTATGACTAAAGAAGTTAAAAATGTTTTCATTGGAAAAGTGTGCACTTTGGAAGAAAGAAAAATGAATCTTGTTTCCTTGTAAATTTATCATGATGTGATTGCTTGGGGGTATGAAGACCTCAAAAATTATGATACGTCGATTATTACTCATACCATTCCCCTTAAGCTAGATGTGAAACCCTTCTAGCAACGTCAATGCTCGATTAATGCATTGTTGGAACCTATTATCTTCAAGGAAGTGCAGAAGTTGTTGTCAGCCAAAATTATCTTTCCTGTTAGGCACTCCACATGGGTAGAAAACCTAGTTCCGGTTAGAAAGAAGAATGGGGAAATCATATTGTGCATGGATTTTTAGAACCTAAATAGAGCTTCTAAAAAGGATAATTATTTGGTGCCTTCACTAGATGAGGTGTTGCAAATAGTAAATGGGTCTCAAATGGTGTCATTTATGGATGGCTACTCTAGATATAATCAAGTAATGGTGTAGTATGAAGATAGACATAAGACAATGTTCACCATAAAGTGGGAAATGTTTGCATATAGAAGAATGTCATTTGGGTTGATCAATGCAGGTGAAAATTTTCAATGTGCCATGGACATAGCCTTCAAAGACCTAATCAGCAAGTGCATCATCATATACATGGATGATCTCACTATGTTTCAAAGAGGATAGGAGATAACGTCTCTAACTTGTACAATTTTTTTCAAAAATTAGGGAGTTTGGTATTTCACTAAACCCAAAGAAGTGCATCTTTGGGGTAATTAAAGGAAAGATGCTAGGGAACATGATTTTAGAGGAAGGAATTTCCATAGATCTAAAGTGCATACATGCCATATTGAAAATTCAGCCTCCAAACAACAAGAAGTTAATGAAGTCCCTTCTCAGGAAAATCAACTTTGTTAGTAAGTTTATCACCAAATTCATAGAAATAGTCAAGCCACTACATGCAATGCTAAAGTAGGATGCCAAAGTGGAATGGACACAGGAAGCCAAATAGGATTTTGAGGAAATTAAGAGAGTCGTCACAAATGCTCTAGTGTTGGTCAGTCCAGACTATCTGAAGCCATTTACATCTACTATTTTTCCTTAGATCACTAGTGTGCTAGCATGTTAATGCAAAAGGATGACGAAGGAAATGAGCACCCCAATGCTTTTATAAGTGCCCCATTAAAGGACATAAAATTATGTTATCATAATTTTGAAAAATAGGCATATGCCTTTGATCTGTAATTAAGGAGCTACAAATAATTTGCACTTTACTCTCAACTACACATTTTACCCCAATCCAATAGAATTACATGGTTATGAATCTTAACCGTTGAAATTATGGAAACTAGTATACACTTGCTCTTTATCCAAATCAATGAAACATAAACTAATCACTTAAATTTCATCATTAGAAAAACTCAATGAATCAAAATAATGACAATAATGATAAAAAAAAAGAGAACAATAGATAGATCACGCTTGATAACAGAGTTTGCTCAATTTGAGCTACGTCTTTGGGTCCGCTTCTCAATGTTTGATTGCTTTATTGATATCGCCAAGCAAAAGCCTTCTTACAATATCAAGCTTCAAAAACCTATATAAAACTCCTCACAATCTTCACTCTCAATTTTTACAATTTTTGGTGTACAAAAACACCTTGTAAATTCTCCTCCAAACACTCTCCAAAATTTTCTCACAAAGACATAAAAATTCCCTCAAAAAACTTGAATTATTTTCAAGCACCTACACCCCTCTTTTTATACATAAATTTTATGTAATGGGGCCAAAACCTCCATAATTAATAAAATAATTGGTTTTCCCCCTTGGACGTTGTGTTATAACCCCTTCTAAAAAAAAAACTCCACCATTTTCAAAAACCTCAATTAATAACCATTTGAAGGTTATTTGGTTACTAAATTAGCTTAACTAGTTGTTAAATATAACCATGCCTATATTTATCATTGATGAGCTTGGCAACACAATGGTGAATGAACCTTTTTCCAATCAAGGAGTTGGTGGTTCAACCCCCACCGGCCACATACTACCACTCACATCAGTCATTTGATAAAACAAAATGAAATGATATTATTGCTTAGGTAGGCATGGACTGCATGGTGTAACTGCTCAAATGGTGGGTTGTTATAACGGAGGTCATAGGGTCAAATCCCCTATTTTTTTGGAAACCACTCAACCAACAATTGGAGGAGTGCATTGACAGGGTGACAGGTGGCACCTACCAATTAATCCATGTGTCACCCTGTGATTCACTATCATAGCTAACTCAGATGCTAACTTGGAGGCTAATTGTGATGCCATGTGGATGTTGACTAGATGTACGACCATGCCACATCATTAATGACATGTACTACCACAAGGATGCCATGTCTTATGTCACATCATTTGTACAAAATTCTAACATTATCAATTGTACCTTCTAGTAAACCCTAGTCAATTGAGAACTTTGACCGGCCATATCTCGTGTGTGCGAGCTCCATTTTTTATGAAACGAATGTTGTCAGAATCATCTTGACAAGCACTTCGATTTGACACTGATTTTCATGAATTCCAAGATGATCATTATTTTTCCTTTTTTTGGCCCCCTAGTTAACTAGTTTGACCAATCTTTGACTGAGCATAACTCTTGCATACAACCTCCTTTTGAAGTAGTTCAAGTTGCTTCGGGATCATGTTAGTGAGTGCTATGCGATGGGACTGACTCCATGAAAATTTTGAGACTGTAAAATTTTCAAGTTTCCTAGATCCACCTGGATCATTCCTCCCCATTGAGAAGCTTTTGGACCACCAAAAGTCTATTTTTACATACAATTGAAGTGAGGGAAATTTTTCCTCACTTGTCTAGTATCATCTATTCTTCCTTTTTGGAACCTATACATTTGACTCATCATAACAACAATCAAAATTGCACTGATATTGTTAAGTACATTAGCCATATACCCATCCACATCCATTGTTGTTGCTACCAACCATACACTACTGAAAAGTAGAAGGCTAAATAACAAAACTCAATTTGTGGATGAGAAAAAGAATGTAACATCACCATGCTTGTCTTTCATAGCTAGAAAAACCTTAGAATTAGATATGCTTTTATACAATGACACTTCTTGTGGTACAAACATAAGTGCCAAATTATTGCTTGCATTAACTACCCTTTTCAATTGTCCCATTATCACAAAAGAGTTATCAGTCTTAATTGGATGAGAATGCACAATGTATTCAATTCCTTCCTTAAACAAGTGATATTGATTATGTTCCATATAAAATATTTCTTTTCTATCATATAAGTATGGGCTACCCAACACAATCCCATAGATATCAAGCAGAACCACATCAAATTCAACCTCATCTATAAACTCAGATGTTATTACAAATCTTAAATTGCATTGCTTAGATACTCAAAATTTGTCATCATTGCACACCCAACCTAATGGATAAGGTTTCTTATGTGGCTTTGTTTTCAATCCCAACTATTTAACAACTTCTTCTAAAATTAGATTAACTTGGGACTTGTTGGTGTAAATAAGTATTTTACTTATTACACTACACTTAAGCTTACTTAGGGAATGCATATCATTATAGGTTGCACTTGTGACACCTAGTTATTTGCATCTTGCATCTAGGTTTTTGCATACATTGAGAGATATGAGTTGGACACCTAGGGAAGTGTGTGTAGGAGAAATTCCACTCTTTGTGGTGTGATCTAGTTATCACCTTTTTATCTCCACTTTTTGTGGCATGATAATTTTGCCTTTGGTGGGTGATCCACCTTTCATGGAATTATCTATTATTTCTTTCCACCTACCACACACATGATTGCAACACTTGTCTCATTCATGTCCCTTCATTATGTCCTAGCTTTCCTTTATAAGCAAGCCTTGTACATGCTTGTAATTGTCTATCTTCATTGTCTATCTTCATTATCTATCTTCATGCATATTGAGAATACAATCATCATTTCTCTCATTTTCTCTCTCTCTCTCTCTCTCTCTCTCTCTCTCTCTCTCTCTTTTATGCTATGCTTAGTCTCTTGATCATGTTGTTGCTTTTCATAAGCTCTTACATGGTATCAGAGTGGTTGGAGGTCCTTTGCATAGCCATTCTTGGGAGATCTTGGTTTGTGTGAAGGTGGTCAAGAGGAAAATCTGAGGAGCAGCGACATGTTGGTGCATCCTAGACCATATCTAACCTAAAATTCAGATTCAGAAGGCCGTTTCCAATTGGTATTTCCTTTCGTTTCATTGAAATCGGACATCGGGAGCTCTAGATCGAAAAAATTCGCCAATTTGGGTATTTTTTCAATTTTTCTATAGTTCTGAAAAATTCAGTTGAAATTTTTTTTTTTTTTTTTAAATTTTCAATTTGTCCAATGTATTTCTGAAAAAAATTAAGCCAAAATATATTTGAAATTTTTTAGAAAATAAAAACCTTTGAAAAAATTGTATTTGGGGATCTTTCAATTTTTGTAAATCAAAATTTGTATTAGATTTTTGATTTTATATATCTCAAAAAAAAAAATTCAAAAAAAAAAAATCAAAAACCAAAATATATATATAGGGTAAGTCTATGTACCACAGACTGTACCCTATCTGCAGACCATTGTACCTACAGGTACCAGTCGACCAGAAGAGGCCATGTGGCCTTCGGCCGTGGCCCCCACCACCCCTTATTTTGATCAACCAGTGCTACATTCAAACACCGTTAGCTTCACTTCATTCATTCTAGCAACCGCAAAAAATTAACCACTAACGGGAGCTTAAAGATTTTCAGAAATTCATAAAATTCAATCGACGACAGGCTTTGAATATTCCACCAAGAATATTCTTTTATTCAACCTAAGATTCTGGTAGCCCCAGGAATATTTTGTTGCTCATTGAAGATATTCCAACAGTTGGCATTTTTAGGTGATGACGACCATTCAAAAGTCAATTTTAAGCTCATGTAGACGTGTGATGGCCAAATGACCATCAAATTTAATCAAGCGAATTTCTGATGTTAGCATGCATCATTGCCATGTCAGCATTTTCTAAAAAAAATTTTCCCCACTCACCAATGGAGTTTTCAAATTTGCAGTTCGACTTTGAAGGCTCATATCTTGCTCATTTTAGCTCCTTTTTATGAGAATTTTTTTTGGATTTGGGCTAATTTTTCGTGTACTTTGCAACTGTGTGCTCGGTTTCTAATTTTGGTGAATAGATTTTCTAGAATTTTCATTTTCTTAACATTGTACCTGTCCAATCCTCATTTCTACAACTTCCAAGGCTTCGTTCAGGCACATACAGACTCCTTTTTTATGTGTTGTTTTTTTTGAAAGTGCATGATTTTTCGTCTACTTCATGAGTATACAATCATTTTGAAGCAATCTTGAGTGGATTTTGTACTTTCATCATATGGTCTTTTTTTTCCTATTTGGCACTTGTATTGCATAGATCTGAATTTAGGCCTTTGCTTATTTGTTCTAGTCTGCTCTCAACCTATTTTTGGAAAGTTTTAAATCATAAATCATAAGCCCACTTAGCCAAGTTTCAAGTGGCCTATTGTACACACACTGCATTATAAAGTGCCAAAATCATCTTCTTTCAGGGGGTACCTTGATTGAGTGAATTTGGGGGGGTGTCTCTTGTGTGATTGTGCATATTTTCTCTCTTGTGCTCTTGAATTCCATCATGGGTTCATCTAAAGTTCCACTTTAACTACACATAATTATGCTACATGGAAAGTACGTGCATGGAGTAAACTAATGGAAAAAGGTTTAATTTACTACATTGATGGAACCATAACTGCACCTTTAGATCCTAAGGAAGATCCAACTGCATCTATGGGTTGTCTCACTAAAACTTCTATGGCATTGGGTGCACTTAGAAAGTTCATTTCAGATGATCTCATTTTTCATGTTGATAAATGTACTACAACCGAGGAAGCTTGGGATACGCTTGCTACTTTGTATGGCAAGGTTGATAAGGTTAAGGGATACAAACTTGAACATGATCTCCTAAGCCTTGATCCCAAGGATTTTGACACAATTCAAGATTATGTCAGTAAGGAAAATGAGCTAAGAGCACAACTAAAAGATTGTGATATTGAGAAAGAGGATGATCAATTGGTCTTCAACTTATTGGACAAGCTTCCAATTGAGTATGTAGCCTTTGTTTCAAGTTTTCAAACTCAAAGACTGACAATAAGAAACTTCACATCACCATATTTTTAGGCTCTCATAGATCTTTTGATTCTTGAGCAACATAAGTTGATGAAAATGGGCATTCTCAAGTCTTCAACTTCAAAAGCATTGGTGGTCAATCATGGAAACAACAAGCAAGGAAAAGGGAAAGGCCAAAATCAATCTTCACCAAAGCCACAAGGAGAGAACAAACAATCCACTCCTCCACAAAAAGGCTCATCATCATCTTCTTCAAAGAACAACTCAAGCATGAAGGAGAAACCAACATGTGCATATTGCAAAAAGATTGGTCATGAGGAGCATCATTGTCATGTTATGAAAATTGATGAGTTGAAACACATCCTTAAGAAGAATAACATCAACTTGCCAGCTACATATCGGGAAAAGGACTCATATCCGTCCACTTCTTTTTCTAAGGGAAAAGGTACAACTCTCATGGCAACAACATCAAGCTCATCTCCTTCTACATCATCTCAACATGAGAAACATAAGGGGCAAGCATTTCTTGCAGTTGTAGATTCCAATTCAGATAGGTGGATCCTTGATTCAAGAGCTTCACATCATATGACTTCTTCCAAGGATATGTACTCTTCATTTGATTCTTGTTCATCACCACCCATTTTGATGGCCAACAACACTTATTTGGTAGTTTGTGGGAAGGGGTATATTGACATTAAAGGTGGAGCATTTAATGATGTTCTATGTGTGCCTACTTTGTCAAGGAACATCCTTTCCATCTATCAGATTACACATAGTGTTATGGGAAAGAGTATAGAGTTCACACCAGATTTTGTCATTGTTCAGGATTTTCATAGCAAGGCTCTTGTTACAGTTGGGGAGGTTGATAATTGTTCTTGGTTCTATACCTTCTCATATTTTTCTCCTATTGATGATTCAACTCACCCTAGTGTAGACACATTTAAGGAGACTGAGTATGGTTACTTGAATCTTGGAGCGCTTTCTACTCCTGAGGTTCTTGAGCCTATTGTTGATACTCCATCTCCTACATTGACTAATGTACCTAATGATACTTGTGTTATGACAGTTTTAGTGTCTTGTGATTCAATGCAATAGTGCAAACCTTATCTTCCAACAGCAGCTTCATGGGATGACTACTTGTCAAACATTGACAGCTTGTTTATGGAATCCTACATTGCAAATTTGGGAGACACATTTGATTACTTATATCTTCTCTTTGATGAAGGTGATTCTTCTTTAGTTGTTGCGAGGGAACACTCTAACCCTCCTCTACATGATTAGTCTTTTGAGGTTGATGTGATTGTGGATGCCTCTGTACAACAGTTGGAGGAATCCACTTTCTCTCTTGAGGAGACATCGTCTTTGGAGTATGTTCTACCTACATCCTTGCTAGATCTTGAGTTGTCTTTTTCAACAGATGAGAGTGTTGTTGCAAAGGCGTTCTCATAGGTTCTGGGAAGTGACTACATTGCAGCTTCACATGGTTTGGGAAATGCATCTTTCAGCATCAACACAGGAAAATTTGAGCAGCTTTCAGAGATTTCTTACATTTTGAGGGTTCTTCCTTCTTCACTTGTGGATTGGGGAGACTTCATTCATGTACCTTTGGGATTGTTTCTTCCTAAGGGGAGGAATGTTGTTCAACAGTTTTGGAGCAGCTTCTTCATTCCTTCTTAAGCATCTTCCATGGGTGATTATTTTACATTGAGGGGGGGCTACCTTGTCTCTCTTCTTCTTTTTCATGGGGGGACTTTTTCCTCATCTTGGAGCTTTGTCCTTCTCATACTATGTTCATAGTATTTTGTATCTCATCTCTCTTTTGGGGGGTAGTTTTTTCCCACTGTGCTTTTCTATCTTTACTCCACTTGTGAGAGATTGCATTGCATTTGTACATGGGTGCCTAACATGGCTTAGTTGTTGGGACCCATCTTTCATTTTATCTTGCATGGTTAGTTTGAGTCTTCATTCCCCAAGTTGCACTTAAGGGAGGGTGTTGGTGTAAATAAGTATTTTACTTATTACACTTTACTTAAGCTTACTTAGGGAATGCATATCATTATAGGTTGCACTTGTGACACCTGGTTATTTACATCTTGCATCTAGGTTTGTGCATACATTGAGAGATATGAGTTGGACACCTAGGGAAGTGTGTGTAGGAGAAACTCCACTCTTTGTGGTGTGATCTAGTTATCACCTTTTTATCTCCACTTTTTGTGGCATGACAATTCCACCTTTGGTGGGTGATCCACCTTTCATGGAATTATCTATTATCTCTTTCCACCTACCACACACATGATTGTGAAACTTGTCTCATTCATATCCCTTCATTGTGTCCTAGCTTTCCTTTATAAGAAAGCCTTGTACATGCTTGTAATTGTCTATCCTCATTGTCTATCTTCATGCATATTGAGAATACAATCATCATTTCTCTCATTTTCTCTCTCTCTCTCTCTCTCTTTTGTGCTATGTTTAGTCTCTTGATCCTATTGTTTCTTTTCATAATTTCTTATAGGACCCACTATCTATCAGTGTATCAATCTTAGTGTTCTTATAAATAACCCTTATATGAAACAATTCACATCTTTTGCTATCTTCAGAAACAACACAACTTTTAGAAGTAGAAGCACATGAAACATTAGTATAAAAATCATTGCCAACAAAATCTTTACCTTTCAAACCCACAACTGATATCTTTGTTTTGTCATTAGAATCTGATCCAAGATCCTAAATGACAATTGTGGCCTTTTGCTTTCCTTTATGATCCTTAAACCCCTTTGGTTTCAATTCTAGATGCAGTTTCCAACACTTTGCATCTTTGTGCCCTTTCTTGTGACAATGTCCTCTTTCTTAACAATAGTTGCTTTCCTCTCCTTACCCTTCTTACTTCCTTCAGTTGGAGGAACAAATTCCTTCTTTGAACTGGAACTTATGTTCCTTTCACCTAATTCAATAGGGGTTGCTTGTACTCACACTTCATAAAAGTTAGATGGATTAAACATCAAGATTGTATGCTTCAAATGTGAATGCAAACCACCTATATACTTTAATAAAGTTTCTTGTGTATAAAGAGGAGTTCCAAGAGTAAGTGTTTTCTTCCTAAACACCCATGTATACTCCTGCACCGTTTGTCCTTTACCATGTCTTAGATTTTTCCAGTCCATAACAACTTGTTGCATATAACCCAAAGGATAAAATCGTTTCTTTAAAGAAAAAGTAAATTCATACCAAGATGAAATGATTTTACCATGCATAGCAAGATCATCTTGAATCTTAATCTCCCACCAAACCAATCCAGTGCCTCCCATTCTAAGAGTAGCTAGCTGGATTTTGGAAGAATCTTCCAAGATCTGCTGAACCCTGCAATACACTTTCAATCTACTTAAGCCAATTATCTAGTTTTTTTGCATCCAATTCACCATTATATATAGGAAACTCAAATTTAACATCTAGTTTTAAGAAAGGTGTATTAGTTTGCACATGTTTTTTTTTAGAAGAGTTAGCTAAAGAAGAAGAAGTGCATGAAGAAGATGAAGAGGGTAGAGATGGAGGTTTAGGAGGGTCACTACCACCTCCTACTCCTTTACCTTTGTCTTATTTCGAAGTAGTTTCATTTTCCTCCTTCTTTCTAGCGTTTTCTTCCTTTTTCTTCTTTCGTCCTTGCCTCTCTTGGAAAATAACTTCCACCATAGCCTTCATTTCAAGAAATTATTTTTGGAAATATTTCACATCAAGCTCTATAGGACTTTGTTCAGCTACCATCTCTAATCGTGGATAATTTCTTCATTTTCCAATCTCAAGATTGAACTCGGTAAGTGCACCTTCTCTTTGCTTCAATTTCAACCTGGTTATCATTCACCACTTGCAATTTTCCTATTAAACTGCTCTGATACCAACTTGATATGTAATTAAGAAGCTATAAATAATTTGCACTTTACTCTCAACTACAGATTTTACCCCGATCCAACAGAATTATGTGGTTATGAATCTTAAGCGTTGAAATTATAGAAACTAGTATTAACTTGTTCTTTATCCAAATCAATGAAACATAAACAAATCACTTAAATTTCATCATTAGAAAAACTCAATGAATCAAAATATTGATGAGAATGATAAACAAAAGAGAAGAATATAGAGATCACGCTTGATAACAGAGTTCTCTCAAATTGAGCTACGTCTCTGGGTCCACTTCTCAATGTTGGACCGCTTTATTGATATCACCAAGCAAAAGCCTTCTTACAATATCAAGCTTCCAAAACCTACATAAAACTCCTCACAATCTCTCACTCTCAATTTTTTACAATTTTTGGTGTACAAAACCACCTTGTAAATTCTCCTCCAAACACTCTCCAAAATTTTCTCACAAAGACATAAAAATTCCCTCAAAAAACTTGAATTATTTTCAAGCACCTACAACCCTCTTTTTATACATAAATTTGATGTAATGGGGCTAAAACCTCCATAATTAATAAAATAACTGATTTTACCCCTTGGACCTCATGTTATAACCCCTTCTAAAAAAATAACTCTTCCACTATTTTCAAAAACCTCAATTAATAACCTTTTGAAGGTTATTTAGCTACTAAATCGGCTTAACTAGCCGTTAAATATAACCTTGCCTATATTTATCATTGATGAGCTTGGTGGTGCAATGGTGAATGAACCTTTTGCCAACCGAGGGATCGGTAGTTCAACCCTTGCTGACCACATACCACCACTCACATTAGTCATTTGATACAACAAAATGAAGCGACATTATTGCTTAGGTAGGCATGGGATGAGTGGTGTAATGGCTCGAACGGTGGGTTGTTATAACAGAGGTCATGAGGTCAAATCCCCCTATTTTTTTGGAAACTGCTCAACCAACAATTAGAGGAGTGCATAGATGGGGTGACACGTGGTACCTCCTAATTGGTCCATGTGTCACCTCACGATTCACTGTCATAGCTGACTCAGATGCTAACTCAAAGGTTGACTGTGCTGCCAAGTGGATGTTGACTAGATGTACGACCATGCCACATCATCACTGACCTATACTACCATGTGGATTGAACGTCTGCTTCCACATCATTTATATGGAATGATGACATCATCAATTGTACCTTATGATCAACCATAGTCAACTAAAAACTTTGAATGGCCATATCTCATGCATATGAGCTTCATTTTCGATGAAACAAACGTCGTTGGAATCATCTCGACAAGCACTTCGATTTGACGCTGATTTTGAAAAATTCAAAGATGGTCATTTTTCTACCTTTTTTTGGCCCCCTAGTTTGCTAGTTTTACCAATCTTTGAGCAAGCATAACTCTTTCATATGACCTCCTTTTGACGTGGTTCAAGTTGCGTCGGGATCATGTTAGTGAGCACTATGTGATGGGATTGACTCCATGAGATTTCAAGACTATAAAATTTTCAAGTTTCCTAGATCCACCTAGATTATCCTTGGTTAGAGGAGTTAAGAAGTCTAGGCATTACATTCTATGGAACAAAGTGTTTGCAATTGTCTTGAATCTACTTGTAAAGATCCTGTTAATGCAAAATGAGCTAGGGGAAAGAAGGGAAAAGTGGATCATGCTACTACAAGAATATGACATGGATATTCACCCTATGAAGTTGGTTTGTGGACAAGCCCTCACTTGCGCAATGGTATAAATTGACTTAGAACTCACATTACATCAATACCACTTGGAGGATGTTTCTCCCGACAAATGGTATGATGACATTGTTTACTATTTGCTAAATAAGTGTTCATCATGGTTGCAAGGAGTCTAAAAATAGGCTTTGAGACTGAAGAGTAGTAACTAAATGTTGCAAGGATCCATATTATACAAGAGAAATCATGAAGGAATATATCTCAAATGCCCGGGAAAAGAAAAAGTAGTTGAAATGTTCAAACAATTTCATGACAAGCTCCGTACTAGTCATGGGTTCAACCCCTCAACAACTCATCAGGTTTTGTGAGTTGGGTACTATTGGCTAATGCTATTCAAAGGTGTGCACAAACATGCTAGATCTTGTCATGTCTATCAAGTTGCTGCCACTAGGGAAAGGAATGTTTCTATCCCGCTACAACTAGTTGTGGAGGTAAGACCTTTTGCTCAATGGGGACTTGACTTCATCGATCCGATAAGACCACCATCCTCTATAGGCCATAGGTACATTCTGACCACTATTGATTACTGTAATAGATGGACTAAAGAAATTGCATGTAGGAAATGTACAACTGAAGTAGTTACTAATTTTTTGGAAAGTTCCATTTTAAATCACTTTGGTTGCCCATTTTCTCTTATTTGTAGCAATGGCCCTGCATTTTCTTCCCTAAAATTTGTTGGTTGGGCCTTTGACTACAAGATTTTCCTTAAGTTATCATCCAACTACTATCCCCAAGGGAATAGCTTAGTTGAATAAACAAACAAGAACTTGTTGACTGTCATATGAAAGTTGCTTGATAAGAACCTGAAAGATTGGCATACCCAGTTGTATTTTGTTCTATGGGTAGATCACACTTGTCATAAGGTAGCCCTAGGAAATTCACCTTTCCACCTTGTTTATGGCCTAGAGCCCATTTTCTTGGTCTAGCTTAAGATCCCCACACTTCAATTCATCAATACTTATTATGAGGAGGGAGAACGACATGAAGCCCACCTAGTTCAATTGTTGCATTTAGAGGAAGTCCATGACCAAGCAATAAAAAATTTCACCAAATACCAAGGAATAGTCAAGAGATGGTTTGATTGTTGATCCAAGGTAAAGGCCTTTAGGATTATAGATTTGGCCCTATGTTGAGATAAGACCCTTGAAAATAAAAGGGAGCATGACAAATTCGACAAGCTCTGGCTTGGCCACTTTTAGATTTTTGAAATTCTGGGAGGTAATGTCTTTCGCCTTAAAACGTTAACCAAAGAGGATGTCACGTTTCCTATCAACAGGAAGTACCTTAAGCATTATTTCCTTGCTTCAACTATCCAAGCTCAATCCTTTGTATATAATTGTCTATGGTTAGAGTCAATTCTTTGGGTTGTTGTTTTTCTTTTTGCTTTATTGCCGCTTGCTTTCTCATCTTTTGTTTTGCTGAGGGTGTTATCTGATCTTGATGTGGTGGCTGTTCTTGGCTTATCAGATGGCTCACTTTGCTTCCTACTCTCTTTTGTTCCTTGGATAAGTCTTCATGAATTACCATGAGCCTCTATTTGCTTCTGTGAAATGGGTTTCCTCACCTAAACTCTGGCTTGACTCAGGGTAGAACCCTTATTTGAATCCATTCACACTTGTCTTAGATTACACATAATATAAACTTTAAATATTTCTTATGAGCTATATGATAGTTTTCATGACAGCTAGGTGGATGAAAAATATTAAGTCTTCTCTAGTGACCGTTGTGATCTCCAAACCCACTATGAGCTTCAGTGCTTATGTAGTTGAGAAAAAAGAGTATCAAAAGAAATATTGAAAGAAAGGAAGAAAGAAAAATAAAATATTAAAAACAAGCAATTGTGTGGGTGTGCAGACAACTCTATGGGGAAATAGAGAAATTTTCATGGGGATCACAATGACAACTCTGTCGGGGCTATGGATGTCTAACTAGCAGTAGAGAAATGTCCAGGTTACTTTTGGGGTTAGATAACCTACATAGCTTATTGTGGCTAACTGGTCAATTTATACTATCGTCTCTGAAGGAGGGAAATGAACTCACTACACACACTTCTGAGATATTTCATGATTCGATTCAACCAAGGATTTTTTCCTCCCTTAGGCCCTTAGTTTGTTTGAGAAAATTTTCTTCTAGTTTGTGAAACTAGAGATTTTGAGTTTTGGATGAATCCTTATCCTTGGAATGCTCGGGAGCATTCTCCCAACAGAGTCACCATTTTTTGTGCCTCTAGTATGCACGCCTCATTTGAACCTGAGACCCCCTCTTTCTTTTTGACCTTTGTCAGGTTGTTTTTGCTTTCACCTCATTTTTTCTGTCCCTATTCCTTAGCTTAAAATGGTCACATGCATTAGAGTCACCGAATTCCCTTTGACCAAATTCACCTACCCAAAATTTTCCAAGACTTTTACCTTTGCAGATATGAGCCTATGGGCTTCCTTGTGCCTTTTTCTACTATTTTTTCCTGGACTAGGAGGGCCCACTTTTGCAAGTCTCCTCATATGGATTTCCACCATCACTTTATCACTAGGTAGAGGCCAAACTCCAATGCCCTCCCACATCATAGATCCTGCATTCACCTTCGCCATTGGGATCTCGACTAAACTACCGTGCCAACTTGGGTTTTTGCAACTTTAGCAACCCACCAACCCACCATACCTACAATAAATGTGTGTCATTAATGATGTTTTGTCTATAAATAAGCAACACCCCAACTACAATTTTTACCCAAGAAATTTTAATTTTTGGAGGAAAGCAAGGAGCTCCCACCTACACAAGATCCTGCAGCTGATTTGAGTCAAGTTCTCTTTGGGTTTTCAAATGATTTCGAAGGTAAGTTCATGATATTCTTGCTGGGTGTTCAAATCTTTGAAATGTTCCTTTTATGGCTAGGGTTTTACATTCATTTGAGAATATTTTAAAGACTAAACCCTAGTCTGCACTAGGGATCTCATCAAACCCCTGTAACTTTAGCCTTGCACCTACAGTTTTCCCCAACATTCAAAAAACTCTAGGTGTCGATTGAAATAATGTAACCGTGACTACACAAAATCCCATTATGCCATGGTTGTTTATTACATGGTGAAGATACTCATGCAACCCGCCTAATGTACCCCACCATTTCCAATGCTTAAAACCAATTCAAGAAAAATGGTTGTTTTAATGACGCTTTATGAGAGTCCCCATGTGGGACTCCCCTTGCAAGTGGCTCCTATCTCATCACCACCTCATTTGCGGCCAAACCCTAATGTTGCCATGCATTATGAAACAAAATAAGCCATGCCCTTATTGAAAAATGAGTAAGTCCATGATATCTTGCAGGAATCTCTATGTGGGATTCTGCATGTGGATGGCCCTTGTCCCATCGTCATTTGATTAGTAGCAGAACCCTAATTCCATCCCACGTCACAAAACCTGCCTTCATTTTTTCCATTGAATAAACCAAGATCGACACTCGGCTAGCTTGTGGGTCACTTTGTGTGGTTCTCCATCACTCGACTACCATTTTTTAATGGTGAAGTCACTACACCCTCCCATAGTGCATATTCCAGACCCTTTATTTCCTTCTAACTTTGAAAACTGCTAAGAAAAACACCAACTCAAAAAGTCCTTGTGGAGAAACCTATGCAAGTTGCCGCCATTGAAGAGCCATCTACCAAATGTCGCTATCTTATAGTCGATCACCCACATCCTCCTGCACTGTGGGTTCCATGGGGTGGTTGTCCCTTTTCCAAATTTTGAAGATTGTCAGTGTAAAACTTAAATTTGAGTGTCGTTTGTGGGCCCGCCTATGTGGATCACCACCTACACACCTCCATCCCCTCATGGTTGTTCTTTACAGAAAGAACTTCATAGCAACCTAGCGGTTGACTTCGGAATTCTCAAGGTCAAAAAAAATTCAAGCCACTACTCACAACGTTTGAGGCATTCGTGGATCCTGCAATGCAGAACTTCATGTGTGAGTCACCATCTCCTAAAGCTGCTACTTAACTATCAAGCTCAAATGCCCTTCCACCCCACGATGCCCACACTCATTTCACTCGCATGAGGTAAAGAAATTTGATTTAATGAAGTGAAACAATTCAAGTACCACATCACACATTTATCCACATGCTTAATCCTCCCATGAGGGATTTTCTCATCATACAAACCATGTGGAAATTTCCCCACGAGTGGCTATCAGTGGGACTTCACCACCCCAACATCATCCTGCTCCTAGCTACTTCGAACGACTTCCACCTAGGGGAAACCCACACCCCTGGGCCTACATTCGTGAAAATGATCCAAATGAGCCCCGAAAGGCATACAATGATGAATTTTATGATGCATGAATGGATCTAACCTTGGATTTGCAAGATTTAATGAATGTTTTCCTCTTTAATATGTAAAAGCACTTACTACACTCTTTGTGTGCAGTATTTATGGAACTTGTTGAGGGATCATCAAGGAAGCCCATTGAGAATATTGATAAGGGAAAGAAGCTTGCAAGAACCCTTAGGGGAAATGAAGAAAAAGAGAAAATGAAGTATCAGTTCCATAGACTGGAGTGCACCTCCAAGCTCGCCTCCAATTAGGACACAATGTTAGATATAGACTTGGGACATGTAAACATAGATGAATTCAAGAAAAGGGTGTTGGTCAAACCTACCATAAAGGATGCAAGAAGGATCAATGAAGTGTCCTTGTAAAGGGAGTTGGATTCCCTCCTACCTTGGTTGCTCCAAAATTGGTCATGGATTGTCGGGAGTGCCCACTCCAATAGTAAAAAGATTGATAAGGGTGGAAGATTACTGGCGGACTTGTCTATCAATTCTATTGGTAGGACATTTGGGATTCCAAAATTTGATAAGGAGGAAATAAAGAAGGAATTTTCTAAAAAGCACGTGGAAATAAAACCCTCTTGCATGATAATTAACAATTAATCAACATTGGTTAAAGACCAAGAGGGGAAGCACCAACAAAGTGTCTCAAAAGCTATTTAGAAGTGATTTCTTCAAGGAGTACCATGATCTAGTTAATGTTCTAAGTAGGGTAATGGGCCAACCAACTACTACCTACATCAAAGAATGGGTGTTCTACTTTGTAGAAGAGATCATTCGACGCGAGGCTAAATTTCACTGGGCTAAGGTGATAAGTGCAAACATGCATAACTAGCTTATGGCCATGAAGAAAACCTTCCTATTCTACATGACATCATATCTAGTCTATCTCCTTGTGGAGAAATTCCTATATAAAGGACTCTTCTATGTAGGAACATTGGGGACAAATAAGGGAGAGCTCAAAGTCTATGACTATTATCCCCAATTGCAGTATAGGAACTTCAAAAGAGAATATAGAAGAGTAAATGATGCCTTCATTGGGCACATAATTAGACTCCTGGGAGGAGATTTAGAGAGCAGGGTATCTCACATCATGAAGGCCTTCATAAAGGGATTTGGGTATCTATTCATCTAGTTCCTAAAGTTCACCTATATTAGAGAAAAGGGGTTCTCAAGGAAACCCTACTGGTCACCGTGCTATCCCAATGAATAAATCATCTTGTTGGAGGTTTCACAGCAATTACAGACTACCCACACATTGTTAAGTGATAAGCATCGAGCTGGTATTCCATATCCCCTAACCTTCGAGCAAGGAATGTACTCCTACCTTACTACCTAGTGCACAAAATATTCATAGGAGTTGGCAGAATATAACTTGGACCTCCACAAAAACTGGGGGAGGATGGACCCTCATGGAAAATTGAAGAAGTGGGTAGGGAAGCAATATGCCCATCGACCTCACCTTGAGGACTACTAGGCCAACTACAACAATTACAAGGATGTATGGATGTGGCACTATATGAGGATGACCACTTAGTTTGTCAAGTCTATCAATCTATTTCTCATGCCTGACCATGTCAGCAAGGATGAAAACATGTTGGATGAAAGGTATATTGCTTTGGTAGATATGCATGTATCGATCATTGATTGGAATGTGGAAGAGATCACCAACCTTAACATTCTAACTTGACACATTGAAAATAGAACAAGACAATGGGTGGATGCACAAATAGCTCAACTCAAAGAGAATGACACAGAGTTGACATATGGTGAGCTCGAGGATGAGCTTGAAAGTGAAATGAATAGTGGCATAGCTGCTAGTTCATCAGGTGAAGCTCCCAAGTCACCACTAGTCACAAGGTATAAGAAAAGGAAGGATGCACCTAAGAGTAAGTAAAAACAAAGGTGTAATCTAGGAAGGTGATCAAAGGACAACCATGAAAAAAGACAAAGAAAATGGGGACATTTGTACTTGAAATTCCTACTATTCAAGAGGAGGGGCTCCAACATGAAGAAGAAACTGAGTAGACACACTCACCGCCTACCACTTCTACTCCCACCACTATCGCTACTACCACCACTTTTCCACCCTCTTCTTCTAATAATTTTCCCATCTTGTCTCCACCTTCCATGGACATCTTAGTCAACCTCACCTCTGCCTTGCTGACTACTCTATTTTTGGTACTTGACTCCTCCTCTTCCACTACTTCCCCACTATCATCATCCTTGCTCCCGCCTCCATTTCCTACATTCTCTACTATGTTTCCAACCATTTAGCAACTACCATGGCACCGCTTACTTTTTCGCATGCCTTCACGACCTATATGTAAAATGTACCACCTAAGTTCTTCGAGGCAATCCTTGACCCCAAGGTCTAAGAACTAATGTCTTAGCTCGCTACTGCTTTTCCTCTTCCCCCACGACCTATTGAGCCACCAAAAATGGATGCTACCATGTAGACCTCAAAAGAAATGGAAAGGATTAGTGTTGAGCAATGTGAAGAGGTTGCAAAGAATGTAGTAGATGAGCTTGAAGATCTTGATCAGGATGATTAAATATAAACTTGGATAAAGTGGATTTTGATGAGGAGAGGTCACAAAATTTAGAGGAAGATGCTAAGGCTCTCAATGAGCATTATGTGATAAAAACATCAAATCAAGAGCCAGATGAAGAGTTGCTCCAGCAACACAAAGATGTAACATAAGAGACACACCCAAAGGAGCAATGCTTCGATGAGGGAAAAGTAGACATGGATCCAAGTATGGAAGTACTTGAGGAACCTCCATTGATTGGCCAAGATGAAAGCTTCATGCAAGAAGAAGAAGCACCTCTAGAAAGGGAGGAAGAGAAAAGAAAAGAAGAAGAAAAATATCTACAAGAAAAGGATGCCAAGCTTGAGAGGAATGTCAAGGCTAAATATATAGAGAATAAGGAGAAAGTGCCCCAAGAGGAGGGCATCACTGAAGAAAATGTCACTTCCACCAAGCCAGACAAAGGGAAGGATATACAGATATAAGGCTTAGATGAGGAAGAAACAGATGATGGAAGGGTTTGAAATGATGAAGAGGACCAACCTCAAAGAGAACAAGAAGAGGAAGGTGATCATGAATCACCAAAGGGTCGAACAGAGGTTCCTGACTTGCTGGAGCACCAATTGAAGAAGAATGCTCTAGTAGTCACTGACCCAAATGAAAGGGTAAAGGATATCTTAGCCAGAGCTCAAATAAGGAATCAAAAGGACAAAAAGCTCATGATCCACTCTCATATCATGGTCAATGCCTCCAGATCTAGGACACCAAAAATTGCTACCCAGTAGCAAAGAAGGATGCAAGCACCATACAAGGGTAGGATTATCAAATATCTACAATCAATCTAGGCTAGAAAAGTCATGAGCAAAAGATTGGTGATTTGCAAGTGTTAGCGACTGCCATCATATAGCAGATGAACAAGTATTAGTCCACCAAAGAAGAGCTAAAAGAACAAGGGGTAGAATTGACCACTCATATTCAATAGTGGATGTCCATGGAAGAAGAGGTCCTGACAGAGTCATCAGTCCTAGCCATTTTGTCCAAAGTAGAGTTGAGTAAAATGGAGAAGATGAAAAACTAGACCAAGTCCACTATAGATTGGTTCAACCTGGTGGTATACAATGGTGATATAGGAATTCACCACACTACTAGAATGTTCAATAAGTTTTTGAGTTTGTAGAAGTAGATAGAAGACACAATAAAGACCTGAAATAGGTTATTTGAGCTATATAGGATCACCTATCCTAAGCTCTAGAGAATCCTTAAGCTTTCCTAGGGAAGATGGAAAAAGGAGATGGAACAACCAAAAGATGATCATTGGTTGGTGAAAACATGGTAGATGGGCTTGGATTACAGAAAAAGATCCTAGAGAAGATCTTGCATGAACTAGAGCTTGATCTTGAGTGGGATGTAGAGCATTGGACTGACAGTGAATATTATCTAAAGATGATGATGGATTATGAGATTCCCGTGTTGGAGTTGTATCCAGAGAAAATCAAGCCATTCTTTCATAGGAAGATGGAATAAGGGGTTGCAGATACATTGTCACTAGATTTCATGGACATAGCTATGAGGGCTTTCAATCAATTTGAACAGGTTATTAAGGCTATGTCCAAATGCACCAAGCACTGGGAGTAAGTCACTGCAAGATTCAAGAAGATAACCTTTAACATCCTCCAATCTTCTATCATGGAATAGGACAAGCTTTAGGCTATGATTGGGAAATTCATGGAGTATGATATTCTCCAAAAGAATGTTGGAAATCTAGTTATTGATGATGAGTATTTGACAATATTTCCATAGAATCTAGAAGTAGATAAATGACCAAATAGACGATAGGACAAAATAAAGAAAATAAAAAATTATATTTTATATTTTCATATATTTGGGGATAGGTGTGTTAGAACTGTAAAATTTTGAAAATTTTATGGCTATTTATACCCATAAGTTTTCTAAAATGCCCATACCATAAGCACAAGATTCTGCTTTGCATATCATGTTTTCCCATGCTTTAGTTTGTTTTCATCATTTGGTCCCATACAATTCACCTAGCCTTGAGCATTTGAATGTATAAACCATATCGGCGTAACATGATGCAGGTCTCACCAATCCATAAAGCATTTTATGCTAATGTATGTCTTTTTGTAGTCTATTAGCAAGACATCGGGAATGTCTTACTGATGAGATTTCAGTTGAGGATTCACATAAGGCAAAAACAATTCACTATCTTAGCAACAGAAAGATCCTATCGGAAAGATTGTATGCATCGAGGTGAGTCTGATCAAGCCTATTTGTGTCTCACTGATTGAAGGCATAGAGACATATTGGCGAGAAAATCTTCATCGATATAATTCATAATGAGCCTATATGTGTCATACTGATGAAGCAAAAAGAATTATATCAGCCAGAATTAAGCCACCGGTGTGATGTCCTAGAGCATTCATTTGGTCTCACCGATAAAGCAAGAGTTGATTCCATCATTGTCATCGAGATGAGCTTATGGAGTCCTATCGACCTCCTATGTCATGAAGACATGATTACATTAGGACTTGGCAATATGTTTGATCATCGGTGAGATTGGCTTCATCGGTGAGAGCTAGGAGAGTCATATCGAGTGTTGCTTCCATTGGCAGGAAAATTGTTAAGTCTCGGCAATCAAAAAATGAACCGAAGGATATTTCTTGACAAGACACAAAGTAATTTGTGGAGCATCTGCCTGACCCCTTATGTCACAGTGATATGACTTCATCGGTGAAAGTCATAGCAATACACTTGGGACCGAAAGGATAACTGTCAAGAAGACTCATAACATCAGTATAACTACAAGACAACTTGGTGATAAAAAAAAAATATATAGATAAGATATCAGTGAGACTCAGAACATCGATGAGACTATGGGATACCAAAGTGATATATAATATCTAGTATTCGGAGAGACTCGAGGTTTCAGCGGAACTACAAGATGTCTTCATGGGTGTCTGATGAACGTTTGAAAAATCCTGAATACAATAGATCATCGAGATTTGAATATGAAAGGATGTGTCCTTTCGAATGTTGATGTATAAATTTTCATTTTCAATTGTGGAAAGAGACATATAGAGCAGAGATCGAATAAAAATACAGTAGGATACATAATGTTTACAATGTTGAGACTATGATGCATGTTTGAAACAATGGAGAATTCAATTGAATTCATTTGATGTGGTGAAATTTTTCTGGTATCAATTGTTTGTTGTGTTAATTGAAAGTATTGTTGAATTTGTCTCCAAGGTTGATGTTTTCTAATTATTTAAACTAATATATCAAGGATATTTTTTAGTTTATTATTGCACACTTGTTGTATCTGTATGGTTGGATTAATTGGTTCTTTTAAGGAGAGATTATATCCTTTTAGCCAATCATAGTACTTAGGGAATCTCATTTGGATCATTAAGAAGAGCTTGGTAATCACATTCTTGCATGTTTATACCAGTTATAAACTTAAACCTATATGCCAAACAATTTGAGTTTCAACCAGAAAGAAGTTGCTCATTTCATATTTTCATTTGACTCTGTACACCCAATAAGGCACTAGTCTCTGCTATTTCATTATTTAATTTCATTCATTTTTACATATGAACACATTATATTTTAGCCTTGATATTGCTTATACAATTTATATCAAAATAAAACTCATTTATCCACTCCTATTTTCCATTGTGGGTAAATCAATTTAAAGGAATAAACATTGGTCAAGTCTACTTCATTATTATAGGTACACCCACCTAGTTCTGGCAGCACCTAAAGAGTAGAAGGTCTAAATCATTTGGTCTTCTCTATTACCCTGAAACGTATCAAGATATTCGCAACCTCTTGAGGTATTTTGCCTGCGTTTTTGAGAGATAACAAATTGGTGGCTATACTGGGGAATCATTTGTAGAATATCCAGTTAAAGATCATCATATAGAGTCATTGAAGAAAGATTCATAGTTTGAGAAGTTTCAGAAAGAGTGATTCTGCTAGGTATACAATCAAGAATAATTTCATTTTTCACACTTTTAACAAAGTGAGTGGCAAATCTGACAAGTATATTGCATCAATTCAACATGAATGGTAGAAGATCCCAATACAAAGGAGGTCTTATTGGAGGTCCTGCTAGCAATAGTAAGTGGACACATAAGGATGATAAGGTCGATAAGGGTAAGAAGATAAATGAGGACATGTGCATAACTAACAAAGACAAAGCATCAAGACCACATTGTGAGACATATGACCATTATGATACATGGAGAGATAATTCAAGTGGAGAACCTTATACCCCTGAAGAAAAAAGAAATCCTTTTTAAATCCTTAGAAGCAGGTGGAATTTGAGGCTAAACTCGAGGCTAAAAGAGTCGCGTGTCAATAAGAATATGATCAAAGAATGGAGGGTAATCAAAATGAGCCTATTGATCATGTAACTCCTCAAGAAAATTATGAATTCTCAACTCATGAAGAAATAGAAACATAGTTCATGTTTCATAAACAAGAAGTAGAAAGAGAAAAAGCTGAATAGGAAAAGATCCAAATGATAAAAGCAATCCAAGAATTCAAATTGTAGAAAGCCCAAATTGATGCTCAGACAACTAGTTTTTCAAAGTATATACCGCCTCATAGGTATGGAAATAATAATGTAGGGCCTTCAGACCCATCAAAGGCTCCTCAGAATCATATGGGAAATCAATACAAGCAACCAAACCATCCACCGTATATTGCATCACAACATACAAATGTACAACCACCTCATGGTCAACAATATGTGCCATATCTTCATACATAATACAATAATCTAGTGAACCAGTACCAACAATTACATAATCCTCCCCCTCAGCAATATAGAACAATCATTAGACAATTTGATTTGATAGGGTTTCAATTATACCCTTACCCTATGGATAGTAGTTGGAAAAGTCTTGTTCCTAAGTTTACAAGGAGCAGTGCAATTACTATTGAAGATCATTTGAGTAATTTTAATGCTTTTGTCCAAGACTTGGATATATCATATGTAGATTTACATAGGAGGTTGTTCATGATGTCACTCACTGAAGAAGCTAGGGATTGGTTCAATAGCTTGCCAATAGCTTCTATTGATTCTATCCAAGAATTTCATGATCGATTTCTTGAACAGTATGGAAATTTGTGTGCACCAAATGCTACTTTACATGAATTAGTACAGATTCAAAAAAATTAGAATGAGTCAATTTATGATTTTAACCAGAGATACAACAAATTGCAGAATGAGATACCACCTGGGTCAAAGTTGCTAGACTATGCAGCATTGAGTATTTATTTGAATGCATTTGATCCAAAAATAGGGTATGAACTAAGAAATAGGTTTCCAAGAGATTTAGCTTAAGCCCAAAAGATAGCACTAACCATTGAAAACAACAGGAAAGTTGTTGGGATGATTAGTAAAAGAGATAATCCTAGGGTTCCTCAGCAAGTCAATAATTATCAATACAAACAGGAGAACACATACAGAAGTGAGAGGCCTAGGTTACATGACATGCCCTACAATACAAATTGGAAGGATGGAAAACCTGTAATGGATAGACCTAGGAACAAAGAAACACCTGATCCATTAAGGAAGAAGGGGGTTTATATGGTCAATAATAATCTCTGGTGTGAAGGTTGTGATGGGCCACACTCCCCAGATCACTATGTTGTAGCCCAAAAAATGTAGGAAGAAGGAATGCTAGTGGGTGATAGTGGAGAGTATCACATAGTGTACTTAACCTCAAATACCTTTCACCCTACTGAGGAGGAATATTCATCTTCAGAAGATGAATGCTATGAGTACGATGTTTCAAATCAAAGGTACAATGTCCACATGGTTGAACAACAAGTTTTTTTTGATTATGAAGAAATTTATGCAGAACAATACTCTGTTGAGGTGCCTACTCAATGCGATAAGGAGACCCACTGAAGAGGAAATAAAGAGGTTAACCATTGTTGCAGTTGAACAAGCAAAGAGTAAGTATTGGTTAAGAAATAGGACAGTGAATGAAAAGGAAGGTGCTCCAAGGGGAATAATTATGAAAGATAGAGAAGTAACGCCAAGAGTTTTGAAGAGAATAGAAAATAAGAAACATGATAAGAATGAACAACATCTTGTTCAAAAGGAGGAGGATAAGGAGTTACACAAAGAGAAGCAAAAAACTGATCAATTGAATAAAAGGGAAAAGGAGGAAAGCAAAGGAGGAACATTGGAGTAAAAGAAAGTGATTAAGGCAGAAGGTTCTTCTTTTGACTTCTCTCAGGCTTTATCTCAGGTAAAAATGTATGTTCCATTGCTTGATATGATGAGAATTAAGGAATATATAAATAGTGCGATACAATTGATATCAAATGGAAACGTGAAAAGTACGAGTTCTGAAAATCAGATGGCCACTAAAGCGATTAACAAGCAAGAGAAGATGATTGTCCCATAAGTGTGTCAAAATGATGTATTGGTAAATTCCCCACAAGTTGAACCATTTTTCACCATGTTGCTTATAAACAAAAAATTGTTGAGGAATTGCATGATAGACTCTGGTGCTGCTATCAATATCATGCCAGTTGGAGTTATGAAACAACTTGGCATGTGGGTGGATACTAATGGAGGGAAGTGCTATGCAATGGATAGCAGGCATGTTCTGGTAGTAGGTATTATGAAAGATGTTGAAATTAAATTAGTTGCTTATCCTCAGGTGGCCTATAATATAGATATAACTGTAATCGATACCCCTCCTTAGTTTGGGAAGCTTCTATCAAGACAATGGAGGACAACAGTTGGGGAAAATGTCCAATTTGATTTGTCTTATGCAACAATTCTAGTGAATGGCCAGTAAGTTAAGCTATACAGGGAGCCAAGGATGAACCCCATTGTAGATTGTGTACCTCAATATCAAGTCAATTGCTTTTGTGATATGGATCTTGAAAGTTTTAAGATAGAACCAGCCCATCCAGAGTTAGTCAATGGTGATCCAATTGATAAACATGTTGCAAAAAATTGTGATGGTGTGTGGAAAATGTACTTTGATGGAGCATGCAGCCAAGAAGGTAATGGAGTAGGAATAGTGTTTGTTTCACCTAAAGGAGTCACATTTAAATATTCATTCTTTCTTGCATTTGAATGCACGAACAATATAGCAGAGTATGAAGCTTTACTAACATGATTGAATATGGCTGTAAAACATGAGATCAAGCTGCTAACTATTCTAGGGGATTCTGAGCTAGTTGTTTCTCAAGTTAAATCAAAATATGCAGCAAAACACAAGAGGCTGAAGCAATACAAGAATGTTGTATGGGACACAATTGAGTTGTTTGATGCTTTCTCCATTGAATGGATTGAGAGGTCGAAAAACATAATGGCATACTTTTTAGCCAATGTAGCAATGAGAAGAGATGATATCACACTAGCTAGGGTGTCTCAAATTGAGTTTAAAACAAGACCCTTATTGCTTATTCAAAAAGGGTTGAAGATCATGTAGAACATTTGGAAAAGGTATTTATTAAAGCTTTATAATATGGTATTAGTTTGAACCCTAAAAAATGTCATTTTGCAGTCACAGAAGGTAAACTCTTAGGACATATTGTGTCAAAGGAGGGGATTAGAATAGATCCCGAGAGGGTTGAGGCCATAGATAAAGTTCCTATTCCTAAAACTGTCAAGGCCATCCAGTCATTTTTTGGACAGATCAATTTTGTTAGGAGATTTGTGTCTAATTTTGCTGAAATTGTTAAGCCCATATCAAAGATGCTGAGGAAGGGAAAAAAGGTAGATTGGATTGTAGAAGCATTAGAAGATTTTATATCAATCAAAAAGGCCATCAAGGAAGCCCCTGTCCTTAAGTCTCCAAATTTTTCAAAACCCTTTCAAATATTTTCATTTTCTTTGTTGCATACTATAATTGTTGTCATGCTACAGAAGAATGAGGAAGTCCATGAGCAACCTATGTCTTTTTCAGCAAGTCATTGCAGGGGTCAAAATTGAAATATGATATAATGGAGAAACAAGCATTTGCATTGGTGAAAGCCATAAAATCTTTTAGACCATATCTTGTTGGAGCCAAAGTGATAGCTTATGTCCCTCATGTAGTTGTTAAAGATATTTTGACACAGTTAGAGGTAACTAGAAAGAGATGTAGGTGGATTAATAAAATTCAAGAATTTGATATGGAAATACAAATCACCAAATTATTAAGAGGTCAAGGTTTGGCCAAGTTAATGGTAGAAACAAATATTGAAGCAAATCAAGTTTGTAATGTAGAAGATGAAGGAAGTGCAATTGCAAGTATTGAGCATACTCCTTGGTATACAGACATCATGTATTACCTTAGATACATGAAATTTCCTAAAGGATTAAGTGATGATCAAAGAAGAACCTTGAATCTACACACATCCAAATATGTATGTGGATCTAATGAGTTTAGAGATTTTTGCAGTACATATGGTGTCACTGTTTCTTATGCAGCTCCTTACCATCCACAAGCTAATGGTCAAGCAAAGTCCAGCAACAAAAGTCTTCTAAAGATCATAAGGAGGATGCTAGGTGGGAACAAAAAGGCTTGGTACTCAAAATTGAGGTTGGTTGTGTGGGCTAAAGGATAACTGTGAAAAAGGCAATTGGAAAATCCCCATTTGAATTGGTATATGGAACACAAGCTATGATGCCTTTACAAAATTTGTTACTAGTTTACAAATTTATCTTTCAGGAGGATATAATTATTCTAGAACTAATGGAGGAAAGAATGGAACAACTGGTAGAGCTTGATGAAGTAAGAAGAGTAGCTCAAAACTAGAATGTGAAATTGTAGGCACAAATGAAGTATTTATTTGATAAAAGGGAAACAGATAGAAAATTTGAAGAAAATGATTTGGTTTTAATGTGGAATGCAAAATGTCAAGAGAAGGGAAAACACGGGAAATTTGAAGCTTTGTGGCTAGGGCCCTTTGTTGTTATTGGCAAGAAAGGTGAAGATTCATATTATTTGCAAAACATGACTAGTGAAGAACAAGGATTTCCTGTACATGGGAAATTTTTGAAGAATTTCTTTTGTTAATAAGGGAATACAGAGGACTAAGGGTTGCCAGTGCATGGACAACTCTTGACAATCCTCTCAAAAAAATTTCTCCATGCACAGTAGTTTAGGAAATGAAAAGGAATAGGAATTGCTAGTACATAAACAATCTTATATTTCCTTCATTAAATAAATCTTTCCATGTATAGTAGCATAGGGTCATGTTCATCTCCATTTCCATTCATTCCATCTTGCTCATTGGTCCATAATCTTGAAAGTTTGGTCTACTCACCCAGAAATCTGGATCCTTGCAATGATATTACAATCATTCATCCCCGAACGGAGCCATTGTTAGAACTATAAAATTTTAAAAAAATTATGGTTGTTTGTACCCATAATTTTGCTAAAATGCCCATACCATAAGCACAAGAATCCACTTTCCATATCATGTTTTCCCATGCTTTAGTTTGTTTTCATCATTTGGTCCCATACAATTCACCTGGCCCTGAGCATTTAAATGTATAAACCATATTGGCATAACATGATGCAGGTCTCACCAATCCATAAATCATTTTATACTAATGTATGTCTTTTTGTAGTCTATCGGCAAGACATCAGGAATGTCTTACCAATGAGATTTCAATCGAGGATTCACATCGGGCAGACACAATTCACTATCTCAGTGGTAGAAAGATCCTATCAGCAAGACAGTATGCATTGGAGTGAGTCATATCGAGCCTATTTGTGTCGCACCGATCAAAGGCATAGAGACATATTGGCGAGGAAATCTTCATCTATATAAGTCATAACGAGCTTATATGTGTCATACCAATGAAGCATAAAGAATTAAATTAGCCAGACTTAAGCCATCAGTGTGATGTCCTAGAGCATTCATTTGGTCTCGCTGATAAAGCAAGAGTGGATTCCATCGAGATGAGCTTATGGAGTCCTATCGACCTCTTATGTCCTAGTGACAAGATTACATTAGGCCTTGGTGATATGTTTTATCATTGGTGAGACTGGCTTCGTCGGTGAGAGCTAGGAGAGTCATACCAAGTGTTTCTTCCATCGATAGGAAAATTTTTAAGTCTCGGCGATCAAAAAATGAACTAAAGGATATTTTTTGACAAGACACAAAGTAATCTATGGAGCATCTGGCTAACCCCTTATGTCACAACAATAAGACTTCATCGGAAAAATTCATAGCAATACACTTGGGACCGAAAGGATAACTGTTGGGAAGACTCATAACATCAGTATAACTATAGGACAACTTGGTGATAGAAGTGAAGATATAGATAAGCTATCAGTGAGACTCAAAACATCGATGAGACTGTGGGACACCAAAGTGATATATAATATGTGGTAGTCGGAGAGACTCGAGGCATCGATGGAACTACAGGATGTCTTCACGGGTGTCTGATGAATGTTTGAAAAAGCCCGAATACAATAGAACACCGAGATTTGAATACGAAAGGACGCATCCTTTCAAATGTTGATGTATAAATGTTCATTTTCGATTGTGGAAAGACACATATAGAGCAAAGATCAAATAAAAAGACACTAGGATACAAAATGTTTACAATTTTGAGACTATGATGCAAGTTTGAAACAATGGAGATTTCAATTGAATTCATTTGATGTGGTGACATTTTTCTGGTATCAATTGTTTGTTGTGTTAATTGAAAGTATTGTTGAAGTTGTCTCCAAGGTTGATGTTTTCTAATTATTTAAACTGATATATCAAGGCTATTTTTTAGTTTATCAGTGCACACTTGTTGTATCTGTATGGTTGGATTAATTGGTTCTTTCAAGGAGAGATTAAATCCTTTTAGCCAATCATAGTAATTGGGGAATCTCATTTGGATCATTAAGAAGAGCTTGGTAATCACATTCTTGCATGTTTATACCAGTTTTAAACTTAAACCTATATGTCAAACAATTTGAGTTTCTACCAGAAAGAAGTTACTCATTTCAGATTTTCATTTGACTCTGTACACCCAATAAGGCACTAGTCTTTGCTATTTCATTATTTAATTTCATTCATTTTTACATATGAACACATTATATTTTAGCCTTGATATTGCTTATACAATTTATATCAGAATAAAACTCATTTATCCACTCCTATTTTCCATTGTGGGTAAATCACTTTAAAGGAATAAACATTGGTCAAGTCTGCTTCATTTTTATAGGTACACCCACCTAGGTCTAGCAGCACTTGAAGAGTAGAAGGTATAAATCATTTGGCCTTGTCTGTTACCCTGAAACGTATCAAGAGATTGGAAACCTCTTGAGGTATTTTTCCTGCATTTTTGAGAGCTAACAAGGTGAAACCCTAATGTAAAATGAATATGATTCAAACAATGTAAATGAATCTTGTCCATTTATTTTACTTTTGGAAAACTATAAATAGGGGCATCCTCTCATTTTCAAGAGAGAGATGAGTTGTTGTGTAAAGACATACTGCAGAAAATTAATGAGAAAAACATTTTTTTGATGGTTTCTTATGTTTCTTCATGTGTGCATGATTGAATCTCCAAATATTACATTCTAGCTTTGTTGTTTTAAGTTTCAAGTAGCTTTTAGTTGTTAGTTCATGTTGTTCTTTAATGGTGAAGAATGCTATAGTGTTTGATGTCTTCTTAGCTCATAATTTTGGTTGTTTATTGATGATAAACTATTGTGTAAAGTTAGTCTAAGCATTGTTCATGTTGTTGCACTTAAGCTTAGCCATTATTCATACTTTAATGGTGAATGAATGGTTTGAAAATTTGTAGGCCTTTGAATATTGCACTAGTTTCATGAGACTGTGGGTTATCCTTGGTTATGTGGAACTTAGTTTTATGAAGTTTTTCCATTGTAGCATCCTCCATTATTACCGTTCAACATTAGTTGTAGGTCTAGGAAACTCCTTACCCCTTTTCCCTTTTCCTATTTCTTTAAAATATGAAGTCAAGACAAAGTTCTAGCATCACAACAAAGCCAAATCTGATGGAAAAGATGGAGTTTTAGCTTGTTGTTTTGAACTTGTAGCAACTATTCATGCATTTCCAAAATTCACAAAACTCCATTTTCAGATCCAGTTCCATTCATGCTTTGTGAACCATAAAGGCCTCCTTGTTATTACCAACAAATCACATCAACCAATTGAACTATTCCAAGCATTGGCATGACCTGACACCCAAGAGACCTTGGGGTGATTTCCAAAACTTAGTTGCAGAAATTACCTTTTAAGAGAGGTAGCATACTTGTGTGTTTCCTGTGTTGAGAAAGTGCAAAAAATCCTATCAAAAATATCTCTGCACATTAACTATCTCCTGAGTATATACAATATTCAATACACACATTTATCATCAATGACAACACAATTTTCAATATCCCAACTCTTTCGAAAAAGGTGTTGCATTGGGTGAAAAAGGTGCACCATTAGGTTGCAGAATCATCACATGAAACTATGATGCCTTTATTTACCTAGATTTTGGCCTACCTATAGCTATCTTGAATGTGTACATACAAAAATGAACTTTATATTATTGGGCCTCTTACATTAGCTGGCCTTTGGAATTGATGGACTCAATCCACATGATGTAGGTCTTGAACAACGTGTTCCATGGTGATGGGGTCTCTACAACATCTTGGATCTAGAATCTCCAAGGGCTCTCTAAACTCTTGAAGAAAAGAGTAAAAATGAGTCTAAAATTCACCCAAATGAGCATATATTCCTAGAAAAACCTAGGGTTTCACCCTATAACTAGATGTTTCCAACTTAGTTATCAATCTTGATTAGTATTGAGGCATCCTACAACTTATTTTTCATCCTCTTTTCAGAATAACTACTCTTGTCATCATGTCACGATCTCGACCCAAATTTTTTTCCCAATCAATCTCTCGAGTGGGAATCCTACCATCATTCCTTCATTTGTTGGGGCACAATGGGAAATCAAGTAATTTTTTAAAAAAAATTGAGCATCATTAGGCCTTTGAAATAATGCAATGGGTATATTTTCTCAAAGAGAGGAAAAATGTAGACACCTAAAATTGTCCTAAGTAAATCACACATCTTGATTTCACTTACTAATAATATTTTTATCAATAACACCTAATTCCTCTATTTTAATTGAATAATTTCCAATTATTTGACTAAATTCACTTTATTCCCCTATTAACTGAATAACTAAAGTTATTTGATTAGTTCATCATTTTCATTCTAATTCTCCTCTTGATTAAATAATTCCTAATTATTATTTAAAAATCTTAATTCCTCCATCCTCACAATTAAATATTTTTAATAATTGTTTAATCAACTAAGTTTCCTCCAACCCTCCAACTTGCACAAAGAATATTCCCTTTCCAAATTCAAATTCATCCCTCCAGTTCAAAATTTCCTTAACCTCTTTTCCATGAAATTAGAGATATTTGGGGCTCTCATGAATCCTCAACCATGATCCTCCTTGAACCTCCCATGTCTCCTTGATTTCCTCTCATCCATTGATCCTTATATTGAATCTTGATTGTTGATTAGAATTCTCAAAATCTATAAAACAAGCTTTTTCAACATGAATTTCATTCACAATCCTCATAAGCATAGGAACTCTCTAGAATTCTTGAGCCAATCTTGAACATTTTAGAACACCTATTTTGTGAGTAACACCTCTCCTATCAATCTTTTGAAACATGTATTATGCACAATTTGAGTGATCCACATTACAAATTGGCATCAATCCATAATGGTATTGAAGGTTTGTACTTTCAATTTGCTTTAATTACTTTGAATTGAGTCAATTTCTTTAGACTAAATCATATGAATATTTTGCAAGTAAATTTCATTGAGCATGGTTTGTATGATCTCAATTTTGTAAGCTTTTAGTGTTTATCGACTCTTATTACTTCAATTATGCTTTCATTATGCTTCAATGTTTTTCCCTATGACAATAGTATTATTTGAAAGGATACAAGAAATTATAATTAATTATAGAGATTAATATAGATGAATTTGATTTCTTAAATCTATGTGGATGTTAACTTCTACATATTCTTTTATTTAATATTTTATCCATAGTTATTTTTCTAAGATAATTGTTCAATGCATAATTTTGTAGTGAGATTGTTGAGCCCTTCCATCAATTCAAATGAGACTTGCAATTATAAGTTAGTTTCTTAGAAAATTATAATGATGAGTTAATGATAAAGTAGAAAAGATAGAAATATACAAATGGTTAGAAATATTAGTGCTAAAATATTGGACCAATGGATTTCCCAAAATGGAGGTATACTTTAGTCTTCACCAACTTCCCCCACACTAATAAATTTATTTTTCAATGTTAAAGAATTATGGGAATGCTCTTACTTGGTACTATGCAAGGTATATGCATTCTTGTTGGAAATAATGAAAGTAGAATTATTTTCAAAGTGGAAAGAATTCAAAAGTGTTGTCCATAAGAAATTTTATCTTATATATGTGAAAAGGAGCAAGCTCAATTTGATGATCTTACTTGAGACAAAGATAAGTACAAATCATGCAAGCCTACAAAAGCAAGTTTAGAAAGAGCATAGTTCAAATGGGAAAATATATCATAAATAAATAAGTTCTCATGAAATATGTTAGAGAACTATTTTGTCACTTGAATGTGAATGTTCTCATGGCCAAGACCCAAGGTCTATATCAGACATGCTTCAATATTCAATACCTCTATCTAAACATAAGAAAAAGGAATTCCTTCAATAAGAACAATAATGGTGATGAGGATACTAAAAATGAGGATGATGATCAATGGAAGATCAAGAAGAATGCTACTTCCACTATAAACTCAAAGGAAATAAGTAAGGTATGTTTCATTTCTTTAATTTTCATAAAGATGGTGATTCAAATTAGAGGTTTTAGAAGCTACAACTTGAGTTGGATCATTTTAATGAGAAGAAAGGTACAAATAAAAGTGTTATTTAGAGGAAGGGAAAAGAAATTTGGAGACACCTATGATATATATGGTCACCTATCTCATACCACATTGAAGAAGGAAATTTTTAATATTGGTGATAGCTATCATGGAAATGAACAACTCACCCAATTATTTCAAGAATGGATAAAAGTGAAAGCTAAGAAGTTTAAAGCCATATTTGATTCATGCTCTCAATATAATATTATTTCTTCTAAGCTAGTTAGTGATTTGTGTTTGGAAGTTTTGAATCATCCACAACCATATTCCCTTATAGTGGTTATAACATAGAGTTGATATAAGGTAATAAATTAATGCAAGCTAACATTTGGTCTAAATATAGATTAGGGTAAGTGCACGAAGATGGGGGGCAAAAAAAGGACCTTAAGTGGCCCTTTTTTTCTAAACTCAGGAAAGACTAACCTTGGATGAGAAATGGAAGATGGTTACACTCAAAAATTTAAGATGCAACAAAAACAAGAGTTGTAGTGCTCTAAGATGACTTTCTAAAATACTTTTTTTTAAATGGTAAATATTAAGCAATTAAAAAATGGGGGCCAAAAAAATTGGTATTTTTTTTTTTTCAAAAAAATATAACATAGCATCTAGTGTGGCCCCCCTAAAATGTTAAGCTTTTTTTAATATTTTAAAAATTGCTTCAATGAGAAATTAGTTAACACCATTTAGTTTATCCTTGATTTTTTTACTAATTTTTTAATGAATATATGATTTTTTACTAATTTTTAAAGTGAACACATCCTAAAAATTAGGAATTTGAGTCTGCTCCCCCTAAAAAATTTGAAATCTAATCAATTTTTTTTTTAAATATATGTATAATGGGTTCTAGTTTCTAAAAATGTAATTTATTTGAAATTTCAATGAAAGGTTAAAAAATAAAGTAAAAAATACCAAATAGGTTTTTGACAAAAAAAAAGGATACTCCAAAAAAATAAATTAAAGATGAAAGCCTTAACATACTCAAAATATGGAAAAAATTATATTCTTAGAAAGATAAGAGAGATCTTAATGTTACCTAGGTGATTTTTTACTTGACCTTGAAACATGTGGAAACTTGATGGGGAGAATGCTCGAGATTATGTGATTTTTTTTAGAATCCAAAAAAACATGTCTTTGGTTGATGGAAAGTTAATCTAAGCCTTTGGGTTGGAAATACAAGTCTAAGCCTTGTAAATTCCCAAATCAGACAAAAATGTGAGCACATGTTATAACATTCTCATGTTATGTGAATGCATTCATAAAAGGTGAGCGCATTATAACATGCTTGCATTATGTAAATGCTTTCACAAAATTTGAACACATTATAATGTAGTCACATTTTGTTCTACATTGAAAAAAATTCGTTATCTTTTTTTCTCTTTCTTCTCCTTATCTTTTAGTGAAACTACATACATTAAATAAACATTTGAGTATAAGACTTTAATTTATATTTCATGTGTATAGTTTCAGGATGTTTGAGAGTGGTTTCAAATCTCTAGGAGTTATAATGTGAATTCTAGTTTTTGGAAGATCTTATAATTTTTTAGGTAGTTAAATTTCAATAACCATGTCAAATTTCAATAATTAGGAGGTCAAATTTTAGTAATCAACAAGTTGGATCATTTCTCTCTCTCTCTCTCTCTCACTCATTGTTTATCTCTTATATTGTAGGCCTCTCTCTCACTATCTCCATCCCTTTATACAACTCTCTCTCTCTCTCCCTTGAGCTCAAGAAATACCTCTCTCTCTCTCTCTCCCCCCTCCCTCTTCTTCCCTCTCTCTCCTTTCCTCTCTACTTCTCTCTATCTCCCTATAGACACCGAAATTTGGTTTAGGACTACAACTTTCATATTCTTCATAATTCATATTCTTCATGGTCATGATTAAATAATGTCAATTATTTAATTACTCTCTATAGTCTTCATTTCTTCTATTAATTAAATAATCTTAATTATTTAATTAATTCACACTTTTCTTTATTCTATCTGATTAATTAAATAAATGCTTTTTATTTAATTATGTTACTAATTAACCTTATCCTTCTTGTCCAAATTAAATAAATCATTATTTAATTTACTCTTTATCATACTTCAACTATAATTAAATAAATTCTTTATTTATTTAATTATTCATTTAAATCCTTCATCACTTAATTAAATAAATCTTATTTATTTAATTATTCTTCAAATATCAAATCTTGAATTAAATGAATTATTTAATTCATGAATTCTATTTTAACGCATTCCTCTATATTTAGATAATTGTGTGAGTTATCTAAGTATTCACTTTGGCTCGACTCGACATATATTCAAATTGCTCAGTTAACTCTTGATCTAATGTCTGAGTGGCGTTCTCGAGTAATCTTTTCGTCAAATCATTCTATCATCTAGTTCTAACTCATTTGTGTGTATTCAAACATGAGTTGCTTTAATAAATCTTTATCTTTGTCATGCAAAGATATTTCTTTTGTTTTTGAATATCGAACTGAAGATTAAATCATTTATTTAATATTTAATTCTATTCCTAGTTTGTATCACTCATGTCATTACTGACAGTTATCAGAATGCATGTCTAATCAGTTGATCTTAATCATCCATTGATCTTACAATCTCGGCCTGTCATTCGAATAATCAATTTTCTATAAATTGATTTGTCATTCTTCATTCCAATCTCTCTTGCAAATTCTTATGACTTTTGAGAGCACTTTGTCTTGAATCTTCGATGTTTTGCTAATCATTATCTTAGGCTATACTTGCACGAATTTACGAAAAATATGAGGGCAGTTATACTACACAAGCAAAATGGAGAAGGGAAATCGAGATGAATCATGGAATTACGTACAAATTTGGTGAGATTGTTCAAGTTTTATTTACGTTTTTGACTTCCTTTGTTCTTTGTTGCTTAGCATTAGATTTGCATTTAGATTTGTATTGCATGTTTGCTCTAATCGGTTCTTGTGCACTTTCTTGGCGTTACATTTGGTGAACCTGACGTGAAGACACCATCTTCGCGAATCCGTAGATCTTTTATTTTGTTTTTTGCAGGTTTTTTGTACGGAACGATGCATTAGTTTGACGAAGCGATGCAATTGAATTCCTAAACCACATATGACAGAAGAAACGACGCATCTGAAAATATACGACACATCTAAAATTTCCTAAACCACAATTGACTGGTGAATACTGAGCTGCAATTGAAGAAAAAACGACGCATTTGACTAGTAACATAGTGACACAATTGACTGGTAAAACTTTATTTCTGTTTTCAGAAATCTGAAATTTTCAATTGATTTATGTGTTACTAATATCTTATTTTCAGCGTGTGAGTTAACAAGCTTTTGCAGGATGATTGACGAAGATAATATTGAAAACTACTAATGAGTTTTTCTGCAAGACGCTTGTCGAAGACCCTAGTTAATTTTGAAATAGATTGTTTGGTAGCATAGAAAATCTTTCATTTGGTTTAAAATTAACGAGTGTCTATTGTGTTTGGTGTGAAAGCACAAGTTTGGTTACCCTTACGACTTGGTACATCGAAGTATCCTCTCCCCTTGTGCATCCATGTGATCCTAGGTGTAAGAGAAACGGTTACCAACTCTAGAACTTGGGCCTGTTCTAGTGGGAAAAAGTACTCACCCCAGGATGACTTAGACCGGTAGCACCCTGAACTCGAGGGACTTCCAGTCGGTATATAAAAGTGGGTTCTTGGGGAAACCCCAAGAATCACGAGTGTGGTTCCGATGAGATGGATCTGAAAGGGGACTCGCGCCATATGGATCACACCCCACGAATGGAATGCCTGTACTAAATACCTTTTGTTTTAGAGACCAACCTATTTGTGGCCATTGCTTGGTATAGTGCAGGGTACAGTATCATGCCCGAAGATACTCACTATTGATCCCCTTGAGTAGAGATAGCAGTTTTTGGGAGGTCATTTCCCAAAGAATTTGAAATTGGTGTGCTCGAAAGATGTTAATGAGCCGTGGAGGGGAGCCAATGCCACCAAATTTCTAAGCTATCCGCTCTCGAGAAGGAAAGGTGTTTATCACCAATCTGGGGTATAATAGGTGGGCTATACCAAGTATACAAACCCTAGGCCTTTCGCCTATTAGGATGTGCTTGTCTGTTATCAACTTAAATGTTCTTTGAGTCCAAAATCAAAACTAAAAACACTTTGTCTTATGATTGTCTTTGATTGTCAGAATTTGATCACAAAAAATGGAGTCAATTTAAATCTCATCACTGAAAATACACAGAGAGTCGCAACTGTTCACCAGAAACTCGCAATTGATCTTTAGAGTCACATCTGTTAAATCTTGAGTCGCATCTATTAAATTATGAGTCACAACTGTTATTTCAAGTCACATCTATTTAGTCTTGAGTCGCATCTGTCAGTATTCATCGCATCTGTCTAGTTTAGAGTCACATCTGCCAGTTTAGCTCGTAATTGCTTTGCAAAAACTGCATGCATTATATTCTGAGTCGCATCTGTTAAAAGGTTAACCACATATGTCAGGGTCAAACTAAACTTTACCAGAGAAATGCAATTGATTACTAGAAAACCGCAATTGATAAACTTGACCGCATATGTTAGATCCTGCGATGCATCTGTCTGATTATCAGAAAACCAGAATTCACAATCACTGTCCAGTCAACATGGTTATACCAGTTTCAGTTGTCTTTACACAAACAATCCTTAAACAGAAACCTAAAATGATTTGCTCAATTGTGCATCCTTTAGGTTCATTTAGTCATTACCATAGTTGTCTTAGTTCAAGGTAAGTTTCATCTTAGAATACATATTACCTTGCATTAAACTTTTAGGAAGGTCATTTTTTACAAACTTTAGGATTGGTTTACCATCTATACTCTAGAAAAGTCATAGTGTCAACAAAATTTGTCATTGAACCTAGTCCTATCATCTTATACTTTGTCCTACAGAGAGTCCTCCTAGCTCATCAGTCTAGTTAGGAAACTCAACTTTTCTTTGATCCTCATCCTACATTGGTTCCTTGATTTAAACTAAATTGACACCTTGGTTTGACTTTAGGTAGTTGGTCCCTTCGTCTTGGGTTTATAGAATTGATCACTTTAGGGTCTTGCTTAGACTTTGCATCTTTAGAGTCTAGACTAGTGTCATCCTAGAACATCCCTTATTTTTCATACGAAAATCCCAAAAACATAGACTAGAGTCATATTGTTCATAGATATAGTTTTGCATTTCCCACATATTGAGCTTGTCTTACATGGTTGAAACTAGGTCTAAGAGAAGAGAGAGAAAACATGTCGAACCCAAACAAATTCATCAATCCATTTTCTTCAAGACCTCATAAGACTCTATTAGACAAATTCACCACTAGAAACACTCAAGGACATATTGCAGTAGAGGACGTAGAGGCTGCCGCACAGGACCCTGAATTTGCCTCTTTTGTAGATGAATACCTAGCAAACGATCGTCCATGATTTTTAGCCAAATTGCTAGCTGAAGGCGCTACCTTACCCGCAAGATTTGATATTAGCACCTTACAAACTTAACCTGCACAAGGAACAAACACAATGACTGCTAGTACCACTACACCTCAGGTTAGCACAACTATGCCATCTGGCACATCTACACAGATTACAACAATCAATACGTCTCCATTTGGTACATCCAGCATGACATCGGGATTTAATTTCACTGTAGGGGCTTCATCATCAACTCCCTTTGGTCCTCTTGTTGGGAGTAAAAGACCTAAAACGTTAGCCTCTACACCTTATGTTGGTGTCACAAGTTTACAATCAACAACCATACCAACTGCTAGTATCACGAGTACCATACCATAGTCGATGGCCATACCTAGTGCTCCAGTCACTAGTACCATACCAAGGATTACACAAACATGAGGCATTCCCTCCTTCCAATATGGCAATCAAAATCCATTCTCCTAGACTAGTAGTCAGAATCCACTCACCTCGATTCGAATCAAAATCCTTTGTCATAGATTGGTAGTCAGAATCTGTCCACATAGATTCCAAGTCAAAACCAATTTACATTGATTTCAAATCAAAATCCTTTTTCATAGATTGGTAGCCAGAATCCATCCACACAGATTCCAAGTCAAAACCAATTTACATCAATTATGAATCAGAATCCTTTTTCACAAATTAGTAGCCAAAATCCGTCCACACAGATTCCAAGTCAACACCAATTTACATCAATGCCGAATTAGAATCCTTTTTCCCAAAGTGGTACTCACATTTCGTTTACACAGAAGCCAGGTCAACACCAATTTATGTAGATTCCAGACTAGAACACATTTACAAACATTCCAAATCCAAATCCACCTCATATGCCAACGTTCAATCGAAACCCATCACGAGACTTTGGATTTCAGAACACATATAGGATCCGCATAATCCCCCTAGCACATCTTTGACCTAAGTTGACGTCTTACAAACACAAATGCATGCATTACAAATGCAAATGGATAACATTTCGGTGTCAACTAAGAAATCATTTTCAGCAAAGGAAATTTTCCCATTCCCCTTTGATAGATCATTATACATGACCCCTTTCCCTCACGGATATGTCATACCGAATCTTCCTAAGTACAATGGCAAATGAAATCCAATAGAACATATCATGGAATTTTCTACCATATGCATAGATGTCGCTTATGACCCCACGTATATTATGAGGCTATTTCCAAGAAGTCTTGTAGGAATTGCACTAGAATGGTTTTCGGGTCTAGATTCTGGCATTAGATCTTGGGGTGAACTAGTTGAGAAATTTGTGGAGCAATTCTCCTTCAACATAGACCACGAGATAAATATAGCAACCTTGTGCCACACAACGCAAGACAAAGGGGAAACACTCATTGCTTTCTTCCAGAGATGGAGAACTATTGCTAGTAGCTGTCCTATTGAGATACTCGAAAAAAAAAAGGTTACAATGTTTCAAGAAAACCTTCATCCAAAACTCAGGAGTAACTTAAGGGTACATTGTTGTACATCTTTTTCAGAACTAGTGGAAAAAGGGGTTATAATAGAGAAAGATCTCATTGAAAAGGGAAAACTCAAGACAACAACATCCAATAGAAACGTGATCATACAAAACACCCCCATTGACAGAAACAGATTTTGGTCTCACAATAAAAATGTCACCAATGATGGGGTGGTTGATGCTAAAAAGTTACAAGCAGGACCTCTCCTCACGTTACAAGGACCTCATACTTTTTCCAACATGCTTAATGTTGTCAATCAACCTCCTAACATTGTCCAAAATACTCAGCATCCACAACAAAGGAGATTTCAAAAATGTGAGTTCACCCCCTTAGGGGAACCCATTGAGTCGGTGTTCAAACAATTGTTACAACATAACCTTACACAGCTGTAGGAACCAAGACAATATGATCCAGGATAGTTTAAACCAGCTTGGTGGGATGACAATGCCTTTTGTTATTATCGTAGGACTAAGGGACATAATCTACAAAACTATCGACAACTGAAGAATATCATACAAGATCTTGTCGAAAGGAGAATTATTGAAGTTAGTGGACAAAAACAAAAGTCGTCGAACACTGATCATCAAGTCTTTTCTGACCCATTACATGACCATGGGAAAGGAATTGCCCCCAGTTCAAGTACTAAGACCAATATGCCAGCCAACTATGTGAGTATCAAACAGGATTATGATAGTGGCAAAATCATTCATTGCCTTCGTGCCGCTGATGAGAATATCAATACCATTACTATCAATACTAATCCTGAGTGTACAGTCAATACTCGTCGTACTAAGTTCACTATCTAGGGCCCTCAATCACAGCAAACACCACAATCTTCCAAGTTACAATATAACCTACTTGACCAGTTGGGGAAGACCCCAGCCCAAATTTCAATCTTGGAATTGCTGTGTATTTCCCTTGAGCATCCATCTATCCTCAATAACGCTTTACAAAACACCACGGTCCCTAATGATCTTGATGTCAATCATTTCTAGGAAATGGTGGGCTACTTGACCAATAATCACCATGCCACATTTTCTGAACAAGACTATGCAACTAAAAAGATCCACCATAATGATCCTTTACATCTGGAAGTCCTTGTTAATGACACCAAGGTTAGACGAGTTTTGGTAGACAGAGGAGCAGGGTTAAATCTATGCACTTTAAAACTAATTAAGGCATTAGGTATCTCAGAAGCATGTGTAGACATGACCAAAAGTATTGTCATAAAAGCTTATGATGATGAGGAATGAAAATTAAAGGGGGTGGTAACACTTCCTATCAGAATTGGTCCTGCGGTGATGGAGACAAAGTTCCAGGTCTTGGATCTCACCCTTCCTTATAACCTTCTGGTCGGTAGACCATGGATTCATGCCATGAAGGTGGTCCCTTCCACGTATCATCAGTATCTTAAATTCCCTTACAATGGCATAGAAATAACTATAGATGGTGATCCTAATCCATTTCAATATTGTACCAATCTAAAAGAGATCCCCCAACGTCAAGTGCCAGTGAACCAAGAGGCCTCATCGTCCAATTCATCCTCTTATGTTGATTCATCCACACTCACTCGAACATCTATTTCACCCTCACGTCCTACCACTCCTAGAGTTGAGATCCAAGACAAGGGTTGTGGAGAGTATTACATGAAGACTTCTTATTGTGTTAGCCATTTGGTTCCTCCTAAGTCATATGGTTTACCTACAATAGGTAGGGGACAATCTATGATCACTATACATGTTCCCCCCACAACAACTTTCACTAAATGGGGTGAATTAAGCAAAGAGGTTGTAGATGCAAAAGATGTCACTTCCTGGCTGTATAGGGAAGATGATGAGACACCCCTCTTACTTGCTCATATTCCTACAAATCTATATGGAAAGGGTTTCAAAATCATGCAAAGCAAAGGATATGATGGACATAGTGGTTTAGGCTTAAACCAAGATGGAAAAATTGAACCAATATTTGTTTCTCGGTGGCCAAAAGGAGTAGGGCTAGGGTTTCAACCGATTCAGATTGGCGTTCCTAGTACCCCATTACCCTTACTTGAGGAAGTAAGTTCTTTAAAAGATATTAAGACATCTCATGAACCAAGGGACTAATATCATTGTAACTCCCCCAACTCTAATGATTATGAATGGGATTCCCTATCCTCTACTTCTTCCATGGACCTTGACAAGTTATTTGGAGAACTTGACTTAATGTTAAGTTCCTCACCAAATCCTTTAAATTCTTGTCCACCAAAGAAAATGACAAAAGAGGAATGGTTTAAACACTACTATTGGGAATCACTTGATCCTACCTCTTGGCAACCTGAACCACCTGTTTCCGATAGTCAAACCTTGGCCTTAGGTCCACCTATCCATCCACCTAGACTAAAACCTAAGAGCAAATCAGACCTGGTACAAGATTTTTGTAATCACATGAATAATTCAATCTTTACCTTGACCCCATTAGACTTTAAAAACTTCAACGATGACATGCCTTTAGTCTATCCCCAACTCATTGATTGGGATCAACAAGACGCACCCGTCTTAGACACTTTTGAGAACGATGAAGCAATTGCTGAGTTCCTGGGATTACGAGAAGGCATACCTAATGGGGATCATAAGGCTGGTTTTACCATTGACTTGGACAACAAAGCATATTTTGGGAAATCTATTCAATCCTCTAGTTGCAAAAATGAGAAAAAGAATAAACAAAATAAAAAGGATGAGTCTCTAGGTGAAAACCGAAAGGCACCTTTAGATAATGAAAAATTAAAAAGAAAGGACACATCCAGAGGTGAAAACCTCTCTGAGGCACCTAAGGATGGAGGTTTTAACATTCTCCCCATTGCATAGGAAAAGTCACCCATGCTGGTTGAAGAATCAGTAGAAGTCAACATAGGCACAAAAGAGAATCCTCGATTGGTTTCCTTTGCAACGTCATTGACACCAGAAGAGAAGCTAGAGTTCCATGACTTCTTTGCATAGAGATAGATAAATTTTTCTTGGTCATATGCGGACATGCCGGGGTTGGATCCTAAACTTGTTCTACATCACTTACCCTTACAACCAGGCACCAAACCAGTGAAATAGAAGCTGAGAAAAATGCATCCACAAATTGCTTTATTAGTCAAGGCAGAACTCAAGAAATTGTTAGACGTTGGTTTCATCAAATCTATCGACTATGCCGATTGGATCTCCAATCTTGTACTAGTCACTAAACCAACTGGGGGCATCCGCATCTGCACTGATTTTAGAGATATCAACAAAGCTTGTCCTAAGGATGACTTCCCTTTGCCTAACATAGACATGATAGTTGACATGACAGTAGGATATGAGATGTTGTCCCTTATGGATGGATTTTCAGGATATAACTAGATCAGAATTGCAACTGAAGATCAACCTAAGACAACTTTCTCTTGTCCTTGGGGAATGTATTGCTGGAATGTTATTCCCTTCGGACTCAAGAATGCAGGAGCAACCTATCAGTGTGCCATGACTACTATCTTTCATGATCTAGTACACACTTCTATGGAGGATTATGTTGATGACCTTATTGTAAAATCCAAGACAAGGGCAACACATTTACAGGTTTTAGACAAGATATTTCAGAGGCTGGAAAAGTATAAAGTGAGACTCAATCCAAAGAAATGTGTGTTTGGAGTCAAGTCAGGAAAGTTGTTAGGTTATATCATTTCTAGATGAGGCATTGAAGTGGATCCGACTAAGGTAAAAGCAATCATGGAAATTCCTCCACCCACTAATCTTAGTCAACTAAGGACATTACAAGGAAGGTTGCAATCTATCAGAAGGTTTATAGTGTAGCTAGCAGATAAGACACATCCTTTTCAACATCTACTTAAGAAAGGAGTACCCTTTGTATGGACAGCTAGGTGTGGAGAAGCTTTTCAACTGATTAAAGAATATTTACTCACACCATCTGTCTTAATGCCACCTATTGAAGGAAGACCATTGATTCTTTATATTATGGCAACCTATTCATCACTTAGAGCATTGCTTGCACAAAATGATGATGAAGGTCATGAAAGGGTAGTTTATTATATCAATCAGACTTTGGTAGGTTATGAGCTCAACTATAGTAACATTGAACGTGCCTGTCTTGTAGTAGTATTTGCTACCCAAAAACTGAGGCACTACATGCTAAACCATCAAACAATGCTGATTGCTAAAATAGACCCTTTGAAATATCTTCTCAACAAGGCAGCATTAACAGGGCGACTGGCCAAATGGGTTATGATACTTAGTGAGTATGATATCTAGTATGTAGAAAGAAAAGCTATTAAAGGACAAGTCATTGCTGATCAGCTCTGATGCACCCATATAGGCAGATCACCCATTAGTTGTAGACTTTCCTAATGAGTTCATATTCACATTTGACACAAACATAACATGGAAACTGTACTTTGATGGCTCACATACAAATCATGGTTCAAGGGCTGGTATACTATTTATTACACCACAGGGTGATTCCATCCCTAAGTCATTCAGGATTGCATTCCCATGCACTAACAACATAGCAGAGTATGAAGCTCTAGTGATAGGGTTACGCATGGCAGTCAAGTGGAAAATTAAGAACCTACAAGTATATGGCAATTCCCGATTGGTAATCAGACAGGTAAATGATGATTATGAGACTAAGGACGAGAAGCTTGCTCCATACAAGTGCATGGCTAATAGCTTTAAAGAGTACTTTGACAAAGTCAAATTTCATCAAATACCTCATGTTTTAAATAGGGCAGCATACGCTATGGCTACAATTGCATCACTTCTTGACATTCCTAACAATGTGCCTAAGTTTGAGTTCTTGGTAGAACAACTTTTGGTCCCAGCCTACGATATCCCAGATTCTGAAATGGTGTGTGACATTGTTGGTCCTAATTCCCCATGGTACAAAGAAATCTATGATTACCTTCATGCCGAAGTCATACCCACTGGCCCATCCAATAACCAACATAGGACATTCCTCCACAAGTCAGCCAAATACACCATCATCAGAGACACCCTATATAGATGCACCTTAGATAATACCCTACTGAGATGTCTTGATTCTGTTAAAGCACAAGCAACCTTGCATGGGGTGCATGAGGGTATATGTGGTTCCCATTCTAGCAGTCCTACCTTAGCCAAAAAGATTATGAGACTGGGTTATTACTGGCCTACTATGGAAAAAGACTCATATGTCTTTGTAACGAAATACCACCAATGCCAAGTTCATGGAGACTTGATACATTCCCCAACATAGGAGCTTTGTCCTATCACGTCACCATGGCCCTTTGGCCAATGGGGAATCAACCTCATAGGTAAGATCCATCCCACATCATCTAATGGACACAAGTTCATTATAACTGCCACTGAGTACTTTATGAAGTGGATTGAATCTTCCTATGACATACATTACTGGCACACAGATTTCTAGATTTATCCTGAACTATATCATCTGTCGATATGGTGTCCCTCAGTCCATAATCACTGATAATGGCCGCCCATTTAAAAACCAAGATGTCTGCCACCTGTGTGATGAATTTCATATCCAACATCACTTTCCACTCCATACTAACCATAAGGTAACAGCCAAGCAGAGGCATCTAACAAGACCATCATTAGAATCCTCAAGAAGACTGTCAATGATGTTGGTCGTGACTAGCATTTACAGATTAACCCTACCTTATGGGCTTATCGCACAAGTATCTGTACTCCCACTGGTGCTACTCCCTATTCACTTGTATTTGGTTCTGAAGCTATTCTACCTATTGAGGTCGAGATTCCTTCCCTAAGGGTATCCCTAAAAGGCCACATTGATGATGAAGAGTACCGAGCATCGAGACTCCATGAGCTAGAATTCCTGGATGAACGAAGATAGAAGGCACTAGACCATCTCCAAGCATATCAGAATTTCCTTCATCATAGCTATAACAGGAAGGTTTTGAACAAAAACTTTGACATTGGTGACTTAGTTTTAGTGGAGAACCCAAAGAATCAAGCAGAAAGAGACAAACTAGGAAATTTTGAACCTAACTCATTAGGACCTTATATTGTTACAGAAGCTTTTGGATCAGGAGTGTACCAACTCTCTACTCTTGAAGGGGAACCATTGTCCTCACCAATCAATAGTCTGCATTTGAAGAGGTTCTACACATAGCTTTTGAGAGCTTTGTCTTAATTAGCAAAAATACAAAGAAATCACAAAATCACAAAAAATTGTTATCAAGGTGAAAACCTGGCAAACAGGTGTCTTGGTAACACCAAAAAAATTAGATAATCTAGAAAATAGTAAAGACAAATCATTCATCCAATAGTGAAAACCACTTCGGTGGCACTTTGGATAGGTACCATGGTGAAAACCTGGCAAACAGGCGCCATGTGTACTCAACTTTGCTCCTTTATCTACTATTATTCTAATCTACCTTGTACATAGTCCTTATCATTGTATAGAGTCCACAATCCTATACATACACCACTACCCTGTACATAGTCCTTATCCCTGTACATATTACCTATCCTAGAATATTCCTTATCTTTCATGTCCATCGCTTGTATATACCATTCATAATAAGTGGTAGTCTTTCCCATAGCCTGGAACGATTGACATCGAGTGCATTTCATATCCCCCATTTTACCCTATTCATAATCAATTGGTCTTATACTCGACTGGGGGCAAACACTTGATGTGCGTCATATTGGTTCTTACATTGGCTGTGTTGAAGACGTAAAACTATAGAAAAATCCAACAACATCACAAAATGACCTGAGAAAACACAAAAACATTAGAAAACTTCAAAAAGACAAAAAAATCAAAACATTTCAAAAATCCAAAAATAGAGTCAGAGTCAGTCGCACTTGTCAATCTTTGTTGTTTGTCAAACTACATTGCCTCTATGACTAGACGTAGGCAAGGCCATCTGCCGATGTGCCCCTAAGGCATTAGGTCAGTCTGTTTAGGTTTGTCTATATAAATTTATGATTTAATCCATATGTCTATATGATAAGGTCATTGGTCATGTCGAACTACGAGGTCTCTGCATGTATAACATAGACAAGGCCATCAATCAATGAGCCCCCGAGGCCGCACTAGGTCAGTCCATTAGGGTTCATCACATTCACTAGCACACACATCTTCTATTTGTAGTTAGTCTTGTCAGTCAAAGTCAAGTCGAACTATGAGGTCTCTGCGTGTACAACATAGGCAAGGCCATCAATCGATGAGCCCCCGAGGCCGCACTAGGTCAGTCCTTTAGGGTTTGTCATCACACACAGTCAATTGTCAACGCATCATCTCAAGTCATACATCAATCTGGTGAACAAGTCAGCAATGTCTCTAAGTCAAATCAAACAACTTGCCAAACAAAACAACCAAAACAAATCAACAAATGTCTGCTACAGGATGTGTCCTTCCTGGAAATAGACATCATCATAGCAATCAATGCGTATCTTATTCAGGATGGGTCCTTCTTGAATACTGATATCAACAAAACAATCTATGTCTTATATAGGACGAGTCCTTCCTACAGAATCGACAAGGTTAAACAATCAAACATAGCCTTACACAGGTTATCACATCAACGGTATCTGACTCAACATATTATACGATACATGTCTTTCTAAAACTAGGCTTTGTCATGCCTTATACAGATAGTCATAACATCGAAATCAAACTCATAGTCTTATTCGGTATGTGTATCTCCTGATATCAGGCTCTATCAATCAAAACAAATCAAAGAAACATGATCAAGTTTTGGAAAATATTTTATTGGCTTATTGAATTTATGGCTTATTTATCTTATCTTTTCATTTGACTTTATGACTCAGAATTATGTTACTAGCTTTCTCAAGGATGTCCCATGAAGGATTTAGAGAAGCAACGATGTATCAGAATTCTATTTTCTTTGACTGTTGTCTATCGACTATCTTTTAAATTTGATTTTGAGTCATGTTACTAGTTTCCTCAAGGATGTCCCATGAAGGATTTAGAGGAGCAATGATGTTTCATGACCCATCTTTTACTTTCTTTGTTGTCTGTGGTTTGTCCTGACAAAAAGACTGGGGCAACTTGTTCCCTTAGTATGAGTTAATGACAATCCTTGTCTGCGACTATCTGTTATTAGCAAGTGGATGACCTTGCACACCTTTATTTATGTCATATCATGGTGTTTTTCTCCATTTGTATTAGTCTCGCCCAATGATGATAAAGTGCAATACCTTTTGTGATACAACGAAACATTGAAGATTGCTAATACTAACATCTATCTCCTATCTTTCATTCTTTCTCAATCTTTCTTTCTCCATCGCTCAACTGTGTCACATCACAATGTCATAATGTATCAATAATAATGTATCGATCATCCCGTACCCATCCCTCCCATTTCCAAACTTAATTCTACAAACTCCGCTACATTTCTGGCCATCCAATGTACTTATCAGGAGCATTTCCAAAATTTTTTGAACTTTTCTAAAATTTGTCAATTTTCCCGAGGGGGCATACCTTCACCTGTCTTATACTGGGGCATTACTGGGGCATATTTTTATTGATTTTCTTTGACGCAATGTTGAAATGACATTGTATCAAAGAGGGGCAAATGTAGACACCGAAATTTGGTTTAGGCCTGCGACTTTCATATTCTTCATAATTCGTATTCTTCATGGTCATGATTAAATAATGTCAATTATTTAATTACTCTCTATAGTCTTCATTTCTTCTATTAATTAAATAATCTTAATTATTTAATTAATTCACACTTTTCTTTATTCTATCTGATTAATTAAATAAATGCTTTTTATTTAATTATGTTACTAATTAACCTTATCCTTCTTGTCAAATTAAATAAATCATTATTTAATTTGCTCACTATCATACTTCAACTATAATTAAATAAATTCTTTATTTATTTTAATTATTCATTTAAATCCCTTCATCACTTAATTAAATAAATCTTATTTATTTATTCTTCAAATATCAAATCTTGAATTAAATGAAGTATTTAATTCATGAATTCTATTTTTAACCATTCCTCTATATTTAGATAATTGTGTAGGTTATCTAAGTATTCACTTTGACTCAACTAGACATATTTCCAAATCAGTCGAGTTAACTCTTGATCTAATTCTAGTGGCGTTCTCGAGTAATCTTTTTGTCAAATCATTCAATCATCGGTTCTAACTCATTTGTGTGTATTCAAACATAAGTTGCTTTAATCAATCTTTATCTTTGTCATGCAAAGATATTTCTTTTATTTTCAAATACCGAACTGAATTAAATCATTTATTTAATCTTTAATTCTATTCCTAGTTTGTATCACTCATGTCATTACTGACAGTTATCAGAATTCATGTCTAATCAGTCAATCTCAACTGTCCGTTGATCTTTCAATCTCAAGCTATCGTTCGAATAATGAATTTTCTATAAATTGATTTTTCATTCTTCATTCCAATCTCTCTGTGTTATGACTTTTTGAGAGCACTTTGTCTTGAATCTTTGATGTTTTGCTAATCATTATCTTAGGCTATACTTGCTACAAATTCACAGAAATCTGGTATACTACACAAACAAAATGGAGAGGAATCGAGATGATCATGGAATTATATTCCATTCCATTTCCTTCTTTTTTTCCTTCATTCCATTCCATTCCATATTCCACTCCCTCCATTCCTCCTCTTTCCTATCTTCTCCACCCTCCATCCATCCACTCCCTCCATTACTTATCCTCCTCCCCCTTTCCTTTCTCTCCCCCCTCCCTCCATCCACCTCCCTCTCTCTCCTTAGTCCCTATCCACATCTATCTCCATCTCTTCCTACCTCTCTCTATCTCACCTCTCTCCCTCCCTCTCTCATTTCCTCTCTACTTCTCTATATCTCACCTTCCCTCTCTACTTATCTTTATCTCCCCTCTCCCTCTCTCTATCTACCTCTCCCTCCATCTTTCTCTCTATTTTTTTTTCTATCAATCTCTCTTTCTCTCTATATCTCACCTATGTCTCCCTACCTACCTATTCCCCTCTATGTACTCTATATCTCTCCTATCCCTTTGGTGTAGTCACAAATGGAGGGTCTAAAAATAACTGTCCAACTATGCATCTTAGATTTCAAGATAGCAAAAATAACATGTGCAATTTTTTTTTGCAAATAATTATCTTTATTGGATTGTCAATCTTACATGCAACACATGCCTCATGGGTGAATATTTAGGGCTCATAGGCCTATCACAAGGGAATTCAACATTACAACTAGCCAAAGGCCTTATTACAATCTCCAAAGGGTAGATTAGAAATATTGAATCCTAAAACATAATCCTAACTTGATTACTAACTTCCTATGAATTAAAAATGATTACAAATATGATTCTTTGGCTCCAACAAGGTTTGTGTTAGCCACAAAGTTTTAGGAAGCCCAAAGAATGATCAAGCATGTAGGTTGGACTCAAACATGGAAAAATAATCCTTCACGAAATGAAATGACTTGCAAATCTCCAAGAAATATCCTCTTGGTACCAAAAGGCTTGTATGATACTCCATTAAACTCTACACATTCTAGAATAGTTATACACTAATAATTTTGCACTAGGTCGACCCTAAATGCTCTGACTATAAATTACAATGAAGTTCTAAGAGTGATAACTTTCTGGAAATAAATGCAAATGATCTGAAACTTGGATATGATGTAGATAACCTCATGTAGATGCTATATTCTACTCTGTGACCTAAGAAACAATAATGGGTGAATTATGGAATGATATTATAAAACTTATACTAAATGAATTACAATAAAATGAAGTGTTTTTGGTTGACACAAAATTCCTTTACAACTAGGAATGCTTCTGCATCAAACACTCGGGGTTGGAAGAAAAGTGATTATGTCACTTTCAAGGGGCTAGAGGAAAACCAAGACGGTACACCTTAGCCTAAGAAATCTATGATGAATCTTCCATGGTTTTCCTTTCTATTTTACCAAATAGTAATGGTATTTCTTGTTCCTAGCGCTTCTTTTGGTTCTAGTATCCATAATCCACTCAATCTCCTCTAGTGATTGGTATGGTAACTACTCTTTTAGGTCCACTTCACTACTATTGCCACATGACTATCCTTCATGATATTGATATATGTTTGCAATATTGAAAATATGAAATATACTCTACTAACTCCACTTCATATGCACTTTCAGAATTAAACTTCCTTAGAATCTTACACGGTCCAAACTTCTTCATTTTTTGCTTATTGTATGTTCCAACTGAAAATATCTCCTTCCTCAGCTATACCATAACTTCATCTCTAATAGAAAAATCTTTGTCTCCTCTTCTCATCTTCCTTATCCTTGTACTTACTATTCATGTCTTCCAAATGCTTTTGAACTTGATTATGCAATGTCTTCATAAAATTTGCAAATTATTTGGCCTCTACACTACTCTTTGTCTCCATTTTGATGTCTCTGATCTTTGCAACTCCCCAAGGATGTACTCCTATCATAATTTGAAATGGTGTCTTTCTTGTGCTCCATTTAACTAAATTAATGTATGAAAACTATGTTTGTGGTAAATTATGTCCCAATTTCTTGCTTTGTCTCCAGCTAAACATCTTAACATGTTACCCAAACTTCTATTTACAGCCTCGTTCTATCCACCAATTTGTAGATGGTATGTTGAACTGAACTTTAAATTTGTCTTCATCTTCTTCCATAATTTACTCCAAAAATATCTGATGAACTTGGTGTCTCTTTTCAAAACTATACTCTTTGGTAATCCATGCAATCTCATAATCCCCTTGAAAAATAGGCCATAAATATGCACATCATTAGTCTTCTTACACGGAATTAAATGTGCCATTTTAGAAAAAAAATCCACTACTACCATTATAGAATAATAACCTCTTTTTGTTATTGGAAATCCCAATATGAAATCCATGCTCAAATCTTTTGAAGGTCTCTGGTATTGTCAAAGGTTTATATAATCTAGTATTTAGACTACTTCCTTTTACAACTTGACAAATTATGTAATTCTAAACATACTTCTTGGCATCCTTGTATATCTATGGCCAAAAATAGTTTTCACTCACTAAAGCTATTGCCTTATCAATCCCAAAATGTCTTGCTAGTGCTCCACTATGTTTTTCCTTGATTAGATTCTCCCTCATTAAAATCCTTGGAATATACAATTGATTTCCTTTAAACAACATATCTTCCTGAATGAAATAATCCAACCATTGGCTTCAATCTGTCACTACTGGTTCCTTATAGTCTCTCCATGCTTTAGAAAAATCTAGATCATCCTTATACGTGTTATTTAGTTCTTCATATTCCAATACTTCTATCATCATCCTTGTCAACAAATTCCTTCTACTCAATGCATATGTAACATTATTTGACTTTCCACTCATATTCTTCAACACAAAGGTATAAATCTGCAAGAACTCAACCCACCTCATATGCCTCTAGTTCAACTTCCCTTAACCATTCAAATACTACAAATATTGATGACCTATGTACAACACAAACTCCTTAGGAAACAGGTAATGTATCCACTTCTTCATGGCTTGAACTATGGCATATAATTCTTGATCACAAACTAAATATCTTCTTTTGGAATTATTCAGCTTATCATTGAAATAAACTATAGGTCTTCATTCTTGACTCAACACTACTATTGCATTTCCACTCGCATCACAATCAACTTGAAATACTTCGTCAAAATCCAATAGTGTTAACATTGGTTTCTCTATCACCATTCTCTTCAACAATTCAAAACTCTTTTGTTCTCTTGATGTACACTTAAATTATTTTATATATCCTCTCATGGTCTATGTCATGGGATTAAAAAAACTACTAAATATTTTGATAAACTTCATGTAGAAACTTTCTAATCCATGGAATGATCTTACTTCTATCTTTATCGATGTGGGCCAATCAACAATTTCCTTAACCTTTTCAAGGTCCATCTTCAATCCTTCAACATAAATAAAAAAATCCCAAGTATACTAATTATGTCTTCATAAAACTACACTTCATGACATTAATCAACAACTTCTCTTCTCTCATCCTCTACAACACTTGTCTGATGTGCCACAAATGTTATTCCATAGTCTTACTGAAAATTAGAATATTATCCAAGTAAACAATGACAAACTTACCCAATAATTTATTCAGTACCTCATTCATCAATCTCATGAAAGTATTTGGTGCATTCGTCAATCCAAAAGGAATTACTAACCACTCATACAATCCTTCATTAGTATTGAATGCAACATTCCACTCATCTCCTTCTTTGACTATGATATGATGATATCCACTCTTTAGGGTCAATCTTTGTGAAATAATTTTCTCCACTCAAATAGTCCATGTTGTCATCCATTCATGGAAATGGGAATCTATACTTTATAGTGATCCTATTGATTTCTCTTGAATATATACACATTATCCACTCTTCATCTTTCTTAGGTGCTAGTACAATAGGTACCACACACGGGCTTAAGATTTCTGTAATCAATCCTTTCTTCAAAAACTCTTGCATCTATCTATTTAGCTCTAAATTTTCTACAAGTGTCATTCTATGTGTTTCCTTGTTTGGAAAACTTGCTTCCAATATAAGATCAATATGATGATTGATACACTGGACTATTTCTAATCCATTTGGTACATTTTCTAATATGATGTCTTCATACTCTATCAATAATTCTACTACTTCCGTCTATGGTGGATCTTCAACTTTTTCTATCTTCAAACTCCCACCCTTATTTGGAATCAATGAAAAACACATATTCTCATGCCTTAATCCATCAAAATAATTCCTTCCATCAACCAAACATAGTCTAGCAATGTCACAAGCTTCAATTTTCTCCTCTTCCTCCAAAGGTATCAACTTGATTCTCTTACCATTTAATGCCATTGTACAATTATTTCTTCTTCCATCATGAATAGATCTTATATAATATTACCATGATCTTCCTAACCTTAAATGATAAGCATCCATAGGCATAATATCACACAATACTTCATCCTTATATGATCCTATATGAAATTTCACCAAAAACTGCTCATTCACCAATATCTTATTCTCATCTTGAATCCATGCTATCCTATATAGATTTATATGTTTTAATCTCTTCAAATTCAACTTGGTTATCATATCCTCTAAAACTAGATTGTTAGTGCTACCACTATCAAAGATAACTTTATGTACCTTTCCTTTGGACTTACATTTGGTTCTGAATAGAATTTTCCTTTGTGGTGGTTCTTCAATCATTTCTTCATGCATTAAAGCTCTCCTCATCACCAATGATTCATCGTTCTCTAGTTTCCCAATTGAATTATGGGATTCAACATGTTCTTCTTCTATGTAGGCTACTTTTTTTATATGTTCAATTTTCTTGCTGGTACTTCCTTGATGGAATTCAAATGCTCTATGTACTTCATCTCCACACTTGAAACAAGTTCCTCTGAATGGTCTCTTCTTAGACCTCCCTTCTTCTCTTTGGTATACATCATTGCTATAAGAATTATGACCTCCTCTTTCATTGTAGTAGAAATTTCTATCTTCTCTTCCTCTGCAATATGAATTAATGTATTTTTCTTCGCTCGGTTAGGGATTTACATCCTTGTTCTACTCTGCTTAAGGTACTCTTTCTATGAATTGTGGTCTTCTCTTCCAGAATCTTCCTATTGCACTTATTTTCCTTTGTTAAATTTTCTTATTCAAATTCTCTTCCACCTTCAATGAAAATTTATATGTTTCTTCTACTGATGTCACCTTTTCTAGACTCAATTATTCTTGAATGTTTATCCTCAATCCATTGAAACATCTTGTGAAATTCTCCTTGCTTGATTCAATATGTCTAGTCCTAATGATCATTTTGTAGAATTCTTCAGTATACTCCTTCACAAATCTTTCTTTTTTCCTTAGGTTGTGCAACCTTTTGAGTAATTCTAGTTCATAGTCGGCTAGTATGAATTGATTTTTCAACTTTTCCACCATTCTATCCCATTTCATGATTTTATCCTTTGCTCTTCTATTTCTATCCAATTGGGATTCTTTCCACCATAAAGCAACATGACCTTTCAACTTTTTTTTTTGCAAATTTCACTCTTTCTGAATCTTCAATTTCTTCATATTTAAAGTATTCTTCGATTTCATTGATCTAATCAATTAAATCTTTGGGATTTAAATTTCCCACGTAATTTTGAATTTCAACTATAGGTCACTTACCAATATTCGAAATCATCTTCAACATCTTTATCTAATCTAATTCTTCTTCTTCACCTAGGGATTCTTCAATTTGATTCACAGTGTGCTCTGATTCATCATCACTCTCATCTACTTGTTTAGGGTTTAGACCTTGCCTTATGTCTTCTTCTCCTGCATCTAATCACACTTGCATTGCTTACATCATCTCTAACATTTCATCCATTATTCCAACAACATTCTCCATAGCATGTGCTCTCCTCAAAGGCATCTCTACCCTTGGATCCTATGTAATTACCTCAATTTGATGATCTGGCTACAAGGTTTCAATTGACTCATTGTCAGCAATCAGTTGACAACACACGCAGTCTACCTCAAGTTGACAATCTATTCACCACAAGGAATTCCTTTAGGATTCACAAACTCACTCCAATACCACTTGATGTAGTAAAAAATAGAGGGTCCAAAAAGAACTGTCCAACTATGCAGCTTAGATTTTAACACAAGAGAAATAACAAACACAAATGTTCTACAAATAATGATCTTTATTGGATTGTCAATCTTACATGCAACACATACCTCATGGGTGAATATTCAGGGCTCATAGGCTTACCACAAGGGAATTCAACATTACAACTAACTAAAGGCCTTATTACAATCCCCAAATAGAATATTAGAAATATCGATTCCTAAAACATAATCCTAACTTGATTATTGAATTCCTATGAATTACAAATGATTATAAATATGATTCACTAGCTCTAAAAATGTATGTGTCAATCACAAAGGTTTTGGAAACCCAAATAATGATCAAGCATGTAGGTTAGCCTAAAAAATGAAAAGATAATCCTTCACAAAATGAAATGACTTGTGAATCTCCAAGAAATATCCCCTTAGACCCAAGAGGCTTGTACGATACTCCATTAAGCTCCAAACATTTTGGAATAGGTCCACACTAAGAATTTTAAACTAAATCATCCCTAAATGCTCTGACTATGAATTATAGTGAAGTTTTGAGAGTGATACATTTCTGAAAATAAATGAAAATGATCTGAAACCTAGATATGATGTAGATAACCTTATGTAGATGTTATATCCTACTCCATGAGTTTAGAAATGATAATATGATGGATTGCACAATGATCTTCTAAAACTACTATTGAATGAAATGCAAGAAAAAGAAATGTTTTTGATTGACACAAGATTACTTTACAACCAGGGGTGCTCTTGCATCACCCTTCCTCTATGTCTCTCTCACTCCCTTTCCCTCCCTCTCTCACCTCTCTCTCTCACTCTCTCCTCTCTATGTCATCATTCTCTCTCCTTCTCCAACTCTCTCCAACTCTCTATCTCACCATTCTCTCTCTACTTCTCTTTCTCCCACTTATCGCTCTTTACCTCTCCCTTCCTCTCCTCTCTTCCACCCTCCCTTCCCTCTATCTTTATCTCTCTCTACTTCTCTCTATCTCACCTATCCCTCTCTACTTGTGTCTCCCTCCATCACTCCCTGCCACTCTATCTATTGCTCTCTATCTCACCTATCTCTCACATCCCTCTATCCTTCCCTATATACTCTCTCTACCTCTCCTTCCCTCTTTATTTATCTTGATCTCCCTTCCCCTCTCTCTACCTACCTCTCCCTCCATCACTCTTTGTGTCTCTCTCTATCTCTCTCTATCTCATCTATATCCCACCCTCCCTCTCTCTCTCTCTCTATATATATATCTTTTTCTCCCTCTCTACTCTCTATCTCTCATATTCCTCTCTCTCCATTCATCCCTCCTTCCCCCTCTTTCTATCTCCCCTCATGAGGTTTGAGGGTGTATGGTTTATGGTTTGAATTATAAAATTGAGGGTATAGGGTATAGGGATTAGAATTTAGGATATTGGGTATAATTTTGAGGGTATAGGATATAAGGATGATCATTAAGGGTTTATGGTTAAGGGATAATTTTTAGGGTTGAGGGTATAGTGTTAAGTATATAGGGTATAGAAATTAGGATTTAGGATATTAGGTATAGGTTTGAGTTTATCAATTTTATGTTATACGGTTGAGGGTTGAGAGTGTGTAGTTTAGGGTTTAAGTATAGCATTAAGGGTTGAGGGTTGAGGGATATTTTTTAGGGTTTAAGGTATAAGGTTGAAGGTATAGGGTATAGGTATTGTTGTGCAGTTTTCACACACACACCCCGCTGAAAGCAGGGACCCTCTTTCGCTTTCGTTTTGGTGTCTTGGCCCTTTCATTTTGAGGTTTTGTCTTACTTTGGCATGTGATAAAACATTTTTTTTATTGCCTAAGTGATTTACCTAAGTTATTCATTGAAGATCTTTAATTTTGAGCTAATTTTGGGTTTTTACCCTGGTTCGGGACTTTCCACCTAGGCCGGATTTTCCCGGATCCTGCTAAGACTTCGGCTGAGCACCGTCATTCAAAAATTTTCAGTCTTCGTGGAATTCTGCATGGGCTGGATTTTTCTAGATTTCGTCCTGACGTCGAGTTCCCAGATTTTCTTGGCTATCTTGTCAGCGGCATTAATGTTTTCGTATGAGCTTTAAACGATGTATTTAACTGCTTTCGAGGTCTTTTGTGCCATTATTCTTATTGTTTTCCATCAATTGAGCTGTAGAGTGCATTCTTTTGAGTGTTTGATTTGATTTTGGGGCACTGAGCTGGTGAATATTTCAATTTGAGTGGTGATTTCCTAAGCATATTTGATTGTTGTCTCCATTGGGTACCTTTAACTAGTATTTGCTGCTTCATTCGATTTCTGTTGCGTCAAATGGTATGTATTCGATTGTCCTGCTTTTAATTGTTGAAGGTTAGCATTACTTTGGTGTCTTGGTTTTATTGAGGTCCAAATTCTTGAGTGCTTGCTCATTTCATGGTTAGGGCTACCCAGCATTGCTTTATTTATCATCTCCCAAGTGATTTTTGAGGTCCTTTGTTTATTTGCATTTCGATGTATCTTGCTTGAGAGCTATGATTTTCCCCTAGTCAAGAATTAGTAGTTGAAACATTTAAATTCTGAGCTTGCCTGTGCGTTAATGGCAGATGTATAGGGTTTGAAACCTAAGGCAATACCATTCCACCTTATTTTGCCTTAAAACTGGCCTAGAATGTAAAGAAAATCTATGGAAGGCCCATGTCAAACTTGTCTCAAGCCTAAAACCCTGAAATTCATAATTGATTCATGAGTCTGAGAAAAATCATGATTTAACACCGATGTTTGGGTTTCACAGTCCCCTCAGGATTTTTCGTCTCTGGTGGATTTTCCCGATCTCCATTTTTCCAAAATTCGCTATCATTTTCGGAGTTTCATATATTCCGCAGATTTCTGTTGACCCCAGATTTTTTCGAAGTCCTGTGTCACCTAGATTTTCTAAAGTTTACAGAGTGTCTTGCCCTTCGCGGAAATCTATCTCTGGCAGATTTTCCCGAAATCTGATGAAATGTAAGGAAATATGGAATAGCATGATGTGTTAGTGATTTTTAATGCATTTTATGATTAATTCATGCTATCTGATGATCTCCTATGTGGTTTGTTGATTGATAATGATCGGATTTAATTGTTAGTAGGTTTATGATAATTATTCTGTCAGAATCCATCTGGTTTGGAATTTTCCCAAAATTCCTCTCTAGCTCAGATTCTGTGGATGGTCCTGAAACTCAAAGTTTATCAAGATCATTTTATATAATTTTCAATAACACCTTGATTGTATGAGGTTCATTCTAACAATTTTTTGATGGATTAACATTGCTTTCCTGTGGTTTTTACTGTGATTTTTGTGTCGAGTGCAGGCTAAATCTAGCAAGATAGTGGAGGGATCCTCAGTATCTGAGGCATAAAGGATTAAAATGGACATCAAGAGTAGGATCCCTAAGAGTAAAATTACATCAATCTGGTCCGAGGTGACTGATACAAATGTCATATTATGGGATTACAAAGAGTTTAAAGGAAGAATGGCAGCATAGGATCTTCCTTTGGTGGTGAGAAGGATGAAGGAATCAGGTTTGTCACATGTAGTAGGTTTTCCTTCCATAGTCTAGTGTTATGAGCTTGTTCTCGAGTGTGCAAGACACTATGACCAAGGTACATAGAGAATTATTGGTCCTCAAGGGAGAGTTGTAGCAAATCTCAACCCTGTTTCTATTGCTCAGATTTTTAACATGTCAGATAGATCTCATGTGGTGGCATTCAACATGAATATGGCTCAAGAGTACTATGATGAACAGACTGTTAAATCTCAACATCTTATCAATTCCTGGCTGGAGAAGCCCAAGTCTCATTATTCCAAGCTCCCTAAACAACTATTCAGGGCAAAATTCAAGGAGTGTTATGATGCCATCACTCTTCTTAGCAGGGTGGTTGGATTGAAGAATGCTGGCATGTTTGAGAATTGGATGTGCCATGTGATTGTGAGGATGGAACATGAGAAGACTAACTACCATTGGGTAGGTATCATTAGTAGAGTGATTCATGAGTAGTTGTCCAATGTGTTACAAACTAAAACCTTCACAATGACTTCATACTTGGTCTATGCTCTTGCAAGGTTTCACCCCTACAAAGGATTGAGTACCAGGGGCACCTTTGGACAAGATATTATTTATGAGGTCTATCCTCAGTTGCATTTGGGAAGTTCGAGCTATAGGAGGGTGAATGATGCATTCACCATGCATATACCAGATTACTTCAAGGTGCAGCACATGTCAAAATTTCAGATCAAGCAAAAGAACTTATGAAGAAATATGGGGCATGGTTTATTTAGTTCCCAACTTTCTCCTACATTTGGGTTGATGGTTGTCAAAGGGCTCCATACAGACTTCCAAGGTATCCCACTTATCATATCATACTTCTGGAAGTCACTAGATAGATATGTGACTTTGATGCCATTGTTAAGAGGGACAAGCATAAGACTAGTTTTTGTGGAGATTTCCCATTAAGGATTGGCACTAGGGAGGCTTTTCCTTCCATTGGTTCTACCCAGGCTTCTGAGGAGGAGATGAGTGCTCTTGGTTTATCCTTCCACTCTAAGAGATCAAGGTTTGAAATCACAGGTGAAGCCCAAAGGAGAGCCAGTAGAGAATATAGCCATAAGGTTGAGTTAGAAGACTACTGGGCTAACTGCAATGATGAATACGAGGTAAGGAAGAAAAATTTCTCTTGGTTCCTAGTAGAATCAATCCAATTATACAATGTGAGGGCAGTCCTGGATTAGCTCGAGGATGATGGAAACCTTATTCAGGATCATGCTTATGAGGAAATAAAGGACAGGCCAACTAGTGATGTGGATTGGCTAGAGGAAGAAAAGATAGAGCTAATATAGCTAATGGATCCAGTCACCAAATTCACTAGAATGTGGCTAAAGCATAAATTGTGGGAGTTAGAGAATGAAGGTGTACAGTGCACCTATAAGCTGATGGGGGATTTGGATCCTCATTCTACTTCTGAAGAGTCAACTGAGTAAGATCCTAAGGGAAAAGGTAATTTGGATTCTCCATTCAAAATCAAGATCAAAGGAGTTCAAGAGGAGGAGGTCCAAGAAATAGAAAAATAGAGAAATCCCATTGCTAAGAAAAGGTCAAAGACTAAGAGGTCTCATCAGAAAGAAACATAAAAGTAGGGTCCTGAAGTTGATGTTCCTATGCCCAAAAGGAGAAGAGTCATAAGGATGTCACAGAAGGTAAGCTCCAAAGTAGGAGAGGAAGAAGTTACTCCACCAGTGGTAAATGTAGAAAGTTTAGAAGAGAAGGCACGGGTGTACACAAGGGGGTCTAGAACTCCTTCTCCCAAGGATAGTGTGCCTAAAAAAGACCTCCCTCTGGTTGTTTCTCATGAGGATTAGCATGATGATGTTCCTTCCACCCATGAAGCTCAAAGTAAACCACGTGAGTCTGAGAAAGTTGAATATCATTCAGACACTGAGGGAGAGGAATTTCATGAAGGTGACCTTTATAGTGCAGAAGGAGAATTAGAAAAGGTAATGCAATCTCCTTTGGTTGCATATGTAGAGTCACCTATTGGAATTGAAGAGGTTAAATCACCTCCAAAAGAAGAAGAGGTAGAAAAGATTCCATCCCCTAATCACAAAAAGGAATATGTTGAAGTGAAGGAAAGCAAAACCAAAACTCCTAAGAAGCAGGGTTTGAGTGAAGAGGCACCTAAGGACCAGCAAGAAGAGGAGAAACAAAGCGAGGTACAATTGGAATCCACTATCCTTGTTTGGCTAGACAAAGAGATAAACAGAAAACAAGTTGTTATGGAAGATACTCCACCCAATTGGGATGAGCTGTTAGCCAAGATCGGAAAGGGTAAAGTTAAAATGAAGGCTAAGGTCATCTTAAGGATTGAAAGAGATGAGGCCAACAATAGAGTTGTCCACATTGCAACTCCTGCTCAGGATAAGAATAGAGATGAGGTATCTACAAAGGACTGCAATGTGCAGACTTTTAATTTGGGGCCCACTTCTCTTGAGCAAGATATTGAAGATTATGAGGGTTCTAGTGCAGTCATATTGGGCAGATTGAGGAAGGAAATAAAGACTAAGCATGAGCGAAAGAAGGAAAATGAGAATCTCAAGAAATACTTGGAAGATTTGATGAAGCCCCTGTAATCTATTAACCCTTCCACTACTGCTACAAAACCTTTACCTCAAGAGACTATCACCGAGCTAGAAAAGATGAAGGCTTCCACTCTTGCCATTGCAAATTGACTGCAAGGGGTGCAAACAAAAGGAAATGATGCTATCAGGGAAATTCTGTCAACTGGGAAGGATTCTATGAGATAAAATGATTGGTTGAAGGAGGTGTTAGCATAGGATAAGGAAGATATAGATCTCTTGCCACATAAAACTAGAACCATCATGGAGAACACTAGGGATAAGTTAGTAAATGATAAAATTCTCCCTTCCTCTAGAGCTGTTGAACCTTGGGAGTGGTTTGAAGTGTTGCAAATTAGGCAAAAGGTTTTGAAAAAGATCTAAAAACAAAGGAGGCAGATTGATGATACCTTGGCTAGTGTTTACAATGGATCCATTGCTTTCTTTGAGATTATGACAAGGAGAAGGAAGATTTCTCCCAAATATTTGAGTTTGGAATAGTTGAGAAAATGGTGGCATGATGTTTATGCTCCAATTAATGATGATTTTGTTTATGAGCACCAGTTGGATGATCCGGCCACCTACATTGTTGTTATTGACAAATACCTAACATATAGGGTGGATTGGGATAAGTTGGTTAAACAATCCAGGGAAGAAATTGCATCAATTGAAAGGTGACTTAGGGTTTTTCCATTGCCACTTGTGGCTGACTTGGATAGGGTGCTTTTGAAAGTTCATGAAATGTTGGATTGAAATAAAGACAAAGGGGAAGGCAGTTAATGATTGATTACATTGAGATTTGTGCTTCCCTATTATTTTGACATGCATTGGTCCAAGCTGCATTGGAGATCCCAGGCCGACCTGGATGAAGTTCATGCATTTAATGCATATTTTATCTCATTTTGAATTTCTCTTGGTCAACTTCTTGTGCCTAATTACTATTGTAAAATCCTATCTAGGTCGACATGTTTTGGGGGTTCTATAAATATGGCATTTTGCCTCATTTTTAAGGGTTAAGAAGTTTTAGATATAGACAAATAGAGAGATAGTTAGAGAAAATTTAAGTAGAGCAAGAGTTAGCAAGTAGTTGTTCTCAAGCAAATATTGTAACAAAAAGCTGGAATTGTTGTTACAGTGGATAATTTGATGCAAGTAATGACATTGTGATTTGGTGCCATACTTGTGTTCTTCTTATCTTGCATGGTTCTTGTTATTCTATCTTTAGAATTTATTTGAGAAAGGTTGATATTTAGGTTAGATTTGATTCAATGATGTTTATGGTTTGATATTTGAAGTGTTGCAGCAATCCCTGGTCCATACTTTTCGCAACCAACTGATTGTTAGTTGCTTTGCAAAGTTAGCCTGGACCTTTATATTCATTGTGCTTAGTTCAATTGTGAGCGTTTATTCATTTCAATTGCAATAGGGTTGATTGAATGAATGTTGATTTGAAAATATTAACACCTTAGAAGATTGCACTATTTCTATAAGATTGTAGATCCATCTGGGTCAAGTAGAAATCAGTTTTGAGGGATTGGTCTATTTCAAGTGTTTTGTCATTTGCATTGTTAATCTTAGGTTTAATATTAAGTTTAGAAATCTCTTTGAAACCCTCATCTTTTTCTATTTATTTGATTATTGGGTTAAAATTTAGGATTGAAGTATCATCATATTGTTATATTTGATAAATTGAGATTTAGTATCTTGCTTGTAGTAAGGTCCCATTGTGATTACCAACATTTTCACATTTATCACTGAGTTGTTTATGCATTGTCAAGACCTGACATTAGAGACCTTGGGGTTATCTCTTGAGGCTTGCTGATAGAAATTTACCTTTCAAGAGAGATAGGATATTATATTCTATCTAAGTTGTTGTTGTGAAAAAAATATCATCAATAGGTATGAGGGTTGAGGGTATAGGGCTAAGTGTATAGGGTATAGGGATTAGGGTTTAGGATATTGGGTATAGGGTTTAGGGTACAAGGTTGAATGTAGAGTTTACGATTTAAGTATATGGTTGAGGGTTGAGGGTTTATGATTGAGGGATAATGTTCAAGGTTAATGGTATAAGATTATGTATAGGATGTAGCAATTAGGGTTTAGGATATTAGGTATAGTTTTTAGGGTATATGATTGAGGGTATAAGGTATAGGGTTAAGGGTTGAGAGTGTAGGCTTTAGGGCTCAAGTATAAAGTTGAGAGATATTGTTTAGGATTTATGGTATATATTTTAGGGTACATGGAATAGGGATGAGGGTTAAGGGTGTAGGGTTTAGGTTTTAAGGTATAGAGTTGAGGATTGAGGGTATAGGGTATATGGATTAGGGTTTATAATATTTAGTATAGGGTTGAGGGTTTATAGTACAAGGTTGAATGTAGGGTTTATGGTTTAAGTATAGGGTTGAGGGTTGATGGATAATGTTAAGGGTTTAGGGTATAAGGTTGGGGGTATAGGGTTGAGGGTATTGTGTTGAGGGTTTTGGGTTTAGGGTATAGGGATGAGGGTTTAGGGTTTAAGGTTTAAGGTATAGGTTCGAGGGTTGAGGGATAGTTTTTAGGGTTGAGGATATAGGTTAACTATATAAGGTATAGGATTATGGTATAGGATATTAGGTATATGGTTAAGGGTATCAAGTTTAGGGTATAGTGTTGAGATTATAAGGTATAGGGTTGAGGACTGAGAGTGTAGGTTTTATGGTTTAAGTATAGTGTTGATGGTTAAGTGTTGAGGGATAATGTTTAGGGTTTAGGGTATGATGATGAGGGTATAGGGTACATGGATGAAAAGTGAGGGGTAGTGTTCATGGTTGAGTGTATAGGTTTAAGTGTAGAGGGTGTATGTATTAATGTTTAGGATATTGGGTATAGCGTTTAGGGTTTAGGCTATAAGGTATAGGGTTAAGGGTTGAGAGTGTAGGATTTAAGGTTTAAATATAGGGTATAACATTGAGGGTATAGGGTATAGGGATGAGGGTTGAGGGTGTAGGGTTTAGGGTTTAAGGTATAGGGTTGAGGGTATAGGGTATAGGGATTAGTGTTTAGGATTTTAGTATGATGTTTGGATATTGAGAGAGAAGGAGAGAGAGGCAGAGAGAGGGAGAAGTAGAGAGGGAAGGAGATAGAGAGAGATAAGTAGAGGGGAAAGGAGGAAGGTGGAGAGATTTATAGAGGATGAAGTGAGAGAGGTAGAGAGTGATAGGTTAGATAGAGAGAAGTAGAGCTCAAAAAAGTGGTTGGGAGGAAGGAAGATAGAGAGGGGGAGATAGAGAAAATTAGAGAGGGTAGTAGGGAGGGAGAGAGAGATGAGATAGAGAGAAGAATAGACGGAAGGAGTGAGTGAGAAGAAAGGTAGGGAGATTGAGAGAGAGGGAGAGATAGAGGGAAGGAGAAATAGATAGGTGGAGATGGATATACAGAAGTATATAGGGAAGGAGAGTGATGGAACCCACAAAATTTTATCGTCCATTTCCTTGAAACTATGTTTGGATATCTCATAGGCCTTGTTCTTGCCCATTAGTTAAGGTTTATGTCATAGGAGTTTAGGGTTTATCAAGTCTTAATTTTTTACTTGGATAAAACCTTAGCCCTTTTTCCTTTTTTTCTATCATCTCATTGACCTATTGTGGTCGATTTCCAATCATTTAAAAATAACTTGAATCTTTAATATCCATATGTTGATTGGTCCCTTGTATCTAGGGTTACCATGTCACTGATCACATTGAATTTTCCCCCTCATGGTGTTATTTTCCTATGGTCGAGGTTTCCAATTATTTTTCATTTATCCTAAGTATTTATCTTGAGTTTATCTTATGTCATTGGCATTTCCTTTCCCTAGTATGTCCCCCTTTCAAAAAAAAATTGAGCACATACAAAATGAATATCACTTAAGTTCATGCTTACTGCACAACTCATCACCCATTGTGCTTAGCTTATTGACTACTTGATTCATTTAAGTAATGAGTGATGGCTTATATTTCATTTAAAACACTGCCTCATCACCCATCATGGATGGAACTATCAATCCCAGGCTCACATTAGCAATGAGTGATAGAATTAAAATCCTTTGTATCACTCGCTCATCGCCCATCACCAATCACCAGCTACCTTTCATTTTATAATTAGTGATGAGTGATGAGGCTTTGCTTCCCCATCACTTAAGCCCTTTTCATCACTAATTCATTCCCACTCACTTGCTACCAAGTAGTGATGCCCGACATGACTATTGATCTTAACTCCAAGAAGATGTGATATCTTATGTCATCACAAATTTTCACATCGTTGTTGTTTTTCAACTGTTGGAGGGTAAAACAATGATGAGCAATGTGAAGGTTGTAAACACCTTTTATTGCTATGACTCAAGGCATCACAGATTTAGTTGCAAAAGGGTGACATCAAATAGCGATGAGCAATGAGTCTTCAAGAGAAGCAAAGGAAGGTATATTCCAGTTGGATATTCTATTCCAAAGGTTGAAAATGTGTTGCACGAATTGAATATAACATGGGTAGCATATTTATGAGAAGGAAGAAATTAGAGATGAGGGATGGAATACTTAGTATTTTCTTATATCATTCAGTCCTAAACCATAGATTTTTGGCACCACACACCTTTCTAACTCTTCTAGAGTTTTTCACGTAAAAGGAGAGAGTAGGGCCAAAAATGCTAAGGGGTTCATTCAAATTATGTTATTTGTGATATTTTTATGCTTAAATGAAGTGAACTAAATGCAATTAAGTGATCTATATGATTGATTATCAATGAAAAACTAAGATTAATGTTATGCTAGAAAACACAATATGATAGGAAAACAATGACCTATGAATGAATAAAATGAAAAACAAAAAGAGAAAGGCTAAATCAGAGTGCACCTGGGTAAGATTTGAGGAATCTAGAATGGTCTGAATGTTGTCTAAAATTACTACAAATAAACAGTGGGACTCATTTTCCCAGGGTGGCGAATTAGTCCTACTTCTAGTGAAAAACTATCAGAAACAGGTTTCTAACTATTGGAATCCAAAAGTTGACAAAACCTAGGTTTTCACTCTTAAGGTGGGACTCATTCGCCACTGGTTGCAAATCAGTCCTCTCCAATTTTTTTGAGAAATTAGGAGATAAATCTACAACACCAAATCTAGAAATGTCTACTTGTTAGGTTGTCGAAGTCAATTATGTAGGAAATGGATAAAATACCTTCTCTAAGCTTGAAATATGATTGACTTGACTTGAAACACCTAGTTGATTTGTTGACCACTCTTCAACACCTAAATACTTTGCCAAATTTGCACACAAAAGTTAGCAAATACACAAGCAAGAGGGGGAAAATGGTTGAGGGTTAGCAAATAGGGGTTTTTCGTGGTCAAACCCCACTTTGGTAATCAAACCTTTACTGAAATAATAAAATGAAATACAATGATAAACAAATAACATGTAAATGCTATCAACTTCCCAAACCCTTGTTGATGAAAATTTGAAGATATGTCAATGGATGCTCTTGAGTGCTTGATTTATGCTTGATATGATGTTGTAAAGTGCTTGAATGCTTGAATGAATGGGGAGATGTAAAATGAGGTGAAAATCACTTATTTATACACACTTGTGCCTTAGTAACCCATTAATACCTCATCACAGGCCGACATCAATTGATTTTGAATAAAAACCTGAAAGGAAATTTAAAATATTTTGAATTTGGAGCCAAGGGGGACTCATTCACCACCCATGGCGAATGGGTCCCACCTAGGACCTGAAAATGGGTGTCCGGAATTAAGTCACATTTAATATTATTTATCTAGTTTACATTCAAAAATGCACTTAATTAAAGCTTATAAGGGCATTAAGGGATCAAATAAAGCATAACAAAGGTGTAAATAGTGAAGTTGTTCCTAAAGAAAAAGTGAAATCTTGTTACAAGACTTTACAACACTTCAAAATAGGACTTGTTTAGTGATGAAAAGGTGATTTTTAGTTGAATTGTAATAAATAGAGTCTAGAAGAGTGTATAAATGTTTTACAACACTTCACAACACCTTCACAAGACATCAATATTTGAATTTTAGTACATAAATATGCATGTTCAAGCCACATTACAATATAAAATCAAAGAAAAATAGACCAAACATCATGAAACAAGACCTAAAAGGCTATGAAAATGACAAGGGGCCATTTTTCTATGACACATTTAGCCCCCAGTTTAGTGAGAGGATAAACTTGCTTCAAACTCACACTAAAGTAGCCATGAACATCGAGAGGAGGGTTCAAATGCACTTATGTTAGCAAGATGGAATGACAACGATCAAGAGGGATGATCAAGCCCCCAAGATGAAGATACCATGGAAAAATAAGCATAAGAACAAAGGAACACACAAATATTTAAATGAGAGAATCAAATGAAGCTTCGATCATCTGTCCAACTAGTTGTAGATTAGATTTAGGCAGATTGTGAGAAAAAGAATGTATACTCACTCTAGGGTGATAAAACTCATGGTGGTCCATCAGGTGAGAAGTCCCATAAGGTAAGATAAATATGATAGTTGGTACACACTCACAAACAAAAAGGTGGCTATGGGGAAATTTTTTCCATTGAATGGGCTTCCTGCTCAACCATGTAAGAGTTATACCTCCTGATAACTTTAACAAGGTGCCACAAGGAAAAATGTTGATTCGTGCTTCATGAGACAAGAAAAGCTTTGTATGCTTAGGACTCATGAACAAAGAGAAAGGTACCATAGGCATGCAATTTTCATTATGCAAGGTGGAAAAGATATAAAATGTAAAATGAAAAAGATGCTCAAAGGAGTCTTGTTAAGTTCATGCAAGGTCAGTCACTTAGGGAACATTGTGTCTAATGTCTCCAAGAGAGGACCAATCAAAGAATAGAACATCCAAAACTTAGGGGATGCAGTGTGTTGCATCAAGACACCAAGAGGAATGTAATATGCTAACATATATCACACTTATGAAGGAAATCATGCCCAATGTCATCCACAAAGTGATGAACGCTTCATATGAACGAAAAGGTTGCACTAGGAACCAAGAATACAAATGAATTATGGTAATGTAATCCCCCAAATTTAAAGAAATTTCTACACATCATTCTATGAGCAATTAATTCAAAGTAGCAAAGGAAAGAAAATTCAAAAAGGAAAAATAAGACATGGGAGCCAACTTGAAAATCCTTATTCCAAGTCATATGTTTCTGAGTAAGGTTGTGTCATATAAACGAAAAGGAAAACCAAAAGAAAGGGAGTTGCCCCCCCAAAAATAACACACCAAACACAAAAGGGATCAATGAATTTGGGGTCAGTATGTTCGTTGTTGTAATGTTTTATAAGGAGCTTGGAACTATCATCATTCCCCAAAGCACATAGAACTAGAAGAATGACACAAAGAGAGTGAAAACAAAAGAAAAATAAAGTCCATTTTGGATCAACATGGAAGAGACATTGTGCCCTCGACACCTTGCATCATCCCCAAAAGGAAAACAGACGCAAAATGAGAATGAAGAGGTGAAAGAAAGGGAAAAAGCTTTTGGGTCAACATGAAGGAGACATTTCGGTCCCAAATGCCTTGTGTCATCCCCAAAAGGAAAACACAAAAAAAAAGAGAAAAATACAAGGAATTTTTGGGTCAATATGGAAGACACATAGGGTGTCTTAATTCTTTGTGTCATCCCCAAAAGGAAAACACAAAAGAAAAAATGAAAAAGATAAGGCATGACATATAGAAGAAGTGTACGACAAGAGAGAAAACATTGAACACATAATATAGGGGAACACGATACACACATACAAGCAAAATAAAAAAGGAACAAGTAATGCAAATGTAATTCAACTCTTAATTAAGTTATTGCTTTCTCAATCTTAAATGGTTAAGCAGAAAAGGAATAACATAGTTAAGAGAAAAAGGAAAATGCATTACAAGGACAAGGCTAACAATTTCTTACACAACACAAAGTGTAGGGCAAGAATGAGCAGATGTGAGTGATGGATAAGGATCATGCGATAGTGAGAATAAAGAATTATACAAATATGGAATGATGATGGGATTTGGTTGCTTTAAGGTATGATGAGGAAACAATTGGTATTAGTGAAGTGATACTTATCTAGTATGTCCTTCAATGTCTGACATTCTTTTGTTCAATGACCAAGAATGTGATGATATTTGCAAAATGGAATTTTAGAATCTTTAGTATGAATAACCAACCTATTAATAGGTGGTAAAAGTATAAGACTTTTGTTTAAAATTAGTTGAAGTATCCTTTCACATTCAGGTGGAGGATGTGTAGGAAACTTGAGTTTCTTCAATTTGTAATGTCATTTTCATTTGCTAGATTCTCCTTGTTCTTGAATAGAAGGATGAAGAGGACCCATGGAGATCCTAGCATCCTTGTCATCAGAAGGAGGGAATGGTTTTTCACATGGAAGGAGAATGTTCAAGTCAGGATGAGAAGAAAAGATCACTGTACCATCATCCCAAAGTCTCCTAGGTTGAAAAGGAGATCTATTAGGATGAGAAGGATCTTGATATCCTAATCCTATTGTGTTTTATTTTGTTGGTTTTTGTTCAAGAAGTTAGTGAATATCATGTTCATGTTTTGTGTCACAACCTTGTTTGCTTAGAAGGGTAAAGCCTTTACCATATGTTTCTTCAAGATTTATGGGAGTGTTTATGACTATGTGATCATAAAATGGTTGTGAGTGTGTTTTTCTAGAGGGACTAGGTCCACTGAATGGAGGGACCTTAGATCCTTCATTGACGTCAGGATGCAAGTATGCAAAGTGATCAGGAGGTGTCATAGTAGGAAGGTATTGGGACTTCATGGATGGATAGAAGGCTACATTGACTTCTAGATTATCAAGGAATTCATTAGAGAACTTGTCCATGCTATCATCATCTTCTCCAATTATGTCTACTTCATGAGGAGGACAATCATGAGCAGTTGAAGGAGCATGTGGAAGTTCAATGTCATTAGGGTAAGAGCCAAAGGCATAATTGGACATGTCTACCAAGGATTTTAAGGAATTCCAAAAATTATTAAAAGAAAATTCCATGATGCAAGTAAACTATGATGCAATAAATGACTGAAAAAAGAGATCCTGGAAATAAAAATAGAAAGACTCTACAAAAAATTGTAATGCAGAGAAATGCCAAAAATATCTGAAAATACTGCGTAAAAAGTGCAGAGGGACTGATTCGCCCAAGGTGGCCAATGAGTCCCAGTATGAGATTTTTTGTGTTTTTCAAATTTTTAAAAATGATTCTAATGCTTTTCAAAATAAAATAAAGGATGTAGATGCAAATTTTTAGTTTTTTCAAGGATATGCAATACAAATCTGAAATCTAAATGAATCTTTCACTAATTCAATTTGAGAAATCCTAGAATGCAAAAACAAAAGAAAAACCTAATTGAATGTTGATGCAAATGTAATCTAGGATGCAATATGAAAATGAAATAAAAAATGAAAAGTGTTCAAAATGTAGGTTCACCAAAATGAATCGTAGATTTTTGGCACCATGCACCTTTCTAACTCTTATAGGGTTTTTCACCTAAAAGGAGAAAGTAGGGAAAAAAATGCTAAGGGGTTCATTCAAATTATGTTATGTGTGATGTTTTTATGCCTAAATGAAGTAAACTAAATGAAATTAAGTGATCTATATGAATAATTATGAATGCAAAACTAAGATTTATGCTATGCTGGAAAACATAATGTGATATGCAAATAATGACCTATGAATGAATAAAATGCAAAATAGAAAGAGAAAGGATAAATAAGAGTACACTTGGAAAAGATTTGAGGAATCTGGAATGGTTTGAATGTTGTCTAAAATTATTTCAAATCAATAGTGGGACTCATTCACCTAGGGTGGTGAATTAGTCTTGCTTCTGGTAAAAACTTGTTTGAAATAGGTTTCTGACTATCGGGATCTAGAATCTGACAAAACCTATATTTTTAGTCTTAAGGTGGGACTCATTCACCATTAGTGTTGAATTAGTACTCTCCAAAAATTTGGAGAAATTAGGAGACAACTCTACAACACCAGATCTGGAAATGTCTACTTTTTGGGTTATCGAAGTCAATTCTGTAGGAAAAGGACAAAATACCTTCTCCAAGATTGAAATATGATTGATTTGACTTGAAACACCTAGTTGAATTGTTGACCACTCTTCAACACCTAAATACTTTTCCAAATATGCACACAAAACTCTGCAAACACACAAGCAAGAGGGGAAAAATGGTTGAGGGTTAGAAAATAGGGGTTTGCCTTGGTCAAACCCCACTTTGGTAATCAAACCCTTAATGAAATAATGAAATGAAATAGAATGATAAACAAATAACATGCAAATGCTATCAACTTACCAAACCCTTATTGATGAAAATTTGAAGATATGTCAATGGATGCTCTTGAGTGCTTGGTTTATGCTTGATTTGATGGTGGAAAGTGCTTGAATGCTTGAATGAATGGGGAGATGTAAAATGAGGTGAAAATAACTTATTTATACACAATTTTGCCTTAGTAACCTATTAATACCTCATCATAGACTGACATCAAGTGATTTTGAATAAAAACCTTAAAGGAAATTTAAACTATTTTGAATTTGGAGCCAAGGGGGACTCATTCGCCACCCATGGTGAATGGGTCCCACTTAGGACCTGAAAAATGGGTGTTGGGAATTAAGTCACATTTAATATTATTTGTCAGGTTTACATTCAAAAATGCACTTAATTAAAGTTTATAAGGGCATAAAGGGGTCAAATAAAGCATAAGAAAGGTGTAAATAGTGAAGTTGTGCCTAGAGAAGCATGAAATCTTGTTACAAGACTTTACAACACTTCAAAATAGGACTTGTTTAATGATGAAAAGTTTTTTGTAGGTGAATTATAATAAATAGAGTCTAGAAGAGTGTAGAAATGTTGTACAACACTTCACAACACCTTCACAAGACATCAATATTTGAATTTTAGTACATAAATATGCATGTTCAAGCCACATTACAATGTAAAATCAAAGCAAAATAGACCAAACATCATGAAAAAAGACCCAAATGGCCATGAAAATGAAAAGGGGCCATTTTTCTACAACATAGGTCCTAATGCATCATAGATTCCCTCATATGGGCTGAGCATAAAGCAATGGTGAGTGATAAAGAAAGTGAAAATAGTTTTAAAGCAACAACATGGTAGTTTCTAACGATATTTTTAGGTAGGGTCCCATCACTAATTAATATGGGCCACCAATGTGAGAATTAAAGCATGAGGATCATGGAGAATTGTCAATGCGTTTTAAATCAAATCTAGTCAATGACTGAAGTTCAAGTGACAATGTTTGCATGTCAAAATCTCTCCTCTTCACTCGTGTGAATATTCTTTCACCATTAATGGTAGACTTGATCATTGTTGAGTTGTAAGGAAGGGAATTGATCCATATTTTTACCATTTGTGCAAAAGTTTGAAGCAAGTAGAGAATAAAGGATTCTGGATGAGAAAAATTCTGAGGGATAAAGTAAGAAGGGTTTCTTGGGTAAGTAAACAATCCTCTATTTTGTAATATTTTCATTACAGCAAGACTAGTTGGAGAGTTGATAATCTGGATTAGAGGGAATTGTAAGCTTAGGGTTATACTTCATTGTTGCTTGACCCAGTGAAGGAATTCTCTAGGGCTTAATCTTACTTGGTAGTGTGTAGAAGCAATTTTATATGCATTTTGTTGTTATAAATTCCAATAATTATGTGATCTAAAGCCCTAGTTTCATGTAAACAATTTTCCAAAATGAGATAATCTAGTGAGTCCTCAAAGTCATAAGCTAAGCCAAAACAAAAGAGGAATAAGGTTACAAAACCAAATCTGGGAGCTTCTGAGAAGGCAGAAAAATAGAAAGGTGATAAGAGATATTTTTCTCAGTTCTTGGAGGGAAGTGCTCAAGAAAAGTTTGCATCAGGGAAGCAAATTGGAAAGATACCTATTGGAGAATAGGTCATGACTAGAATGTTGATATATTTAGCGGATGGAATTGGTGAAGTTGTAGTGCCACAATCTGGATGGGAGCTATTCTTGTATGCCTTCAATAGGAGGTTTGCAAAACTTCCAACTAGAAATCTATGGGAGGTTCATCTTGGTAAAATTGTGGTTTCTAATGTGTTTGTGGAGGTTGATTTGATGTTGGAGATTGCTTGAAATTATCACCTATATGATAGGATCATCAAAAGAATAAATGGACTTCCACTATTAGAAATTTCCAGAAGTTGAATAGTGGAGATTTTTAAATTGAATCCTGCTACCACCATTAATATTGATTTCTCTGAATAATTTTGGAAATATGAACAAAACCAATATGGATATAGAAGACATGTGCTACCTAGGCATATAAGGAAATATCAGGGTATGAAGGGCACATGGTTTGCTACAAAATATGTTGATCCCTTTTAGTGTGGTGAATTTGAAGACTACTTCAAGAATACCTACTATTGTCTATGCAAAATCTTGGGAAAAAAGTTTGTTCTAAGAATGAACATTGTCATGATGGAAATGATCATTGATATACAAAATAGGAGTTCAAACTGTTGGGAGATTGTTGGATGCTATGGATGTGTTGCTGATATGTGGTTTTCATTGGTGTCAACACTACTAGCATTCGGTGTATATATTGTTGTATATGTTGAGGATATTTAGAAAATTGTAAAAGGAAGTGTTATGTGTTCCCAGTGGAACTGTGCTGGTCATGATGGTGTCCTATTATGCACGTTGAATATTAGCTAATGTGGATTAAAGGGTTTATTATTGAGTATGACTAGGTCATCTACCAAAAGTTTCAGAGGTTGGTGTGAAGTTTTGTGTGACTTATGGTCTGACAGTGTTTTTCTGGTCTCTATCAGTGTTCTTGAATGAAGATTATGTGATTGTGGCTATCTCAGTCATTGTTGATGCTTCTCTATTTTTTCTTGGTGTTCTCAGATGTCTCTAGTTTATTCTCTATCTTTGTGGTACATCCACATTAATCAGTGAGCTCGTGGTTGAAGATTTTTGTGTGCATGTTTAGTTTTTCATGTTTTTGGTCGACATGTTGGTGATAGTGTGTTTTGGATCTTCGAGGTGGAATTAATTAAATTATTTTTGTATTGGAGATGTTAATTTGGGTCTCCACTATGTTGTGGCCAACCTTGGGGGATACTCATTAAAATTTTATTTGTAAAACTGGGCCGACATTGCAAATATATTTTATTTTCTTGGCCGACGAAGTAGTGATGGAATCTCAAGTAGTGGATATATAAGAGTGATTGTGTGATTGATGGAATGGATTCTTCATGTGCTCCTATGTGCGTATGTGTGAATATCATTATTGAGCAGATTGTGAAGAAGATTGTGTGAAGTGTGAAGAAGTTTTGAGCTTAATTGGAACTGTAATTAGGCTTGAGAAGAAGCTATTTTCTTAGTTCATACCCTCTAGATTTTTAATCCAATTTTGTTGGGTAGTGAGCCCCTTTTTTAATTGAGCAGTGAGCTCTAGGAAGTGTGCCTAAATGCATGTGCATTCCTCTTATTGTTCTTCATTATACTTTTAGCAGGGTATAATCTTGTGGACTAACATCCACCGTGGTTTTTCCCTTAACAGGGTTTCCACAATTTTTTTTTGGTGTTCCTCATCTCTCTAATGTGTTAATTGCTTATGGTTAATTTTTCATTCATTTTTTATGAGATTAAGGATAAGCTAAGTTATAAAAAGTTTAAATTTTGGTGACAACTAATTTACCCCCCTCTCAGTTGTTTGACCTTGTTTTTCCAACAAATGGTATCAGAGCGAGTTCCTTTGAAGAATTATAACAACTTGAGGTGATCCATGATGCAAACATCAACATTCAAGAAGGACGGTCCTAGATTTGATGGCACCAACTACTCATTGTGGAAAGTCAAGATGCAATTTCATCTGTATTGCACTGGTGATGCTTATTGGAAGATTACAAGAGATCAATATATTATTCCTCAGAATGCTCCCTCCTCTGTTGATGAGATTAAAGATGTTGAAAGTAATACCAGAGTCATGAAACCATTGGTGAGCACTCTAACATATTTAAAGATGGCTAATGTGATAGGTTTGTAGACAACTCATGAGATCTAGACAAAGTTAGAAACTTTGTATGAAGGAGATACACAGGTGAAGATGGCTAAGCTACAGAGCTTAAAAGGAAAGTATGAGAATTTGAAGATGGGTGAAGATGAAAATATTTCTTTTATGCAGAGAGTAAATGAAATAGTGCTAAGTATTAAATGTTCTAGTGGTTTAATGAGTGAGGATGAAATTGTGGCTAAGATACTCAGATCCTTGCCTCCTTCTTACAAAATGAAGGTTCATGCTATTGAGGAATTTATGTCTGGAAACAAGATGACAAGAGATACACTAATAGGGAAGCTTGTTGCTTTTGAAATAAGTGAATTTTATTAATCTATACCAAAAACTGAATCTACATTCAAAGCTACTGTATCTAGAAGCTACAGGAAAAAATACAGTTTGGGAGAGAGCTCTAGAAAGATATCTAAATATGATGAAGAACTTAAACAACTCGAAGACAAAGAAAGAGAAGTACAATAACTAAAAGCACTAATTGCAAAGCAAGAAGGAAGAGGAAAAGGTAAGTATGAAGATGTATTTCCTATTAAATGTTGTTCATGTAGTAAAATAGGTCATTTTGCTTCAAGATGTCTTGAAAGAGTTCCTAGGACTAAGCCTAGAAAACCTAGATTTCAAAAGAAATGCTATTTTGTTGAAGAATAAGTAACTGATGATGAGTCTTATAAAGATAATGGAAATGAAGATGATTGGGATTTCATTGCTACCATTGAAAATAAACTTGTGCCTATTGAATCTACTGAAGATAAGAAAGATCTTATAGCCCGAGTTGAGGAGAAAGATGAGTGGGTCATTGATAGTGGATGCTCACATCATATCATTGGTGATAAAAGCAAGTTTGTGAATCTAGAGAAGTATGATGGTGGGGTTGTAAGATTTGGAGATAACAATGCTTGTGTGATTCATGGAAGAGGTTCTATTAGCCTTGGTGGTAAGGAAAACACTAATGATGTTCTCTATGTTGAAGGCCTAAAGCATAACTTGTTAAGTGTTGGACAAATGGTACACAAGGGATATGATCTATAGTTCATGAATGGTAAATGCAAGATTCGTGGGAGTTCCAGAAACATGTTTTCCACTGGTGTGCAAACTAAAGGTAATATGTTTCACTTAATTACTGTTAGTGGAAATTGTTTAATTGCTCAAGTAGATGAAAGTTGGTTATGGCATAGGAGGTTATGTCATGTAAAATTTGACAACATTATCAAGATAAGTTCTACTCAAGTAGTGAGAGATTTTCCTAGGTTAGTGAAGCCTACTAATGTAATCTGTCAAGAATGTCAGATGGGTAAACAAACTAGAGTCTCCTTCTAGAGAAATTTTTTTCATTTAAATAATGTGTTGGAATTGCTACATATTGATCTTTGTGGTCCCTATAGAGTTAGAAGTATTCATGGAGAAAGGTATTTTATGCTGGTCATTGATGATTACTCTAGAATGATTTGGGTTTCCTTCTTAAGAGAAAAGTGTGAAGCATTGGACAAATTTAAAAGTTTCAAGGCCATTGAAGAAAATGAAAAAGGTTTGAAAATCAAATTCTTGATATTTGACAGAGGTGGTGAATTCATTTATAAGAGTTCAATTCTTATTGTGAAGAACATGGAATTAAAAGATAGTTATATGCTCCTCAAACCCCTCAGTAGAATGGAGTTGCAGAAAGAAAGAATAGAACAATTCTGGATGCTTCCAAAACAATGATGATGGAAGGGAATGTGTCTTAGATGTACTAGAGTGAAGTAGTAAGCATTGTTGTATACACTTTGAATCGGGTAAATGTGAATGGTAATTCTAGTAAGACCCCCTATGATTTATGGTTCAGTTACAAGCCTACTATTAAGTATTTCAAGATCTTTGGAAGCAAATGTTATATCAGGAGAGATGATGATATAGGAAATTTTGATGCTAGAAGCAAAGAAGGGATCTTCCTAGGTTACTCCACAAAGAGCAAGGCATACTGATGCTATAACAAAAGACTAAGAAATATTGTTGAGAGTGAAAATGTTAGAGTTGATGAGGACTCTACCAAATCATCCAAACGATCTAACTATGATTCAGATGAAGACATCGCAAATCAAGGGAAGAACACTCAAACACCAATTCTACTTCAGATTATTCCATATGTTCTAGTGAAGCAACCACAAGTTGTTCTGGAAAATCAAGTCAGTCAGGAAGCACAGACAAGTGCAAGTGTAGAAGAAGGTTTAGAAGACACAAAAGTTCAAGAAAGTCTCAAGACTCCAAGGTATGTAAAGTTGAATCACTTTGAAAGTCAAATCATAGGAGATAAGAGTAAAGGAGTGCAAACTAGAAGAAAAATTATAGAAGAATATTGTTCAATTTCCAAGATTGAACCTAAGAGTGTCACTAAAGCCTATCAAGATGAACACTAGCTGGAAGCCATGAAAGAAGAATTGACATAGATTGAAAGGAATGACATATGGACACTGGTTTCTAGACCTAAAGACAAGAATGCGATTAGTACTAAGTGGGTATTAAAAAACAAGTTGAATGAGGAAGGTGAAGTGGTCTGGAATAAGGCAAGACTGGTATGTAAAGGGTACTCTCAAATGGAAGCTATTGATTTTGAAGAAACCTTTTCCCCCATTGCTAGAATTAAAGCAGTAAGATTATTTCTTGCTTATGCTACTTATAAGAACTATAAAGTCTATTAAATGGATGTAAAGTCTGCATTTCTGAATGGGGAACTAGAAGAAGTGTACATTGAACAACCTAATGGATTTCAACTGAAAAATAAGGAAGACATGGTTTGTAAATTAAAGAAAGCTCTATATGGAATAAAAAAATCTCCTAGAGCTTGGTACACCAGATTGGAAAAATATCTAATGAAGCTTGGACTCACTAAAGGTACTGTTGATAGTGACTTATACTTCAAGTTAGATCATGACAATGAGTTGATCATAGAATTCTTTGTTGATGACATATATTTGGTGGAGATGGTAATCTATGCATGAAGTTTGCTGATGAGATGAAGAGTGAATTTGAGATGAGTATGATTGGTGAAATGAAGTTCTTTTTGGGATTGCAAATTACACAGTTAGACCAAGGGATTTTCATATCTCAGTCCAAATATGTGAAAGAGCTACTGAAGAAGTTTGGTATGGAAGACTCCAAACCTATTGGTACCCCTGTGATAACCGAATGTAAGTTGACTCATAATGATGACTCCTAAAGAAAATCAAACTTGGTAAAAATCAATGATTGGTGGATTTCTCTACTTGACTCATAATAGACTAGATATTATGAATGTTGTATGTATGGTCGCTAGATTTCAAGCTAATCCAAAAGAATCACATGTGAATTTTGTTAAAAGAATATTTAGATATTTGAAAGGAACAGTTTACTTTGGACTTTGGTATCCAAAGGATGATGATCTCACTTTGTGTGCATACACTAATGTTGATTGGGCTGGTGATGTGGATGATAGAAAAATTACTAGTGGCGATGCTATCTTCTTAGGGAAGAAGTTGGTACCCTAGTTAAGTAAAAAGAAAAACTCAATTTCTCTATCTACTATTGAAGTAGAATATATTGCTGCTACAAATAATTGTACTCAAGTATTATGGATGAAACAGATGCTGAGAGATATCAGGGTGGTATATGAAAAACCTATCTCCATATACTGTGACAATTCAAGTGCAATAAATATCTCAAGGAATTTGGTGTTGCATTCTAAGACTAAACATATCAATCAAGTTTCATTTCTTGAGGGACAAAGTGAATGAGAAAGAAGTCAAACTAGAGTATGTGCCTACCAAAGAACAGATTGCAAATATCTTTGCTAAACAATTGCTAAAGGATACTTTTGAGTATCACAGAGGAATGCTAGGGGTAATCACCCCTCCTAATAAAAACTAAAAGATGCATTTTCTTGCATCAATCTATGAGCCTCATTGTTATATCATGATCTAGATTGATATTTTTGTGGCTGCTACTTAGGGGGAGTAGTCAGATGTGTAGATATGTGGTTCAAAGCATGTGTATGGAAAGGTCATAGTTACCTTTTCCATTGATGTAAAACGGGGAGAAGAGTTATGTGAAAAACACATTAAGGGGAGAAGTTCTACATGACAAATCTTCTTGGAAATGAAGATTGGGTTGATGGTATTTTTTGCATCATGTGTTGCCTTCAATGCCAAAGGGGGAGATTGTTGGGAGATTGTTGAATGTTGTGGATGTGTTGTTGATATGTGGTTGTCATTGATGTCAACACTACTAGTATTTGGTGTATCTATTGTTGTATATGTCGAGGATATTGATAAATTTGTAAAAGGAAGTGTTATGTGTTCCTAGTGGAACTATGCAGGTCATGATGGCATCCTATTATGTACATTGAAGATTAGTAGATGTGGATTAAAGGGTTTATTGTTGAGTATGACTAGGTTATCTACCAAAATTTTAAGAGGTCTGGATGAAGATCTGTGTGAGTTATGGTCTGACAGTGTTTTGCTAGTCTCTGTCAGTGTTCCTGAATGAAGATTATGTGATTGTGGTTATCTCAGTTGTTGCAGATGCTTCTCTATTGTTTCTTAGTGTTCTCAAATGTCCCTAGTTTATTCTCTATCTTTTTGGTATGTCCACATTAATCAGTGAGCTCGTGGTTGAAGATCTTTGTGCACATGTTTAGTTTTTCATGTTTTTGGCCGACATGTTGGTGATAGTGTGTTGTGGATCTTTGAGGTGAAACTAATTAAAGTATTTTTGTATTGGAGATGTTAATTTGGATCTCGACTATGTTGTGGCCAACCTTGGGCGATATGCATTAAAATTTTATTTGTAAAACTAGGCCAACATTGCAAATATATTTTATTTTCTTGGCCGAAGAATTAGTGATGGAATCTCATGTAGCAGATAAATAAGAGTGATTGTGTGATCATTGGAATGGATGATTCATGTGCTCCTATGTGTGTATGTGCAAATATCATTACTAAGCATAGTGTGAAGAATATTGTGTGAAGTGTGAAGAAGTGTTGAGCTTAATTGGAACTATAATTAGGCTTGAGCAGAAGCTATTTTATCAATTCATACCCTCTGGATTTTTAATCAAATTTTTGTTGGGTAGTGAGCCCCTTTTGTAATTGAGTAGTGAGCTCTAGGTAGTGTACTTGAATGTATGTGCATTCCTCTTATTTTTCTTCAATATAATTTTTGCAGGGTATAATCTTGTGGACTAACATCAACTGTGGTTTTTACCCTAATAGGGTTTCCACGAAAAATAAAATTTTGGTGTTCCTTGTCTCTCTGATGTGTTAAATTTTGCTTATGGTTAAATGGTCATTCATTTGTTCTGACATTAAGGATAAGCTAAGTTAGAAAAAGTTTAAATTTTTGTGACAATTGATTCACCACCCCGTCTCAGTTGTCTGTCCTTGTTTTTCCAATAGTAAATAGGGGATTTGATTATGCAACCTACCTTGAAAATGAGATGCACAAAGAGTTGATGGAATTGGAGGGGAAGCACCCTCTAGGTTTCAAAAACTATTCTCTATTAATGCACATGATCCTGTGGATGGGTCGTGAGGCATGGAATTTTTTTATGAGATTAAGAGAAGTTGATGAAGAAGGGAATGAATTTCCTATGCAGATGTGGATGCACATATGGGATCAAAATTGCACTGATTCTAAATATCTTGCATTCTATAATGATTTCAAATATGGTGTAATGGAAATTTTAGGCCAGAATCCTTTCTATAAGATTTCTAGGGTTATCAAAGAGATCTTGAGGACTAAATAATTTAGTGATAAAACCAAAGAGGATCACAATTGGGGTGACTAGTTTTTTCATTCTAATTACACTTCTATCAAAGTATATGGTGCAAGGGTTTCACCCCATTTTCTGCCCCTATATATTTCTAAATGATTGGAATTCATGGAAATAATATGGAAACTAGATGCTATGCACAAGAAACACTTTGGGGATGCTAGGAAAGCATTTGTTATAACCCCACAATGGTCTTTTGGTTATTTCATTGCTACTGCAAAGGAGGGATATGATAAGTTTGGTATCATGTTGAATAACCTTAGGATGTCAGTGGATGAGTTGAGATATTTTGACTCAAAGGAATTTGTGTACAAGGAAAGGAAGAATAAATGTAGATCTGGATTTTCACATCATTTCCTTTATATAGATGATGTGATTAGAAATTTTCCTTTTGATGTTGTAGTAGTGACAAGGAAGAAAGAATGGAAAAACATTTGTAGCCTTAAGGAGAAAATCATGAAGAATAATCCATTCTATGTAAGCCCTTATGATGAAATCAAGGATCTCTATAAGTAGGCTATGCTTAAGATAGAAGAATATCAAAATGGTGACTTCCAAGAAAAGGTTAAGAAAGCAAAAAGATAACCAATGGTAATTGTATACACCTAAAAATGGTCATCGCATTCAATTAATTAAATACAACCTATTTGATTAATGCTTCAACTACATATAAATAAGGTCTTACTTTATTTATATTGTTCACTTTCCTTTTAATTCTCCTAATTCACATTCTTGTAAATTAAATAAACAAAAAAACCCTAAACGTGTTTATTTAATTAATCTTCCCTAATCCTGATTAAGAATTAGAGCACATTTCTACAATTTTTTATGTGCCACCTCATAAAGATCACATGAAAAATAAATAAGCCTAATTATTAATTAGAATTATCCTCACACACTTCCACCAATAAGAAAAGGCACATGACTTTATTCCCCCACACTTCCAAGAAAAAATTGGAGCACATGGGTCTTTGTTTCACACATTTGGAATCTCATACATTTGGCATGCTTCCAATTGGTCAAGGGGATTGTATTCATACACATGGCATGTTGCCCTTGGTCAAGGGGACCACGTCATGATTTCTTTCATCTCCACCATCTATCTTGTCTCCTTTGAATTTGAACCATTGATAGGTGCCACCTCACAAAATGCTTGCAAAACTCTATAAATACACCCCTCATCCTTTGCATTATCATCTACCTTTTGGGTAATGTTATAATGCTATTTTGAAATAAAAATTGGAATAGTGTTATAATGCCATTTTCCATCCACACTTTGAGTATTTTTACCATGCAGGTTTCTCATAGGAGCTTGGAGCTTTCATGGCGTCTTATACTTAGCTTGCATATCATATGTTACTTTGCATTCTCATCTTAGATTAATTAATTGCTTCATAGTTACATTTTATCATCTCCATTGCATCATAGTTACATTCTAGGTTAGTTTTTTTTATGTTTGCATTTGAGCATATGGATAATCATAGATAGCTCATTATAGTTGCATATCATCTCACTCATCTCCACTTGTTCATCCATCACCAACATCATCCTTCATTTATCGTTGCATTCATCATCAATTCCATCATCTTGTTTCATTTAGGAGCATACCACTAATCATTCTAGCACACATTTGCATGCCATTAATCCTTCCCCACACATTTGCACATAGAAATCATCTTAGCTTGCATATTAAGCATCAAATCTCATTTTCTAGGTAGTCATTTTAACAACCTTTGTGCTCATAGAAATATGAGGGCCAAATGGTTTAATAAATCCCGAGAATTAGAGAAAAATGATACATATTTGAAAGGTTTGATTGTATTTTTAAATAGATTAGTTTTGCTTGCTTCAAACTTTGAATGTAAACTGTCTTATTAAGGTTTGTGTTGACATTAGAATAACTCACTCTACACATTTCAACACATGCACAAAATGGAGCCCATCGTGCAACCTTTTCCTCATTTATTGCTAACATTTTTTATGGTTTCATGATTGTAGGTGCAAGGTTTATGACTTGGGAGCATTTTGCACCGGTTTGGAGGCAATTCTGAGCTGTTTTGAGCCATTTTCTAGGCTGTTTTTGGAGTTTTGGCACTTCTTGTCTCTGTTTCGGCGCCTCTTGTAAATAGTACAACGATAATTTTCAACTATTTTGGGACCATTTTGGGCCACTTTGATAGTTTTGGTGCCTCTTGCACCTATTTTGGTTCCTCTTGTAAGAGTTTTGGCACCTCTTGCATCTGGGTCTAGGACCCTTTTCACATGTTTAGAGACCATTTTGGGCCACTTTGAGAGTTTTGGCGCCTCTTGCACCTATTTTGGCACCTCTTGCAAGAGTTTTGGAACCTCTTGCATCTGGTTCTAAGACCCTTTTCACCTATTCATAGACCATTCTAGGCCATTTTTAGAGTTTTGGCGCCTCTTGTCAGAGTTTTAGCACCTCTTACATCTTGTTCTAGGACCATTTTCACCTATTTTGAGACCATTCTGCACTGTTTTTAGAGTTTTGGTGCCTCTTGTCCCTATTTTTCCACCTCCTGCAATTTGTCACCAAAATCAGAAACTCACATTTGGTGTTGTGCATTTGTAGGTTTCCCAGATTCGCTGTCAAAGACTCAAAACATAAACTACTAACATATTGCAGGGGCTGGATGTTATGTACTTGTTTCCATTTTGGTTAAGTTAGGAATGTAGATTAAGTAAAGGGATAATGAACATCATGTTTCCTTTTGGTTAAGTTAGGAACATAGCTTAATTAATGGATTAATGAACACCATGTCTTTTGTATGTGATGGATGGTAGGTATATGCTCTCCCCTTAACTGGGTGATCCAAAAAGCTAGACCCATTCTTTTTTATGTGCTAGTGTAAGTGGGGTATATGGCATGAGTTCTCTCTTTATTCATGTGAAATAAAGATTGTTCAAACTATGGGTATACTCGCTTGCTTTTTTTTATCCTAGAGGGCCTACTTTGTGGGAAAAAGTAATCACCCAAGAGAACGACCCAACCGGTAACACGCTAAAGCCAAGCGACTTCCAACCAGGATATAAATGTGGATACTTGAGGAAAGTTCAAGTATCATGAGGATAATTCTGATGAGATGGATTGAAAGGGACTCTCTCCATATGGATTATCCCCCATGAACAGAATGCCCACATTAAAACCCTTGTTGTAGATTTTCCAAAATCCTTTATCTATTCTTTGGTGCAGCAACGGTCATTGCCAAGGCATCCACATTGTCGTAGTTTTTAGTAGAGGCAATTAGTTCACCATGGGAGTTTCATGGGGACTAGAAGCTTGGTTGGCCTAAGAAGAGAATGCACTGTAAGGGGGAGCCCATGCCGCCAAGCTTCTGAATTCATCCTCTAAAGATAGTGCGGTTGGGGTAAAATTCGTGTGGAATCTAAAAGAATATAGTCTTACATAGCCTTAGGAGTGTATATTCTACTTGATGTTTCTTCAAAATGAAACTCAAACCAAACACCATAAAAAATGTTACATTTGTGTAAGTGAAACCTTGATTCAGAGCTACATTCATTAAGGTAGACAAGTTGGTAACTTAGGTCCATCCATTTTCAGAAAATCAGTCCTTCCAACAGTGTTCAACCATTCCTTAGGCAAAATAGAGTCAGAGTATGTGGTTTACATGGTGATTTCATGAAAGGTCAAGGTTAGAAAACCCAAGCTCAAGCCTCTTACTTTCAAACTGTAACTGTGGGTAATTTCTAAGGTTAGATTAGATCAATTGAATTGAAAGCCAAATGATTAAAACCCAAAGTAGCTACAAAACACAATGGAAATACATGAAAGAATGATTATACCTAATCGCTGAAGTCTCCATGATTCATTTTCGTAGCACCTTCTTACTTGCTGGATAATGTTTCCCTCAGATTCGTCATTCGAGCAATCTGGAAATGCCTAAGTCCTACAACAAGTCTTGAAGGATTTGATATGTCTAAATGCCTATGTCTAAAAGCTTATGTCTATGCCTAAAACAAATGCCAAAGTTGATCAAATGACTATATTAATGAATTAAAATTGCCTATGACAATAGATGTGAAAGTAAATAAATGCCTATAATAACTATGCAAAATGTCAGCATGTGTGTCTGTCTGAAAAATGAGAAGAAGATGGCATTTTATAGAAAATGTCATTTCAAATGGACGGACGAGATAAATTATTGATGAGAACCTAAAATGAGCGATCCAGATTAAACCTGAGAATCCCTAATTAGGGTTAGGGAAAAATATTTAATCGAATGGTCAGGATAAAATCGGATCGACGGTGGAGAATAAATGAGGAAATTAATTAAAGAAATAAAGATTTTTGAAAAATCAAGAAGATAAGATTGCCTGATTTGCAAGATTCAAAAAATCAAAGAGATAAGATGTGGACTAAAGATTCGATTTGGAAAATCAAGAATCTACCCGATTACTTGATTTTTGGAAGATTAGTTACTAATTTGAACTAAATTAATTCAAATTATGGATTTTATGAGACAATAAATAATCTTTTTCAGATTATTTATCAAAAAAGACTGACAGTTAAGATTGTGATGACATTTTAAATAATTGATTTATTTAAAATGAGAGAATAATAAATTGACAATTAAATAATTAAATTTAATTATTTAATTTAGAAGATAAGATTAATTAATTAAATAAATTAATCAATTCATTTAATTATGACAGTTAGTGACATATTAAATAAATAAAACTTATTTATTTAATAATCGAGGAAGAAATATATGACAAAGGGAATTAAATAAATTAAGAAATTTATTTAATTAAGGGAAGACTTAGCCAATTAATGGCGTATTTAATAAATAAATAGAATTTATTTATTTAATAATCATGAAGAATAAAAGGACATGAATTAATTAAACAATTATAAATTATTTAATTAATAGTCGAATGTGGACCAAGGACATAATTAAATGTCATAATTATGCGGGATGAGAAAGTGGTAAAAAAAGCTTGCAGGCCTAGGTCATTTTAAGGTGTCTACATTTTGCCCCTCTTTGTCATAATGTAAACTTGTTGCATTGTGACAAAAAAATAAGTCAAAAATGCCCCAATGCAAAATAAGATGAGGAAGAATGGTGAGGAGGATTATGGTATGCCCCCTCAAGAGGACAGGGAGGTTCAAGAACAGGGTGTGCTCTCAAAATTAATAAAGAAGACTAGAATATGAAGGAGACAAAGAAATGTTAATGAAAAAGATATGGATGATGATATGGATGCAATGCCTATATGAGATGGTGAGAGAAGATGACAAGACTAAAGAAGATGCATGTTAGTTCCTAGACCAAATCCTTCAAAACATTGCCATAGGACTTTAATATTTATTGCTCTTAATCATCATTGGGCAGTAAAAATGACACAAATGGATAACAAACACCATGATATGACATAGACCAAGGTGTGCAAGGTCATCCACTTGAAAAACAGACAGTCACAGACAAGGAATGTCCTAACTCATACTAAGGGTCAAGTTGCCCGATCCTTTTTGTCAAGACAATCCATAGAGCAGATCAAAGAAAATAAAATAGGCGAGGAGCGTCATCGCACCTCTAAATCCTTCATGGGACATCCTCGAGGTAGCTAGTAACATGACCAAAAGACAAAGACAATAAAAATATAAGACAAAATAGCCAAGATAGTCAAAAGATAAGACAAGATAGACCAGAAAGATTAACAACCATTTTTGTTTGCCAAAGATTGAATTCTTGTCGGTTTGACAGTTTTGACAATTTAAGAGCTTTGCCAATTTGACATGTTGCGTTTGACAGGGCCTATTATCGGGAAGGACACATCCAAAAGGCAAAGGACATTTTAGAGGTCTAACTCCAAGAAGGACACATCTTGAAAAGGACCAAAGAGTGACGAGACTGACATTGTTTTGAGTAATATGTTTTGGCAAGTTGACGGATGTTGGTATGATTGATTGGACTTGTGTCTGATTTTGACCAATTTTGGCGTTGGTGTTTTCAATGACTGTCTTGTGTTCGAGTTTGACTATGTCGACTTATTTGACCAATGTGACGATTGTGACAAATGCCATGATTTTATTTGGACCAACCTAAAAGGACTGACCTAATGTCTCGGGGACTCATCGACTGATGGCCTTGCCTACGTAGCAAATGCGCAGAGACAACGTAGTTCGACAATGACATGGACTAACTGACATGACTGACTTTGACTCCATTTTTAGGATTTTGACATTGATTTGGATATTTTTGTGTTTTTCTTCAGGACATTTTATGATTTTTAGGTCTTTCTTCAGGACATTTTATGATGTTTTTGGTCTCTCTTCAGGACATTTTATGATGTTTTTGGTCTTTTTTCAGGACATTTTATGATGTTTTTGTCTTTTTGACATTTTATGATTTTTTTAGATTTTGACGTTTAAGAGGATCATGACAAATGCATATGACTAATGCCTACACATGAGAATCCAAGGACAAACATGATTGTGTCCCTATTCAAGCTGAATACCAATTGATAGGTGATGACAACATTGTTTGACGTGGGAAGGATGCATCCCGAAACAACATGAGGACGATGACGATAAAGTGACAAAAGTATGGAGGTCTACAGCTGGGATAGGAATGCAGACAAGTAAAATTTTGGATAATGTGCTTGTATGAATTAGACTCATTGCATTTGGAATGACTTGGTTAGGACTAGATGGGATGATGATTATCCTTAGACCGTTTGAAAAGGGAAAGCCAAGATAGGTGATAGGCATGAAAGGATAGGGGGTGGCCTTGGTAAAGGACGAGGGACATGAGAATAAGGGAATTTTCATATGGTTTTCAAGGACTATGTCATATAAGGACAATAAGGCTATGATAGTCAATGACATGATGTTTCATGAATTGTGTATGATCAAAGGATAGACATGTCAAGAGTTTTCCCAAAGCATGATTTATGTGTGCCAGTTTTATGTCAAGACCAAGGTAGGTGGGAAAAATGTGTGGAAATGATAGGGCTTAGATGGATGTAAATTTCATGAGGAAGGTATGGGAAATGAGACGACTTTCCCCCAAGTGTAAGAGTCCACATAGACGATTTATTTTACACATGACGCCTATTTGCCAGGTTTTCATCAGGGTGATGATTTTTTGATTTTTCATTTTTTTTTTGTATTTCTGATTTTGTGGATTGTCTAGATGCTTTAGATAACCACTGACTATTCTAAATCCATTGACGGTGCCGATGTAGAGACTGGTGCCATGATATGCCAATAATGACCTTGCTGAAGGAGTTGTCTTGTCAGGATCATAGCGCTTTCATATAACTGATCGACATCATTGTGATCCTTTCTGATACTAGAGTTGGCCTTATCAAAATACGCACATCGCAATAGAGTTCCATGAGAGTCCTTGTGGTAAAGAGTTGCTGCCATGATGTGACAGATTTGTGACTTGAGATTTTTGGACTTTAGGCAAGATATAGGATTATGATAGATGATGGTAGATGTGGAAAGGTTGTTTGGACATTTGGACGAATCACTTTTTATTTTCCAAACTTGGGATGGTGGATGACGGATTCTGGAGGGATGGTGTTTGGAACCAACACTTTTGTATGTCTTGATTGATGACCATTTTAAAGGAGGTGGACATGTGTTATATGTGGGAGTCCTCTTGTCTTGTGGCTCCACATTGTGATTGACTTTTTTATTTGAATTGGTGTCTTTGTTTGATCCATCTTTCTTTGGGATCCATTTTAATTTCATTTGTCCACTTTTCCTTTTGTTTGATTCAATGGCCTTTGACATTTGACTTTGATCTTTTGATTTGTAAGACTTTTGTTTTTGTTGGTCCCAAAGGGGAGGTTGATTCATGATAGAATGATGGTTTATGGTGTGGGTGGAAGGGGTGTTGGCAACAATCTTATGACAAGGATTTCTTATGGACTCCATTTTGACATTTGTATCTGATAAGGTTGCCCCCAATATCGAGGAGGTACCACTGACATCGTTTGATTTGTTTTCTGAGGAATAACCAAGACCTTGATGTCTGTAATTTGCCTGAAGTTGTATTGGTTCTAGAATGCCTTGCTCGTGTATGCCTAGTCCTTTGCCTTGATATTGCATACTTTGACAGATTCTATTTGTGATGGGGTATTTATTTTTTTGAAAGTAAGATGCTAACCCATCATGATGTCTATGGACACTGTCACTTGTAATATTTTCATCTGCAAGAAAGCCTGCTCTGACAAAGATAGATGACCCTAGTTGATAAAGTGTCTTAGCTTCATTTTCATGTTGGACATATTCCTAATTGATAACTTTGGTCTGATCATGTGACATGTCAAGTTCAGATGATTTTGTTGGTGCTTCCAAAGAAATGTTGAAGCCATCATTATGGTCAGTGTCATAGAGTACAGTAAATTCAGCTATAGCTTGATCATTTTCAAATATGTCTATATTGGGATACTCTTGTGCTTGAGGAATATCGTCTATGTGTGTAATGGAGGAAAGTGTCTCATTTTGGAAACTGCCAATAGTTGAGGCCTGTATAGGATTGGAAAGTGTTTGATCATGAATGGCGTAAAGGTCAAGGAGTGGATCATTTTGGATTTCTTGGTCAATGGTAGGGTCTTGGTCAAGGATGGGGTTGTCATGGATTTGGACTTCTTGGTCAATGGTAGGGTCTTGTTCAAAGATGGGGTTGTCATGGATAGGTGTGTTTTGGATGTCATGATTGTCTTGAAGGACTCCCTGAATGGAGTTTAAGATAGGGTCATGGGATGGACTACCTTGTTCTTGACATGAGGGTGACATTATAAGGTTATGCTTTGGGCTTTCATTTTGACATGTATCCTCAAGTTTAGACAATGGGATTTGACTTTGGACTATGATAAATTTTCATGACTAGATGTGGCTTGTGAGGGGATGACTTGAAAAGGATTAATGACCAAAGGACTAGGATAGGACGTGGGAACTTGGACTGGACTATATCATAGGACTAGGATATGACATGGGTACTTGCATTGGACTAGTATGTGAAGGACTAGGGTATGACGTGGAGACTTGGACCGATATGACATGGAGTCTTGGACTGGATATGTCATGGAGTCTTGGAATGGATTAACTGTTGAAGGACAAGGATATGACATGGAGACTTCGACTGGATTGGTGTAAGGTTGATTGAAATAGGACATGGAGACTTGGACCAGATCGGTATGGTATGATGTGGGGACTTGACATGAGTTGGTAGATGGTTGATAAGGGATGCAGACTTGGACGGGATTAATAGGTGAAGGGTCAGAATATGACATGGAGGTTTGGAATGGACTAGTGGATAGTTGGTTTCCCTTGTCAAGGTTAGGATAAAGGTGATAAGTGGATGTTTGTTGTGAATTAATGGCAGGATTTGTGTCAAGTGACTATTGATTGTGAGGGTAGACAGATGGTGGCAAAGTATTTATGTCAAAGCCTTGTGGTAACTTAGCCCCTTCATCCAAAAGCATGGCTAGATACCTTTGAGGGTCACGTAAGATATATTTTTTTACAAAGGAGACTATGTTATGATTTTGCTCTATAGCTTCTATGTCTTTGAAATATACTCGTCCATTTTGGTCTCTTTGTATGAATGGTTGAAAAATGTTTTTTGATGAAGATTGCATGTTCATGTTGTGAAATGGATCAGAAAAGGTCCAATGTTTGACTTGTTTGTTTCTAGATGTTTGACTGTTGTTTGGTATGTTTCAGTATCCAGAAAACACTTGCAAGCATGATATTTTGATTGTAAGCAAGCACACATCAAAAAAACATGATCCTAGGTTAGGCCATGACAATATTCGCTAGATTCCACGTGGGTTTCCCCAACTGCATATCTATAGCGTGTGAATTCAGAAGCTTGGCTACACAGGCTCCCCCTTATAGTGCACTCTCTTCTCAGGCCAACCAAGCTTCCAACCCCCATGAAACTCCCATGGCGAGCTGATCACATCTACTACAAACTGCGAAAGTGTGGATGCCTTCACACCGACTGGTGCTATGCTAGCAAATAGAAGGATTTTGGCTTACTACACAAAAGTTTTTAGTTTGGGACCCCCGTTCGAGTGGCCATACATGGGGCAACAGATTAATCACCATTAAGGTGGCACTCCAGCCTGAAGAGGTTAAGCTCAACAAGGTTTAAGGGAGTACAACTCCGTTTGTATGACACATCCACACAAGCAACCTTAGGTTTTCCCTTAAGGTTTACATTTATATACCGGTCGGGGGTAGCTTGGCTTTAGCTCCATTTCCGGTTTGAGTTGCATTGGGGTGATGAAATCCCCAGGCAGGCCCAATTTGTAGAGTTGGTAACCATTTCTCTTACACCCAAGATCGCCCGAAAGCGCGAGGGGAGACGATACTCCGATATACCAAGTCAGGGTAATAAAAGATTAGAATGGGTTTGGTTTTCTGATCACTAGGTTTTCACCAAGTGAGAGCATACTCACCTACCATTTTACAAGCACATTCAGACATAGAAAACAAAGGTTCGTTTTAAATTGCACCAAAATAAAATGTGTACTATACTAATAAAAAAGCAAGCACATTATTTTGATGTTTGATCTTTGACAATCAAAACTACAACACAATACGTTAGTAGTTTTAGTGTTTGTCTTCAACTCACGAAAAGTAACCGCCAACAAGCTGCAAACCTTGATTAGTAACAAATAAATAAATAAATAAACATTAATGATAGCAGCAAAGTAAAACAGCGATAACTTGCTCAAAATTTAACAAAATTTTAAGTGGTAGATATCCATGGAAAGCTAAATGATAGACCTTCAAAACCCAGAAATGTTTTTCCATGATTCTGCACAAAAAAAACGTTATAGACAAAAGAAAAACGCAGGTTTTAAAAGCTAAATTAAAAAAATAGTGAATAGTAAAATAGCCATAACTTTCTCAAATATTAATGAAATTTCAAACCATTTGAAGTTCTGGAAAGCTGAGACCGAGATCTACAAAACTTAGAAAATGTTTTAAATGATTCTATTCACCCATTTTTTTGTGCTCAAAAGATGGTACTGGATAATGTTGCCCTCAGATTCGTCATTCGAGCAATCTAGAAATGCCTAAGTCCTACAACAAGTCTCGAAGGATTTGATGTCTAAATTCCTATGTCTAAAAGCTTATGTCTATGCCTAAAACAAATGCCAAAGTTGATCAAATGACTATATTAATGAATTAAAATTGTCTATGACAATAGATGTGAAAGTAAATAAATGCCTATAATAACTATGCAAAATGTTAGCATGTGTGTCTGTTTGAAAAATGAGAAGAAAATGGCATTTTATAGAAAATGCCATTTCAAATGGACAGACGAGATAAATTATTGATGAGAACCTAAAATGAGCGATCCAGATTAAACCTGAGAATCCCTAATTAGGGTTAGGGCAAAATCTTTAATCGAATGGTCAGGACAAAATCGGATCGACGGTGGAGAATAAATGAGCAAATTAATTAAAGAAATAAAGATTTTCGAAAAATCAAGAAGATAAGATTGCCTGATTTGCAAGATTCGAAAAATCAAAGAGATAAGATGTGGACTGAAAATTCGATTTGGAAAATCAAGAATCTGCCCGATTACTTGATTTTTGGAAGATTAGTTACTAATTTGAATTAAATTAATTCAAATTATGGATTTTATGAGACAATAAATAATCTTTTCCAGATTATTTATCAAAAAGGACGGACAGTTAAGATTATGATGACATTTTAAATAATTGATTTATTTAAAATGAGAGGAATATTAAATTGACAATTAAATAATTAAATTTAATTATTTAATTTAGAAGATAAGATTAATTAAATAAATAAATTAATCAATTCATTTAATTATGACAATTAGTGACATATTAAATAAATAAAACTTATTTATTTAATAATTAGGAAGAAATATATGACAAAGGGGAATTAAATAAATTAAGAAATTTATTTAATTAAGGGAAGACTTAGCCAATTAATGACGTATTTAATAAATAAATAGAATTTATTTATTTAATAATCATGAAGAATACAAAGACATGAATTAATTAAACAATTATAAATTATTTAACTAATAGTCGAATGTGGACCAAGGACATAATTAAATGTCATAATTATGCTAGGACGAAAGTGGTAAAAATGAAGCTTGTAGGCCTAGGTCATTTTTAGGTGTCTACACAAACAACACCAAAAATGTTTGTCTATGCTCTACGACTTTAGAGAAAGATTAACCTTCAACTTTTACAAGAGAGCTTGCAAGGACAATCTAGAGTTATACGTGATGTACTATTGTCAAAATCCAAGACTTTTCCAATGTTTTGAATACCTTAATTACACAACGGGAATCTAAACTCCAAGTCCAATATCGTTCCTTAGATACCTTAGAAGTCTAAACATTGTCGAAATGAACCTATACAAGTGGAAATTTTTAAACTAAACCTAGATCTAAACATTTCAAGGTGCCTAATCAATCAATATCCATCACATCTTTGTTTGTACAACCTAGTTTCATCTTTGGGATTTGTCATACTTTAATCATGAAACTATGTCATGGAATCAAATCAAACTTAGTCTAATCAATATAATTTTTCATTCTATTTGACTTAGTTGTAATCCTTGGCACTATTTCAAACTTAGATCAAAGCTTAGTCTAAATCATAACACTTGTATGCCCATCCAAATGATATCACAAAAGAAAAGACTCAAGGACAAGGAACCTGGAACACCCAACCTTGAAACGGAAAACATTGGAAACCCAAGTAGTGAAACTCTTGATATCGAAACACCCAACTTTGAAACAAAAAACATTGAAACTCCAAGTAGTGAACATCTCAATATCGAAACTCCCAACATTGAAAATCAACACATTGAAACTTAAAATAGTGAAATCCAAACCACCATGGCTAAAATAGATGAGGATCAATTGAATGCTTTAGCTCATCAAATGAAAATCCTTCAACAAAAAATCTAGGATATGTAAAGGGAAACAACCATAGAAAGACATTTGCTACCCCACATCTACCCTTCTCCATTTGACAGAAATCTGGACATGACACCTTGTCCCCCAACAACTACATCATCCAAGTTCAATGTCTTTGAATTTTTGCAAAATTTCAATAAGCCCAAATCTCATTCCTCAAACACAAATGATATTGAGCAATCTTACCAAGTCATGCATCCATCTTCATCTCCCACAAGTCAAAATAAATCTTAGAATTCTTTCACCCAAGTTAATGATTCCATCCAACCACCTTCTTTTATCATATCTTCTATATCCAATGATTCATGTCAGTCTCTCAGTTCAAATCATGCTATCATAGACCACTCTACACCTCAAGATCAAAGCATTCTTTCCACTTCATCCAATGAAACCAAAATTCCACAAGTTCTTCCAATATTTGACCAAGACCGAATCTCTCAAGAATTCTATGATGATCCCCTCCTCTCACTTTTCACCCATGGTGACTCCCTTCCATCTCAAGAGAAAAGCATCTTTCCAAGCCCTTCTTCCACCCCATCTAATGAATCCATATCATCTCATGATTTTATTGCATCCCAGGAGCATGATAATTCTTCCATCCTATCTAATGATGTCCTATCACTTGATGATCAAGATATGCTTTCTCATCAAGATCAAGATATGCTTCCATCTGAGGATATCCCTTGATTCCATGAGGATGTTCATCCTTCTCAAGATCAAGATATTCCTTCCATACCACCACATGATGATTCCACACCTAATGAAGAGCAAGCTACTTCATCTTCTACATCTCCTAATCCTCTTCCAAGTCAAGATCAAAGTGCCCCATCATCCCCATGTCTAGATCATATCACACCTATGCAAGCTATCCATGAACCCCACACCTACAAATTGGGATCCTCCACCTTCATCCACTTTGGTTTACTTCCAACACCTATCCTTTCATCCATATCACATCCTCCCAAAAATGGACTTGCATCTTGTTTCACAAACTATACATATCCCATTGGTAAATGAATGTGTCAAAGTATGAACTACAAAGGCAAAGGATTAGGCCTTCATAAACAAGGTATCCTACAACCCATTTTTGCTCAACAAAATCCATATTATCACGGCCTTGGTTATATGCCTAAGTATCCTAGTACTTCAGACCTTCCATCTATCTTAGGTCCTCATCCTCATCCACCAAACCTTCCATCTATCTTAGGTCCTCATCCTAGTTCATCAAACATTCCCTCTATCCTAGGTTCATATCCTATTCCTTAATAACAACAAAGGTACATATCCTTGATGCCCTTTCAAAATTCTACCACCAACAACTCATCCATGATACCTCCATACCATTCATCTCCATCCATCTCTCCTATTTCTCTTGGAATCAATTTTGGTGCCAAATGTCAAAAGCTTCCATATCAAAATTTGCATGTATCGAAGGATCAACATTTCTCCTTGAAGAGGCATGCAAAAATAAAATAAATTTTGATCCAAAATCAAAGGAAAAATCTAAAAGGACACAAAGGCCCATCAAAGCAAAAAGAAAAATTTCCAAGACCACAAAGGTCTATAAATCAAAGAGAAAAATCTCAAAGGCCACAATGGCCCACAAAGCAAATATCAAAGTCAAAAATCATGTGGATTCAAAAAATTCTCATAGAAGCAATGAAATCTAAATTGGCACCCAAATTTTCTAATCCAAAAGCTTCCTCCAATCTTCCATATAAAATCCTATCACCTTCCAAATCCATTTTTCCTCCATCACTTCATCACCCTTCAAGGTGTGTGCCAATGTTGATCTTTCCATCCTTTCCATCTATCCATCAACAAACCTTTCAACCTCCTATCCATTATCCCATCATACCCTAAATCTTCCGATGTTTAGGAGTCCAATTTCCCATTTCCATGGTTTATTAGAGCATGTATTCAAGAGATATTTGGTTGTGAAACTTGATTCTTAAGTCCTTCCTCCATCTCCCTATCATCCATATCCTATTTTCCATATTCCTCTTGCACTCTACACTTGGGGGGAAAGTTTCATCCATTTATCATTCCTTACATTTCCACCTTTGATCTTGACAAGGTTAAGGATTTTCTTGAACATCATATATCTTATCCTATACGCTCTATCCTTATCTTTTGTACCATATCTTTCATCCTATCCATATTCCATCATTATTATGAGATACGTCCCTTTTCTCATCTTTGGTCTTGATGAGGAATAGGAGAAAAATACTTGGGCCTTGTGTTAATATATTATCTAGTTGATCTTGATCATCCCATTCATTATCATTATCCTTGATTTCTTCTATTCCATACCTCCTAGCTTATCAAAACCCATGTCATCATGTTCCTTTGCAACCTTGAATCTTATCATGCAAATCACATTTGAGCCTAGTTGTAAAACATTATCCAATCATCATATCTTTTGTCAATCAATCATTATCAATCATCAATCTTATCATCATCATGTCTTATGGAATCAATCATTCCTAGAATCTTAATCAATCAACCATTATCATCTTTCGACAAGAGATATGTTGCTTGTGTGACATGTTTTGCAATGAATCTTTCATTTTGATCTATCATTTATCCATGGTTGCATTACCTCTTTTGTGGGGCATCTTGTTCCTTCAACTGGTCATATCATATCAAACTATCTTGGGCTACATGACTTGCATCCATCATGCTTCCATCTCTGCATCTGTCATGCTTCCATGTTCTCATCATAGCTTGATCTAGTGATTGTATCAAGGTACCCCCTAGCATTACTCGGCCCATTCTAAAAATTAGTTTGTCTTATCATATCACACTGGGGGCATGTCCTACATTGGATTGGATTCTTGTACATTCTCAAGGTCAGAAAATTGAAAATCCCAAAAACATTCAAAACAAATCAAAATCCCAAAAAAAATCAAAACATGTCAAAATCCAAAAATAGGTCAAAAAGTCAAAAACATAGTCATTTTTTGAACTACATCATCTCTAAGCTTTGAACATAGGCAAGGGTGATCTTTGATTATCCCTTGAGACATTTGAGTTAGTCTTTTGGGTGTCTGCTATGTTCATATTTTCATCTTGTAAATCTTGGTCGTGTTGTCAATCAAACTACGTGATCTTTGCATGTATAACATAGGCAAGGCTAATCTATTGATCAGCCCCTGAGGCCCCTAGGATAGGTCTTTAGGTTAGGTCTTGGTCATCATGGTCATGTCTCACCATGGACTAGGGGAAAAATCCTACACTCACTGGGGGAAAATAAACTTTGAGCTTGAACCAACAGGAAAACAGTCGTTAGACTAAAGTTACAAACACAAACTTCAAATGGATGATGATCTTTCTTAATCAAGGGTTTATCACATTAAACATGAAAGTTCAATTTGTTCTACTTTTATTTTGATATCATATCTCTCGAGTCCTCAATGATGTATCGAACTAGAGGAGCAAGGAAGAAGTATGATTTTTCTTTGTTTGTTGTCTATGAGTTTATCATTATTACTATACAAGTTGTCATGAGATGTGCGCTAGAAAGTATCACTGATTACATTCTAAATTTGCATATGAAAAAGATTAACTCTTTCCTATTTATGCAAGCAATGCTCAGGTCATCTCGGTTTAATTATACTTATATGCTTGTGTTAACTTGCAATTTTAAAACATCATGGAAGTAGTACTCAAGTCATCTTGGTCTAACATATGACATTGATGCTTGTACTCACTTTCAACATTTTAAAGGCCCAATGATGATAAAAAGCACGACAAATTGGTTAATATAAATGACAACTTTTGAAAATGAGATTTGCATAGTTAAGTTAGATTGTATTCATGTTAGTATTGCATGTGTATTTATGGGGTTTTTCAATGCTAAAACAATTTCACAATGGTGTCATCTCTATTATTAATAGATTGAGTACACTAGAAATTAACTAAAAAAAGAAAACATCATTCTCATTTAGTTGCACATTAGTTGCATCATCATTTGCATATATTAGAAAACATTCTAATTTCATCTACATCCATACATTCCATCATGATATTTGCATCAGAAAATACAAAAGAAAGAACATACATTGCATATCATTTTCAACATCATGTCATCCACTACGCTTAAATAACTGAGTCTCTTCAAATTTCCAAGAAAGTTGGGAAATATGTCAGAGTTATGAATCTTAAAAGATCAATCTACTGCAATCTTCCCATCTTTTGGAAGTTGGACAGACTCACTTATTCAAGCTTAAGGCCATGAACATTTAAAGTCATGCATCATAAAATCACATCACATTGCATAATCATTATCATCACATAGAAATTAAATAAATTCACAACATTTCATATCATAATAGGGAAATCAAATGCATCATAATCACCGTTGCATATCATATATCATAAAAAATGTCATAAATTTCCACGTGTACAAGGATATCCAAAAAGTAGGATGAGATACATCAAAATCCAAAAAGGTATTGTATCATGGGAATCACATCCTTAATATCACAAAAAGGTGTATACACAATGTCCAAGGAACATCACAAAATGCTAGGTCGAGCTCCCACCAGATGTTGTTGCTCTCATGGAACTAGTACCACCTCTACCCGATGTAGCTGCCCCTGGATCTCTCCTATCTCCAGGAAATGACTATGTGACACCCATGCTAGTAGTTTGAGAATGAGATCTGAGAGAACAAGATTGTACAAAACTCTCTCGTTGCTTAGGAGGAACCAACTCATGATATTTACCTCTGTAAAATTGCAACTCCTGGGAAATGTGTCAGATCTCTTTGAAGAAATCCGTTGTACCTACAGATGGTGCCATTTTTTGTATCCTCTAAGCAATGGCCTCAGCCTACTCTGTCCAGTGTCTGAAAGCATCCCTCTCTGACGTAAGTATGATTATCTGTGCCTGCAACTACTGTATCTTCTGCCTATCTGTCCTCAAAATATCAATCTGTGTGATCATTGGAATGGATGCTTCATGTGCTCCTATGTGCGTATGTGAAAATATCATTACTGAGTAGAGTGTGAAGAATATTTTGTGAAGTGTGATGAAGTGTTGAGCTTAATTGGAACTGTAATCAGGCTTCAGCAGAAGCTATTTTATCAATTCATACCCTCTGGATTTTTAATCCAATTTTTTTGGGTAGTGAGTCCCTTTTGTAATTGAGCAGTGAGCTTTAGGTAGTGTGCCTAAATGTCTGTGCATTCCTCTAATTTTTCTTCATTATACTTTTAGCAAGGTATAATCTTGTGGACTAACATGCACTGTGGTTTTTCCCCTAACAAGGTTTCCACGAAAAATAAAATTTTGGTGTTACTTGTCTCTCTGATGTGTTAAATTTTGCTTATGGTTAATTGTTCATTCATTTGTTCTAAGATTAAGGATAAGCTAAGTTAGAAAAAGTTTAAATTTTTGTGACAACTAATTCACCCCCCCCCCTCTCAGTTGTCTGTCCTTTTTTTTCCAACACTAAATAGGGGGTTTGATTATGCAACCTACCTTGAAAATGAGATACACAAAGAGTTGATGGAATTGGAGGGGAAGCACCCTCTAGGTTTCAAACACTATTCTCTATTAATGCACATGATCTTGTGGATGGGTCCTGAGGCATGTAATTTTTTTATGAGATTAAGAGAAGTTGATGAAGAAAGGAATGAATTGCGTATGCAGATGTGGATGCACATATGGGATCAAAATTGCACTGATTCTAAATATCTTGCATTCTATAATGATTTCAAATATGGTGTAATGGAAATTTTAGCTAGAAGTGTTTCTATAATATTTCTAGGGTTATCAAAGAGATCTTGAGGCCTAAATAATTTAGTGAGAACACCAAAGAGGATCACAATTGGGGTGACTAGTTTTTTCATTCTAATTGCACTTCTATAAGAGTCTATGGTGCAAGGGTTCCACCCCATTTTCTGCCCCTCTATATTTTTGAATGATTGTAATTCATGAAAATAATATGGAAACTAGATGCTATGCACAAAAAACATTTTGGGGATGCTAGGAAAGAATTTTTTATAACCCCACAATGGTCTTTTGGTTATTTCATTGCTACTGCAAAGGAGGGATATGATAAGTTTGGTATCATGTTGAATAACCTTAGGATGTCAGTGGATGAGTTGAGATATTTTGACTCAGAGGAATTTGTGGACAAGGAAAGGAAGAATAAAGGTAGATCTGGATTTTCACATCATTTCCTTTATATAGATGATGTGATTAGAAACTTTCCTTTTGATGTTGTAGTAGTGACAAGGAAGAAAGAATAGAAAAACATTTGTAGCCTTAAGGAGAAAATCATGAAGAATAATCCATTCTATGTAAGCCCTTATGATGAGATCAAGGATCTCTATAAGCAGGCTATGCTTAAGATAGAATAATATCAAAATGGTGACTTCCAAGAAAACGTTAAGAAAGCAAAAAGACAAGCAATGGTAATTGTGTACACCTAAAAATGGTCATCGCATTCAATTAATTAAATACAACCTATTTGATTAATGCTTCGACTACATATAAATAAGGTCTTACTTTATTTATATTGTTCACTTTCCTTTTAATTCTCCTAATTCACATTCTTGTAATTTAAATAAACATAAAAACCCTAAATGTGTTTATTTAATTAATCTTCCCTAATCTTGATTAAGAATTAGAGCACATTTCTACAAATTTTTTATGTGCCACCTCATAAAGGTCACAGGAAAAATAAATAAGCCTAATTATTAACTAGAATTATCCTCACACTTCCACCAATAAGAAAAGGAACATGACTTTATTCCCCCACACTTCCAACAAATTTGGAGAACATGGGTCTTTGTTTCACGCATTTGGAATCTCATAAATTTGGCATGCTTCCAATTGATCAAGGGGATTCTCTTCACACACATGGCATGTTTCCCTTGGTCAAGGGGAACACATCATGATTTCTTTCATCTCCACCATCTATCTTGTATCCTTTGAATCTAAACCGTTGATAGGTGCCACCTCATGAAGTGCTTGCAAAACTCTATAAATACACCCCTCATCCTTTGCATTATCATCCACCTTTTGAGTAATGTTATAATGCTATTTTGAAATACAATTTGGAATAGTGTTATAATGCCATTTTCCATCCACACTTTGAGTATTGTTACGATGCAGGTTTCTCATAGGAGCTTGGAGCTTTCATGGAGTCTTATACTTAGCTTGCATATCATATGTTACTTTGCATTCTCAGCTTAGATTAATTAATTGCTTCATAGTTACATTTTATCATCTCCATTGCATCATAGTTACATTTTAGGTTAGTTTGTTTTATGTTTGCATTTGAGCATATGCATAATCATAGATAGCTCATTATAGTTGCATATCATCTCACTCATATCCACTTGTTCATCCATCACCAACATCATTCTTCGTTTATCGTTGCATTCATCATCAATTCCATCATCTTGTTTCATTTAGGAGCATACCACTAATCATTCCAACACATATTTGCATGCCATTAATCCTTCCACCACCCATTTGCACATAGAAATCATCTTAGCTTGCATATTAAGCATCAAATCTCATTTTCTAGGTAGTGATTTTAACAACCTTTGTGCTCATAGAAATCTTAGGGCCAAACGGTTTAATAAATCCCTAGAATTAGAGAACAATGATACATATTTGAAAGGTTTGATTGTATTATGAAATGGATTAGTTTTACTTGCTTCAAACTTTGAATGTAAACCGTCTTATTAAGGTTTGTGTTGACATTAGAATAAATCACTCTACACATTTCGACACACGCAGAGTAATTAGTGAGAAAAATTCTCCCAACTCAGTTAGAGGCTTGAGGCACTTAAGAACAACCCTTGGAAATTAGTGAAGGGTTGGTAACCATCCCATTAGTTGAATATTCAATGATAGACTAGGTTGGAGAGGAGCGGTTTGCTAAGCATATGCCTAGTGAGCAAGAGGCGGAACATAGATTCCCCTCCCCTAAAATAAGAGATTCTTTTGATCCTTATATGTTGAAGAATAGAATTGTTAAATGGGAGTATGATGAAGATGTGGATGATGATGTTAGGTGAAAGCATGTAAAGAATTTACGTCCAATGACACTTTTTTTAAATCCAAAGAATTCAAGGAATTTGTTAATCCAAATTAAGAGTAAAGACATAAAGAAAATTGGGGATGTAAAAGCTAGTGTGGATACCTCATTGCAAGAGGAGGTAGAGAAAAAAGAAGAAGAAAATATCATGGATGAGATTGGAGCAATCACTCCAGTTAAAGCTAGGAAACATGTCAAAGATAGTGGTATAATGCTATTGCTAGGATGGGATCTCACATCGTCTATTGCACTAGATGCAATCAAAAATGGTCCCAGATCTCACTTATCACAGGAACATTTTGACAATAAAGTGCTTAGATAAGGTTTTAGTCCCAAATTGCACATCCTTGGAATTTGGTCAATGGAACCTAATACAAGGAAACCTAAAGTGGTCAAGTAAGTGGAAGAAGTTCTTGGTGCTATTTTAATAAAGAGAGCTATAGATATCACCCCCACCCAAGCTGCACAACTAACAATCCATGCTACAATGTTGAGTGTAGATACTACACAAATATCTCAAGGGAGATATGACAATTTTTTGGATAATTAACACTCTCCTTGATGAGTATAACAAGATGAAGGCCATTGCACAATCAATCCCATCACAAAAGACCTTGCCATCTCCATCTTCCTCTAAGATATCATTTACAAGGAAGGGAGACTCTATCATTGAGAATTAGTAGGCTAAAAGAGGAATTGAAGATGGAAAAGGAAAATGTCAAAAATGCCAAGGAGGTGACATCAAATGTTGCAAAGGGAATATTTGAACATGTCTTAGGGAATAAGGTCTCCAAGCTTGTGCACAAATTATAAAATGTTTGGCAAGTGTATAAGAGCATTCATGAGGCTCACAAAAGGTATACTCAAGTGCAAAGTTCTTTTTAGAATGATTGGAGCAAGTGGAGTGCTAGAGCTTGTGCCCTCAAGGAGATAATACAAAATATGAAGGATGATGCTAAGGCTCCTACAAATATACTAGAGTTGATAAAGGAAATTGATCTATTAGGGGAGATTTCAACATTTCATGGTAAGCTAGGTGTGCAGCTCTAGGCTAAGTTGAAGATGTTCAAAGATATAGAGGAATGTGGAATGCCTAAGATGCTAAATGAAGAAGGAGAGTAGAAAGAGTTTGACACATGGAAAGAAGAGATAGAAATTATGCCCCCCACTGCCAAGGAAGCTATAACTCTTAGTGATTATATAATTTTAAATACTTTTTTGGATGACTTGACAAGGGAGGAGGTAAATATGGATATATTTGTTGAAGAGGTCAGAATACTGATATATGTCGGGTATAATTTGCATAATTCTAAAGTGTAGAAATTTTTGGACACTCAATGGCCCATCGAGGAGGAGTATAATACATGGCTTTGAAAATTTATAGATTAAGCTTTAGATCAAGTATTGATAAAATTATCTCCTCTTGGTCTAAAAGTGATGACATTTGATGTTGAAGTGGAAAGTGTAGTGACCTTTTCTCTTTTCTATGATTTATGTCCTAAGATTTTGGAGCACACGAGCAGAATGTTACAATGATGAATTGATGCATTTTGGAAGGTGGGACAAATCTTCATTGACAAATGCAAATAGTTTTGTCCCATACGAGTTTTCCCTCCTTTGAATTGTAAATGTAATTGCATTGGAGAATATGTTTTGTAGAGGTCAAATGAGAATGGGACATGTTTACATTTTGGGTCAAAGCTTGTTTTTCTCCTTTGTTTCTATAAGAAGAAATTCAATGCCAAATGCATGGGGTTGTTGATTGATCAGAGAATAATTTTTTGATAGATAATATAGAGAACAATCTAAAGTTTTTTTCTAGGATTTTGAGTCTTTTGATATGAAATTTTAATTTTTGATAATAGTACTGGAATTTTGAATATAGAAGATAGTGAAAATTCAAAGCCATTTTCTCTCTTGGTGTATTCATTATATGAGCTATTAATAAAATGATCAAGGGTTATTTTGTTAATCTTCATTGTGTTCCAATGAATGTATGGTTATATCTTTTTTTATTTCAAAGAATTAATTAAATTGCTTGGATGAAGCCATAAGTTCATGCAATTTATCTATTAGGATCTTTATAAGATGTTTTGGGTTAGAATACTATGGTATAATGTTTTAATGTAGTATTTTAGAAGCTTGATGATGCTAAGCACTTAGCTATTATCCAATTGTATTAGTGTTGATATTGACTCCTTTCCCTACGTTAAGGCACTACTCTAGGTTTTTTGTTTTGTGATGTAGTTTTTTGGATCATTCATTAGCTATATAAATTCATAACTAAACTTTATATTGAGTTGAAATTGATAATATTTCATGTCAAGTTAATCATTCTCTGCTCTAGATGTCTAAATGTGTAAATAATTTGCCAAATTCGTGAAGGATTTCATTTATTGAGATTAAGTTGTGAGAATGCATATGTTATTTTCAATGTACTTAGTTATTAGGTGTATGAATCGATAAGTTTGGGATCACCCTCCTAGGTTTTGTAGAGCCCAAAGTGTAGAGGGAAAACATTATTTCTTTCACTTGTTCATTGGCTAATCCCATTAGGTTTCCAAGCATTAGAAATGGAAATTCCATAGGCTTCTTTGAAGATCAACTTGGTTCTTGAAAACTGACCAATAGAGAGATAGAGAGGGAGAAGTAGAGAGAGAAAATGGTGAGGTAGATAGTAGAGAGGGAAGGAGAGATTGAGAGAGAAATATGAGGGGATAGAGAGAAACAGTGAGGGAAGGAGGGAGTGAGAGGTAGAGATGGAGAGACAAAGATGGAGAGAAAGAGAAATATAGAGAGAATGAGGAAGGTTGGGATATTGAGAGAGAGGGAGATAGGGAAGGAGGGAGGGAGGGATAAAAATGGAGAGATAGAAGGGGGAAGAGGGAGGGAGAAGTAGAGTGAGGGGGAGGGAGGGAGAGATAGGGAGGGAGAGAGGTAGATATGGATAGAAGGAGATAGAGAAAATTATATTGATAAGGAGAGATAGAGAGGGAGATGTATAGAGAGAATGGTGAGATAGAGAGTAGAGAGGGAAGGAGGGAGAGAGGTAGATATGGATAGAGGGAGATAGAGAAAATTATATTGATAAGGAGAGATAGAGAGGGAGAAGTATAGAGAGTAGAGAGGGAAGGAGAGAAATATGGGGGAGGGAGATAGAGAGAGAGGGAAGGAGGAAGGTTGGGAGATTAAGAGAGAGGGAGAGAGAGAGAGAGAGGTAAAAGGAATTGATATGTGGATGTGGAGAGAGAGATAGAGAGAAGTATATAGGGAAGGAGAGATAGAGAGGAGGAGGGAGGGAGAAGTAGAGAGGAGAGGGAGAGAGGGAGAGAGAGAGAGAGAGAGAGAGGAGGAAGGGAATGAAGAAGATAGGGAGGGAGGAAGGGAATGAAGAAGATAGGGAGGAGGATTGAGATGAAGATATTGAGAGAGATAGGGGAGAGAGTGAGAAAGAGAGAATGGTGAAATAGAGAATAGAGAGGGAAGGAGAGAGTGATGGAGAGCAATATGCGGGAGGGAAAGAGTGGTTGGGAGATTGAGAGAGATGGAATGAGGGAGGAGGAGGTAGAGATTGGGAGATAGAGAGATAGAAATAAGTATATAGGGAAGGAGAGATAGAGAGGGGGGAGGGAGGATAAGTAAAGAGAGGGAGATGTAGGGAGGGAGAGAGGTGAGATAGATAGATAAGGGAGGGATAGAGAAGTGAGATAGAGAGAATGAATGATAGAGGGGGAAGGAGGAAGATGGAAAAGTTTGGGAGAGACATGAGGGAGGGTGAGAAAGAGGTAGAGAGGATAGGTTAGATAGAGAGAAGCATAGAGGGAATGGATGGGAGAGAGAGAGAGAGAGAGAGAGAGAGAGAGAGAGAGAGAGAGAGAGAGAGAGAGAGAGAGATGAGGGAGGGAGGGAGGGAGGGAGATAGAGCGGGGGGGAAAGGTTAGATAGAGTAAAGTAGAGAGAGAAGGTGGGTGGGAGGAAGGAAGAGAGTGAGGGAAGAAGATAGAGAAAATTAGAGAGGGGAGGAGGGAGAGAGATAGAGAGTAGTATAGAGGGAAGGAGATAGAGACAAAGATAGAGAGAATAGTGAGATAAAGAGAAGTAGAGAGGGATGGAGAGAGTGTGAGAGAGAGGTCTAGAGCATAAGAGTTAAACAATTAGTGAGATAGAGAGAAAGATGCTACAACTTGTTGATTATTGAAATTTTATGAAGTCTAAAAATTATAAGATCTTCCACTAATATTGGTATTGTGTGATAGTTTAAAGGTGACATTGTTCTTTCCACCAAGGTTAAAACCCCATCAGGGTGGTATTGTTGAGTGGTTGTATTGGGGATGAGGTCCCCCATTTGTGACCTCACAGGTTCATAGCTTTAGGTCAAAAGTGTTTACCCCTTGAATAAAAAAATTATAAGATCTTCCAAACACTAAAATTCACATTATAACTCCTAGAGATCCAAAACCACTCTCAAACATCCTGAAACTATATAAATGAAATATAACTTAAAGTATAAGAAAATAAATTTCCATATGTAAATTTCAACTTAAATTTTTATTTCATCTATATAGTTTCACTGAAAGATAAGGAAAAGAAAGAGAAAAAAATAGATTTTTTTTTAATGCAAATCAAAATACAAGTGCATTGTAACATGTTTGTTTTTTGTGAAATTCAAACCATAAACACAAACATGTTATAATACACTCACATTTTGGCCTTGTAATGACTGACCTAGTCTCAATCACTACCAACCCATAATGCAAGTGTATTTTTTCATAACACGCACATGTTTTCACTATTTTGGGACCAAAAAGTGGAGTGGCCACTTTTTGACCCTATGTTTGTGCACTTATCCATTACAAGGATGAAGTACTTGTTGATGCTTTTCATTATAGATAAGTTATATGGTTTTTGGTATTCCTTATTTGTACATGACAAATTTTACTTACTTTTGAATAAATATTCTATACAATATTTGGCTAAATGGCAAGAATTTTTTTATGAATTTCATATATTGGTACATAAATGATGTAATTTCTAGTACCTCAACATCTAGGAGGCTAATAAATGCTTATGGAAGGTTTGATTCCCTAATAAAATTAAGACTTATGTGATTAAAGAGGTTGTTATTGGGATTATTGTAAATCCTCAAACTAAAGTATAATGGTGAGATAAGAAACAATAGATGTAATAATGTTCATGGTTGTCACAAGAGATAAAATATGTAACTTTGTGAAAGAGGTTAGACATGAGGTCAAGGTGATAATTTCAATCATGTGGACATTTACCTTTCATGCTTATTGTCATGTTGCAAGTATTAGTCAATGGGAAAGTTCTATTTTTGGTTCATGCTTGGTTGGATAATTATTTCCCTTGGTTTTATTGTTATAAGTCATGTTACAAGTACTCCTAATGGAATAATGGGGATTATAGTTCATCATTATCTATTTTGTTAAGATTTTGGGGACTAAAATCTCCCTAATTAGGGATTCATGACTCAAATATTTGGTCTCAAATTCAAATGGACCATTGATTTCATTGAAAGGAAGGCATGATAATAGAAATGATTCCTACTCTTACCTCCAAATCTCAAACCAAATATATTCTTGATAAAATGAAATATAACAATATAGCTCCAAGTTCAAGTCTCCACACAAGTTAATACCAATAATGAATCTAGATTATTTATAGCAACATAATAATACTAGAAAAACTATCCTATATGAAACATCCATATCTAGAACCTAATAAATAAAAGGAGGAAAACCCATAAATTATTTATAATTTTATAAAATAATGAACCAATTAAAATGGTACCCAAACGAAGGACCCAAATTCCAACACCATATCCTATTATGGTTCAACATGTCATTTTTATCAAATGCTCTTATATTATCATAATCCATCATAACTCTATCATAGCCAACACAACAAATTGGGTGCTCCACTTTAGTTGCACCATCTCTAGTAAAAGGAGTTCTATTACACATTAGAATATGCATCATAATTTGGTCAAAAATTCATGTCAATAATATATAAATCCCCTCTTACATGATCTTATGTGTATAATAAATACTCTTGCATTCGCTTGCATTGTCATAGGTTCTCTTAGATATCTTACATAACAAGAGATTCTCTTACACACATTATACTAAAGCATACACATGGAAAAATGGTTGCCATAGTGGGGAACCATTTTCCATGAGGGTTCACAAATAATTATGAAATGAATTATAATAAATAAACCATTAGGATTGTAAGGTTTATGGTGCACCTATCCAAACAATCATTTCATTTCTACTTATTGAATTTTCATTGAAAATTGATTTGAGTAAAAAACTCAAACTCCAATCTCAAACCAATTGTATTCCCAATAATTTAAAATATAAAAATATTGTTCTAATATCAATCCTTCACAAAAGTTTAGATTGTATGGGAAAAAAAGGTTTTGAAGGGACTTGAAACCCTTTACAACTTTAGGAACAAATTTTTTCTCAAAATATACTACACTAACCTATCAACAACAACCCAAAACCACAGAAATAACAAATTTTGCTCCAAAGATATATCACTAAACTATTAGCAACAACCAACAGTTAAAAAGTAGCAAAATAATAGGAAATAAATCAAAACTCAGCAATAGAAGAACAAACAAAAATAGACAACATGACACTACTTCATACTTCTTAAGGTGTTGGCCACCTCAAGTTCCTAGTTACTATGGATCCTGATCATGTCCAAAAATTTCTTTTTCTCATCCTCAAAGGATTTCCTCCAATCACCCAACCCTCTACTAGTAGGGCCTTTACCACCATCCTTTGCACCTTTTTCTCCTTTACCTTTAGCCACTTGTTCCTTCTCCATCAACTAAAAAAAATACAATTTGTCCTCTCTAAGCTCACTAATCTTGTGAAATAGGACCTCCAAAGAATCTGCACTATTCTTCACAGAAATATGATAGGAATGGAGATGTTTTTTGATATCTGCATTGGTATCCATTACTTTGGCTTCTAAATTAGCTAGGTTTTTCTCATGCAGGGACTTGAAATCAGTGAATGGACAATCAAGATCAACAATTCTTTCAATCCTTCACAAAATTTATTACTGATAGGGTGGGTACAAAAAGATGGGGATCCAATTTGTGGCTAGATTTTTTTTTTGAAAGCTCATAACCTGAGCACGTTATAACACACTTGTGTTATTCCTTGGTGTGCCAAGCTTAAGACTCGGCCACAACAAGCCCATAACGGGAGTGCGTTATAATGCACTAGTGTTATAACATGCTCGTGTTATGAGGTATTAAAAGAAGAAAAAAAGTAATTCAAAATCACTTTCATTGTGACTATTTTTTTGTGCCTGTGGCCAAAACCCTTCATTTCTATGCTTGCATTCTAGGAGGAGCCATCTAGCAATTTTTTTCATCAAATTGTTGTTTTCTCACCAAGATGTTACCATGTCAATGAGGAGGTCTAAGAGGTAAGGATTGTTTTTTTGTTGTTGTGAATTTGTTAGTTTTAGGTTGTTTTTAATTTATTTTTTGAATTTGTAGAAGACGTTAATGAACCTACAAACCCTCCTCCAAATACCCAACAAGCACAACAACAACAATATCAACAAAATCCTCAATTTGAACAACCACAACAACAATCTCCTCCACCAATCCCTCAACATCCTCCTGGAACTCAACAAAAATGAGTGAAATTAAAAACAATAAAAAATAAATCAAGGAGTTAATCATGAGGTTGAACAATCCAAATGATTCAACCATGCAAAGAAAGACCCTTGCAACTTCACTCAAAGAAATGTTAAAACATGTAGATTCAATCAACAAACAATTAACTACTTGGCAAGATAGGAGGCAGGTGGCTAGAGATTATTACCAGGATAAACTATCATATAAAGATGTAAAAGATCAAAAAATTACAAAATTAGATTTTTGCTCATTATTCATTGACCCACACAAAAATTTAAATCTTACCCTCAATGTGTAGAGGTTTCCTATCCATTGGTGCCACCACCAACAACTTAGGAACTATTTTTGAGATAGGTGGTACATGGTTTTTGATTACCTACCATGCAACAATTTCAAAGTCACAATATTTCTTAAGAAAACAATACTATGAGTTCATCGTAAACAAAATCCTAAATTATTTTGATATGAGGGACTTCCAGGGGAGAGGTGGGAGGTCAGCTCAAGATAGACCTGGTGCACAACAGGATCCTATGAGGCAAGTGAGACGACCTCTCACTAGGCTACCTCATGAGCACATCGTTATCCCTTCCATTGTGAAGGAGAGTGTTGAGGTAAAGATATTGCAGGCCATCAGCTCTTTGACCCAGAGTGTCATCTAGCATGCCAGCCCTATACTATAGTGTCATCTAGGGGAGTCTTCAAGTGGTGATCTTTGACCACATTTGTATCAGGCTTGCAGGACGACTTGTTCATATAACCCCACCGACACTCATGAGGGTGCTACGTATGATACGTCTACAAATATGGAGATGACATTTTGAATGAGGTCCTCTGACATTGATTCTTAGGTAAATGTTAGCATGTTCATTGAATTTAATTTATTAAATTTCAATTTTGAAATGCAAGATTAACTAATTTAGTTTTATGATTTTAATAAAATTTTAGGGTCACAGTGTTGATTTTGGATACGCTGGCCCTAAACTCACTTATTTCTCCACTGCATCTACCGTTGAGGTATGTAACTAGTAAACAATTATAAATTTATTACATGTTAATAGCATTTTTTTTATGAATGGTATTCTAATATGTGATTTTGGATGTTGAATAGCTCCCAGTGTCAGTGGATTTAGACAAACCTACACGTAGGTAATAGAATAAAGATTTTAACTAATGAATTGTACTTAATAGATTTGTGTAGTTTATATTCAAATCATTGATTAAGTTGCATTTCACATCTTTCAAACTCAAATCATTACTTCACATTCCATAACTAATAACTAGATGTTGATAGATGACAAAATTTCAACGACAATATAGTTGTTAGAAAGTCAATAGAAGAAGTGATGCACATACTTCACATAACATAAATAATAAGTAGGAGAAACTTCCAATTGCATTTTCTTGTCATGGCATTCCATGAGACCACTTTTTACTGAGGCATCTTTTCAAATAGTTCTAATAGGCTAGGGTTGGATGAGGCAATCACTGTCCCATGCTCTGAGTCCTTGCTCCTAAGAACTCCTAGGTGTCTCTTTCACCTTGTCCTAGTGGTCCCACCTCAAGTTAAGGTGCCACTGCTCCTATTGACCAACCCCACTATCAACATGCTTTCCTTCTACCAAGTCAACCTTGGTGCTTTGCCACATATTCACCATTGACCCTTACTCTTCCTTAAAGTCCAAATATCCTCAACCTTCTGCTAGATTCTTGCAGGGGTTTTAAGGTGTTGTAACAGATTCAAAATAGCCTATCTAGGGTCCTTATGCAATCACAAGTTTCCAATTTCCCATCGCTTTCACAAAATGCATTCCGAGGGTTTGACAAGGCTATAAGCCTAGAGCCCTAATTAGGCCTCTAAACAAAGACAAATTGCTATTTTCTCCTAAACCCACCAAAAGACCTAGGTTCTTTTCTTGGAATTGGTGGTTCCTATTCCCTCACCTTGAATATTTTTAGGGTTTTGGAATAGCACTGCCCGTACACTGCTCAAACACAAAAATGGTTAAAACCCTAGGCTTTTCAAGCTCTTCAATGTTGTTTTCAGACTGTCAAGAATTTCTCACTCTAGATGAGTTTTTATAACCTCCTCCTAAGCTCCAAGCATTGCTAAGACCCTCAAGAAAATTCACAAGAAATAATTTCTCAAAAGTCTCACCTCCCCTACAAGATATGAGACTTTTTCTCACTGCCTTCCCTAGCTGGACCCTGCCTAGCTCACCTAGGGAAAAGCTTTGCTAGCACCTCTAGAACTTCCACAAACCCTACAAGCTAAAATATTTACACTAAGGGAGCCTAGACACTATTCCCAAAGGGTCGTACAATTTGTACGGTGGGAAAGTGCTCTAGAGCTCCATTCTTCAAAACTACCTGTTACAGGCCAAAAAAAGACAGTGGACAAACTATTTAAAAATAAAATAAGAAAATGATTTACAAAGACAAAAATATAGCACACTAAGCTAGAAAAATATTAATACTACATACTACAAATGAAATGATAGCAGAGTTACTCCATTAAAGCTCAATATGAATGCAAAACACAGAAAACTGTCTTTTACAACACTATTTCCGTCAACTTTACAAAATGTCACTCAACAATAATACCTCCAACCCTATCTCATGGTTGAATCATGCCTTAAATAGGCCTTCAAAACAATTGAGCTGCTTGGGTCAAGCCTTTGGATGACCTAATGGTAAGTGTTATAAAACACACTGTGTTTTCTAACCCTTTGCCAACTTTTGACAACTTAGAAAAATGATGTTGTAAAACTATTTAACACTTGTAAAATTCTTTCCCAAAGATCAAAAACATCCCCAAGCTCAAAAAAAATGGTCCACATGACCTTATGAAAACAAAAACAAAATTTAACCTTCTAGGTTTCTTCTTTACCTAAGAAACTGCATGTTGTTCCTAAGGTGCTCCTGCACCATTCTCCCCCTCTCAGCTCAAACACTAAGGATTGGAAGGAGAGATCACTGACAGGTCAATGCCCTGCTTTTTGAATTCAACTTCATCCACCCAAGTAGCCTCAAATTCATGCTTGTTCTTCCACTTGATGAGGTGTTCCATGTACACCCTGTGTCTTGTGGCCTTCTTCACCTTTGACTCCAAGATCTTCTCTGCCTGAGGCTTGTCCTGAGTAGGTAAAGACATGTTGCTGATGTCCTTGAAGATCTCCTTACTGTTGTGATTCAAATCCTTGACTGTCCCCTTATACTTGATCAAATCAGCAACATTGAATACTGGTGAGATTCCTAGATCAGTAGGTAACTCCACCTTGTATACATTTTCCCCATACTTGGCCAATATCTTGCAGGGACCCACTCTCTTCATCTGCAACTTGGTGGACATTCCCTTCTACAACCTTGACTTGTTAAGGTGGACCATAACATAGTCCCCCACTTGAAATTGCACATCTTTCCTTGACATATCTGCCTTCTCCTTCACTTTTTGTGTAGCCTCAATAATAGTCCTCTTGACCTACTCCTAGATCTCCTTCATGGTCTGACTGAAGTCCTCTGCATGTCCACTTCTATTCTCCATAGATCCAAGGTCTCTGAGCTCACAAATTCCTCTTGGGTGCATTCCATACACAACTTCAAAAGGACTCTTTCTTGTAGTTCTATTCATACTATCATTGTAAGCATACTCAGCTTGTGAGATAACCATATCCCATGTCTATCCATATTCTTTAGTTAAGCACCTTAAAAGATTACCTAACACTTTATTAACCACCTCTGTTTGACCATCAGTCTAAGGATGGTAAGCTGATCCAAATGACAGATTTGTACCCAATCTATTCCATAGAGTCTTCCAAAAGTGACTCATGAACTTCACATCTCTATCAGAAACAATGCTCAAAGGTAGCCCATGGATCCTAACAACTTCTTTGAAGAAAAGATGAGCTATGTAGCTAGCATCATGAGTAGTTTTGCAGGGAATAAAATGACTCATCTTGCTAAATCTTTCTACCACAACATAAACACTGTCAAAACCAATCTTGGTCTTAGGAAGGCCTACCACAAAATCCATGCTCACACACTCCCATGGTCTGTTAGGAATAGGTAGGGGTTGATATAAACCAACATTACTAGCTCCTCCCTTAGCTTTCATACACACAACACATTGTTCCACATACCTTCTAACATCTCTTGCCAACTTAGGCCAATAATAGAATCTTTGTACTAGCTCTAAGGTCTTATTTATTCCAAAATGCCCACTAAGACTACCATTATGCTTTTCCTGAATTAGATTTTCCCTCATTGACCCTCTTGGAACACATAACTGATTTCCCTTAAACAACAACCCACTTTGCAAGGTATACTCAGAATATTGGCTATGGAAATGGTTCTCAAAGTTAGAACATACCTTATAGGCCTCTGAAAAGTCTTCATCTTCCCCATATAGATCCTTAAAACTCTCTATGCCAATGCTTTTGAGTTGTATCTCTTGCACTATCAACAACCTTTTTCTTAATGCATCTGCCACCTTGTTCATTTTCCCTTTCTTGTGCTTGATGGTAAAAGTAAAAGCTTGGATGTATTCCATCCATTTCAAATGTCTATTACTCAACTTCTCTTGAGTGTTGATAAAACTAAGTGCCTGATTATTAGTAAAAACCACAAACTCCTTGGGTAGAAGGTAATGCCTCCATTTCCTAAGTGACTGAACCAAAGCATAAAGTTCTAAGTCATAGGTTGAATATTTCTTCTTTTCTTCATTTAGCTTCTCACTAAAGAAGGCTATAGGCCTACCCTCTTGACTTATCACTCCTCCTACTGCCACTCCACTTGTATCACATTCAACGGTGAACAACTTGTCAAAGCTAGGTAATAAGAGAATTGGTTGAGTTGCCACTTCTTGTTTCAGTTTCTCAAACCCTTTCTCAGCTTCTTGTGTCCACACAAACTTAGTTTTCAAACCACCCTTGATTGTGTCTAGAACCAGTGCACATATACCACTAAAGTTCCTTATAAATTTTCAATAAAATTGAGCCAATCCATGAAAACTCCTTACCTCTATCCCTGTGGTTGGTGTAGGCTAGTTTAGGATGGCTTCCACCTTGCTTGCATCCATCTTTAATGAGCCTTTGGACACTACAAAACCTAGATAGATAAGCTCTTGCTTGAAGAACTCACATTTCTCTAGGTTGATTGCCAATTTCTCCTCTTGCAACCTTCTAAGTACTTGCTCCACATGTTTCAAATGCTCTTATGTTGTCTTGTTGTATATGAGGATGTCATCAAGATATACTACCACAAATATCCCTATAAAATCCTTAAGAACTTCATTCATGAGCCTCATGAATGTGCTAGGGGCATTGGAGAGACCAAATGGCATCACTCTCCACTCATATAACCCATCATTTGTCTTAAATGTTGTCTTCCACTCATCACCGTCCTTAATTCTGATCTGATGGTAACCACTCTTGAGATCCAACTTAGTGAAGTACTGTGCTCCTCCAAGACAATCCATCAAGTCTTTAATTCTAGGAATAGGGAACCTATACCTAATGGTGATCCTATTTATTGCCCTAGAATCAGTACAAAGTCTCCACTTACCTCCCTTCTTAGATGCCAAAACCACTGGTACTGCACATGGGCTAATGCTCTTTTGAATCAGCCCTTGATCCAACAATTCTAATCTGGTGTAAGTTTGTAGGCTGATTTGTTAGGTAATGAAACTCTAGGTATTAAGTCAATTTAATGACTTATGGCTCTCTTTGGTGGTAGAGTTGCAGGTGTACCATCACTAACTATGCTCTTGTACTTATCCAACAAGTTTAGGACTGCTCCGAGTATGACTATCTTTTCAGCCTTTTCTTCCTCTTTGGATTGCATCATGATCACATATCCTTCATCCCCTTGGTGTAGGTTGGTAAGAAACTCCTTACCATTGCTCAACATGATGTTTGGTGTCTTTGACTATCCTTCATCTTCTTTTGACAGTGACTATAGCTTGAAGGTTCTTCCATCCTTTTTGAATGAAATAGTATTCTCTTTCCCATCATAAATAGCACTTTTGTCATATTGCCATGATCTGCCTAGTAGTAGATGGCATGCATCCATGGGTAATACATCACAAACTAACTTGTCTTTATACCCTCCAATGGAGAACTCCATTGTTACTTGCTCATTCACCAAAACACTATGCCCTTTGTTCAACCATGTGACCTTGTAGGGGTTAGTGTGAGGTACCTTGTCCAATTTTAGTTTTTCTATTGCCTCCTCTGAGATTATATTATTTGTTGAACCTGAGTCTGCTATGACCTTGCATACTTTACCAAGTATCTTGCACCTTACTCTAAAAAGATCTCTTCTTTGTTTAGGTTCTTCTCTAACCGGTTGTCTAATCAAGACTCTGTTAAACATCAGATTCTCTCCTACCTCAGATTCTATATGACTGATCTCAGATGCCTTGGGACTCATGGTGTCCTCTTATGCATAGGCCACTCTCTTTTCATTGCTTGATGAAGATGCTTTCTTCAGGCACCTATAAGTAGGATGGCCTATTTGATTACAATGATAACACTTCATGTTTGGAAAATAAGAATTGCTCCTGCCTACTCCTCTTCCTCTATTATATCCACCTCTAGAAGATTGTTTCACCTCCATGCTCAGTGAGTTTAGATTCTCCTTGATTTCTTTGGTCACTGCCTCTACCTTGGTAGCCACCACGCTGTCCTCTTTGATCTCTGCCTTTACCTCTACCCTTAGAAGCCTGATCTTGCTTCCTCTTGTTCCTTTCCTCAATCTTTATGGCCAACTGATAAACTTGGTGTACTATCTTGGGACTTAGTACAGCCATCTCCTCTTGAATGTTCCATTTCAAGCCATTAAGATACCTAGCCACTTTCAGGATCTCATCCTCTATCACATTAGAACTCATACAAAGCTTTTGAAACTCTTCAATATAAGTGTTTACATCTTGGTCTTTTTGCCTTAGACTTTGCCTCTTCTTGTGCAATTGAATCTCATAGTCATCTAGCATGTAGGCTTCCTTCACCTTAGCAACCATTCCTTTCCAAGTTGATATGGGTTGTTTGCCTTCTTTTTCCCTCTCTATCTAAATGAACTTCCACCATGTCAAGGCTGATCCTCTCAATCTTGACTTAGCAACCTTCACCTTCTGTGCTTCAGTGATTCCATCACATTCAAAGTGGTTTTCCATACCTTCTATCCAGTCCATAACTAGATCAGCTTCCATATTTCCACTAAAAAGTGGTATACCTTCAAGTGCTTTCCCACTCAAAGCTTTCAATGCCTTCAAGAAAGGCTCCTCCTTTAAAACAAGGTCAGGTTCAAGGGTCTTATCTTCCTCTACAACCTCTTCTTCCTTTGGTATTCTTCCCTCAAACTATGCACTCTTCACTGCTTGCTCAAGTTGGTCTATTCTTTCCCTCAATTGTTTATTGTCTTCTTCCTGATCTTCAACCATCTTAGCCAGTTTTGCATTGGTCACCATGATGGAAGAATCACTAGACTCAACCTCTGACATATAAAATGCTTACCAAATCTTTAACTTTCTCTAATACCAATCTGATAGGCTAGGGTTGGATGAGGCAATCACTGCCCCATTCTCTGAGTTCTTGCTCCTAAGAACTCCTAGGTGTCTCTTTCACCTTGTCCTAGTGGTCCTGCCTTAGGTTAAGGTGCCACTACTCCTATTGACCAACCCCACTATCAACATGCTTTCCTTCTACCAAGTCAACCTTGGTGCTTCACCACATATTCACCATTGGCCCTTACTCTTCCTTAAAGGCCAAATATCCTCAACCTTCTGCTAGATTCTTGCAGGGGTGTGAAGGTGTTGTAACAGCTTCAAAATAGCCTATCTAGGGTCCTTATGCAATCACAAGTTTCCAATTTCCCATCGCTTTCACAAAATGCATTCCTAGGGTTTGAAAAGGCTACAAGCTAGAGCCCCAATTAGGCCTTTGAACAAAGAAAAATTGCTATTTTCTCCTAAACCTACCAAAAGACCTAGGTTCTTTGCTTGGAATTGGTGGTTCCTATGGCCTCACCTTGAATATTTTTAGGGTTTTGGAACAGCACTGCCCGTACACTGATCAAACACAAAAATGGTTAAAACCCTAGGGTTTTCAGACTATCAAGAAGTTCTCACTCCAGATGAATTGTTAGAACCTCCTCCTGACCTCCAAGAATTTCCAAGACCCTCAAGAAAATTCACAAGAAATAATTTCTTGAAAGTCTCACCTCCCCTGCAAGATATGAGACTTTTTCTCACTGCCTTCCCTAGCCGGACCCTGCCTGGCTCGCCTAGGGAAAAGCTTTGCTAGCACCTCCAGAACTCCCAAAAACCATACAAGCTAACATATTTACACTAAGGGAGCCTAGACACTATTCCCAAAGGGCCGTACAATTTGTATGGTGGGAAAGTGCTCTAGAGCTCCATTCTTCAAAACTGCCTGTTACAGGCCAGAAAAAGACAGTGGACAAACTATTTACAAATAAAAGAAGAAAATGATTTATAAAGATAGAAAGATAGCACGCTAAGCTAGCACAATATTAATACTACATACTACAAATGAAATGACAGCAGAGTTACTCCATTAAAGCTCAATATGAATGCAAAACACAGAAAACTGTCTTTTAGAACACTGTTTCCTTCAATTTTACAAAATGTCACTCAACAATAATACCTCCAACCCTATCTCATGGTCGAGGCATGCCTTAAATAGGCCTTCAAAACAATTGAGCTGCTTGGGTCGAGCCTTTGGATGACCTAATGGTAAGTGTTATAAAACACACTGTGTTTTCTAACCCTTTGCCAACTTTTGACAACTTAGCAAAATGATGTTGTAAAACTATTTAACACTTGTCAACTTCTTTCCCAAAGATCAAAAACATCCCCAAGCTCAACAAAAAATGGTCCACATGACCTTATGAAAACAAAAACAAAATTTAACCTTCTAGGTTTCTTCTTTACCTAAGAAACTGCCTGTTGTTCCTTAGGTGCTCCTGCACCAAGTTCACTCTCTTGTCTATGCTATGGATGCTTGGAAGAAATATATGAAAGAATAATAGTAAGCAATAGCATAGAAAAGGAAATGAGTTGTTTGAAAAAATTCCTCAAATAAATTTGGTCTCATAGTGATGTCCCTCACCATGAGACTCAATTTCTTTGAGGCACTTTTTCAAATAGCTCACCACCTTTTCTATGCTACCAGATTTTCCATACATGTCTACCAAAGCATTTTATCAAACAGTTCATTTCCTCATTTCTATAGCTAGAATATTAAGAAAGGTTCTTTCCAACAAACTATGGATGCTTGGAAAAAATCTATCAAAGCATAATAGTAATCAATAGCATAGACTAGGCAAGGAGTAGTTTGAAAAAATGCCTCGAAGAAATGTGGTCTCATGGTGATGGAATGTCATTCCATCATAATGAGACCACATTTCTTCAAGGTATTTCTTCAAACAGCTCACCACCTTTTCTATGCTACCACATTTTCCATACATGTGACCAAAGCATTCTATCAAACTACTCACTTCCTTTCTATTATGGCTAAAATCATGAAATAGGTGCTTTCCAACAAACTATGGACGGTTGGAAAAAATCTATCAAAGCATAATAGTAAGAAATATCATTGTCAAGGAAGTGAGTAGTATGAAAAAATTCCTTGAAGAAATGTGGTCTCATGGTGATGGAATGTCATTCCATCACCATGAGACCACATTTCTCTGAGGCATTTTTTCAAACAACTCACTGCTTGAAGAATAGAAACTGACCCATTAGCCAAAATTCCCCTCCAAATTCTTTTCAAGGTCCTCATCCTCAATTTACCAATCCATGGAACCTTCCACCTTTTATTCCAATTTTTCATGTCCTTACCTCTCCCTCTTCATGTCATGATTTCCCTCCATCTCATAACCAAGACCACACTATACCATCAACCCCATCCCAACATAATACTATAGAGAAGGAAATGAATGGTTTGAAAAAATGCCTCAAAGAAATGTAGTCTTATGGTGATGGAATGCCATGACACATTTGTTTGTAATGGAATTCCATCACAATGAGACCCCATTTATTTGAGGAATTTTTTTTAAACAATTCATTGGCTTCTCTATGCCACCACAATTATTGTATATGTCTATGAAAGAATTTTATCAAATAGTTCACCACCTTACTGCTATGGGAAAAATCCTAAAAACATGTGCTTTCGAACAAGATATGGATAGGGAAAATAGTAAGCATGATATTCATAAATATATAGTTTAATAAGTGCTCAAAATTTTGTTCATTATCTCATACATTATAAGCCATGATGTGGATTGCTATTGTAGTTTTCGTGATTGAATAATTTGTTGTTTTATTTTTAGATGTTGCAAGTGGATACACCTTTGAATGTTCATAGGCCAATGGAGATCAGTGTTTCATCTGCTATAGACTCCTTGATGGTTTTGATAGGGGAGGTATGAGGAAAATTACTAAATTTCAATTTACATTCTTTGTTATAGATGTTAGTTAGTGAAAAATCAAACCATTATTGATTCGTAGTTTAATTTCTATTTGGATGGTTTATATAGGACATCAACACACCTCAACATGGGCATCTGAATATTTCTCTCATAGAGAGTGATCATTAGATGGTGGTAAGTGATTATTTTGTTAAATATATCATTTTTTATAATGTAATTTCTATATATTAATGTCTTTACTTCTTATTATAACAAATAAGACTTGACCACGAACTAAAGCCTAGGATGAGCACCAGGAGCACTCCTCAACTGTAGAATAAACAAGTGATAGGCGTATCACCATTTGATCGACAAGCAACGGGAAAGTGTTTATTTTGAGAGCATTTAGAGCAATGAATTTTGATTCTAGAGCCCTTTTTTGTATGCCTATATGGAATTCTTGTAATCCTATCGCTATGTTGTACATATATTTTATACTTATATCGACATATATTGATGTATGCCTACATGGCTATTTGGTTAATACAAATATTTTTTATCGATGGTGTCCATATTTGCATTATAAATCTATGGTTTGATAGATATGAGTTACGTGTATTCAAGTGTATACTTTACAACTTACATGTATACTTTGTGACTTACGTGTATTCCAATGTATACTTTACGACTTATGTGTTTTCATGTGCATACCTTGTATTCATGCATATACTTTGTATTAATTTGTGTATACTATGTATTTGTGTGTATACTTCAAGGCTTATGTGTTTTTGAGTACTTGTGCTTCCCTTATTCACATGTATGCTTGGCTTATTCATATGTATACTTATTAATTGGTTAGGCCTAACATTGATCATTATTGTTCTTCATGGTTTTTCTTCAATATTTCTAGGAATTCTAGTAGAGTTACAAATTACAAAATTGCACAAATTGAAAAGAAAAGATTAACCATAAATAAATGCACTGATTAATTAACTTTATAATTGATTAAGAATTAGTATAATATATATCAAGAGATGAACCTTCTAGAATGGAAACTACCAACTAGAAAATAGGAAAAGAATTCCCAATATTTTGAAAGCAAGAATCCACCCAAAATTACAATGGGAGAGAAGGCTTATTTAAGATCCTTGAGAAATTTATTTCTTAATGCTCCCTTTTTCTTACATATCACACAAATAATAAATGTACGTGAGAGCATCAATTGTTTCTCTTAGACTTCATTTTTCAAGCATAGCAAATCATTTCAAATGAAAATGACAAAATGCTTCACAACCAAAGTAGTTATTTCACAAAAACTAAAATGTTTCCAAGTTCCACCATTGTACACATTTATAATTGGTTGTATATTATTTTATGGGAAAGGAGGATAATTAAAAAATGTCTTGTGCTTGCTAGACTTGAGGATGATCATGTCCTTTTTGTGTGGAAAACTCATACTTCTCAACTATCATGTGAATGTTACTCTTTTTGACTGTTTTGCATGCCATCATAAGGGACCAAGTCAGTTGAACATATCTTGGAGTGATTCGACATGTTTGGGTGTGAAACAGGACCATCCCTAGCATAAACCTACCTATCAGGATGCATTGGAATAGTTCATTTGGTCACACGAGTTGCAAAATGAAAGTTGCACCACTTTGCAACTTTACACTACTTGCATTTTAAACATTTTCCATCAAGTGAAAACTGGATAGCACAAGAAGATGAATCCAAGATAAAAAAACTGAGAGAGGTTATTGTAGAGGAGCCCAACATGATCTCATAGGCTTAGATAGAGAGTTCGTAAGCATCATAGTTTCTGAGTAATATCCCATCAAATATTTTTTCCCTTTTGCACTTTGGACCCTTAAGGAATCAAGCCAATTGAGCATAGATCATAGTGATTCGGCATGTTTGGGTGTGAGATAGGACCATTCCTAGCATAAAAGTACCCATCTAGATGCATTGGAATAGTTCGTTTGGTCACATGAGTTGTAGAATGAAAGTTGCACCACTTTGCAACTTTGCACTGCTTCTAATTGACACTTTTCCATCAAGCAAAAATTGGACACCATAGGAAAAAGACTTTGAGATAACAAAAAAAGAGAGAAGTTATTGTAGAGGGGACCAATGCTATCCCATAGGCTTAAATAGGGAGTTCGTAAGTATCACGGTTTCTAAGTAATAGTCCATCAAAGATTGCTTCCCTTTTGCACTTTAGACCCTTTACGGATTGAGCCGGTTGAACGTAGCTCAAAGTGATTCGACATGTTTTGGTGCGAAAGAGGACCATGAGTACCATAAATTTTCCCATCTAGATGTATTGGAATAGTTCAGTTGGTCACATGAGTTGCATAACAAAAGTTGCGCCACTTTGCAACTTTACACTACTTGCATTTGACACTTTTTCCATCAAGTGAAAATTGGACAACATGGGAAAATGACTCCAAGATAACAAAAACCAAGAGAGGTTATTGTAGAGGGGCCCAACGTGATCCAAAAGTAGGTTCAGATGAAGAGTTTGTAAGTGTCACAGTTTCCAAGTAATATCTTGTCAAAAATTGTTGCCCTTTTGAACTTTGGACCCTTAAGGGATTGAGATGGTTGAACATAGCTCAAAGCGATTTGGAATGTTTGGATGTGAAAGAAGACCATGCCTAGCATAAATGTACCCACCCAGATGCATCAAAATAGTTTGTTTGGTGACATGAGTTGCAGAATGAAAGTTGTGCCACTTTGCAACTTTGCACTACTTGCATTTGCCAACTTTTTCCCCAAGTGAAAAATCACCACCATGGGAAATTACCTCTGAGATAGAAAAAAATCAAGAGAGTTTATTGTAGAGGGGCCCAATGCAATCCCATAGGCTCAAATGATAAGTTTGTAAGTGTCACGATATCCGAGTAACAACATGTTGAAGATTGCAGCCATTTTGCACTTTGGACTCTTAAGGGATTCTGCCAGTTGAATGTAGCTCAGAGAAATTTGGCATGTTTGGGTGTGAAATAGGACCATTCCTAGTGTAAATGTACCCACCTAGATGTGTTGGAATAATTCATTTGGTCACATGAGTTGCAGAACAAAAGTTGCATCACTTTGCAACTTTGCACTACTTGCATTTGACAACTTTTTCCCCAAGCGAAATGTCACCACCACAAGAAAATTCCTCTCAGATAGCAAAAACCAAGAGAGGTTATTGTAGAGGAGCCCAACGCAATCCCATAACCTCAGATGATAATTTTATAAGTGTCACGGTATCTGAGCAGCAACTATTGGAAATAGGATGTCATTTAATTGCAATCCTAAACATTATTTATTTCATGTGTCTCCTAAGTCCTTGGAAAGTGTTCTCAAACACTAGGATTAGAGAGAGATTAATTTTTGATGAAATAATCATGTTAATTGAAATTTTTAATTAATTATATATAATACGAACATGTGAGGGCATCCAAGATGAGTTCCTAAATAATAGGAGCACATGGGGCACCCACATGGGAGGTGAAACTCACCTTGAGTTAAGTGAACTATTTGGAGTAAAATATAAAACTTCTAAATGCATGTAAAGATCCTAGGAGTTAGGTTTTGATGTTTACATGCATGAAGTTCAGTTTAGATTAGTTCAATTCACTTCAATTCAGTTCAATTCAGCTCAGTTCAATTCAGTAATGTTTCAGTTATCTTTAGTTAGTTTTAGTTGAATGCTAGTTGACTTCAATTAATGTGGAATGCATGACTAATGACTTGAGTTGCATGACAGATAACAGGTGAATTCCTTCAGTTAATAGGGGATGGCCATTCTTGCATGAATGATGGAAAGAAATGTTTCAATTAACAAAAAATGACTTGGACCCAGTTTGGGTGCCCAAGTTGGCTTCTTGGAATTAACTCCTTTGCATGTTAAGATATTTCATAAGGCTAAGTTAAGTGGGCCCACTCTTGGGTGGCTACTTTGAGGATAAATCCTTGAAGGTATTTATGGAATAAAGGTTGAGTTACTACTTTAGTTTGGGACACCCAAATGGATGAAGATGATGATTTGGCATTGTTCTTCATGGTTAAATTCTACTTAGAAGAGATATGTGTACCTTTTAGGAGATACAGATTGAGCTTTGTAATTGTAACTATTTTGGAGTTTACAAAGTTGTTTATTGCCTATATATCTCAAGCAAGTTGAAGAGAGTTTGTATCATTTTTATTGTAGGTTGTGAAGAAGATTTGGTGAAGGAAAAATAAGCATTCTCAAGAAAGAATTGGAGTTATTGTAATCTACTTCAAAGATTAAATAATACATTGATTCTTGGTGGAGTTTTTTCCTTAAAGGGTTTCTCCATGGTATATGCTTGTGTAATCTTTCTAATATCCCATCTAATTCTTCTACAACTTTTGTCTTCATTCTACAAATGATAAAATGAATTAATCAGATAATAACCCACAAAGCATATGTAACAAAGGAAATCATATTTAGATCAGTAATCTTACATTTTTACAAATTATTAAGCTAAGAAAACACCCCAATTGTCAACAACATGCTAAAGATTGCAACAATTTTGCACTTTGGACTCATAAGGGATTTTGTTAGTTGAATGTAGCTCAGAGTTATTTGGAATGTTTGGGTGAGAAAGAGGACCATGCCTAGTGTAAACGTACCCACCCGAACACATTGGAACAATTTTTTTGGTCACATGAGTTGCAAAATGAATGTTGTACCACTTTTCAACTTTACACTTTGCATTTGACAAATTTTTCTCCAAGTAAAAATTTTCCACCATAGGAAAAAACCTCTGAGATAGAAAAACCTAAGAGAGGTTATTTTAGAGGGGTTCAACATGATCCCATAGGCTCAAACGATAAGTTTCTAAGAATTACAGTGTCCGAGTAACATTCAATTGAAGAGTGTAGCCATTTTGCACTTTGTACTTTTAAGGGATTCTACCAATTGAACATAGCTTAGAACAAAAACTAGTGCCTCACCTAAATAAGCCAAAAGTTACTGAAAAAGTAATTATTTCCACATGTGTAAATTCTTGGAAATTTTGGAAATCTCCTTGCTTCAAATGAAGTGTCATTGTCCCTCCCTCATATATCTTTGTTCTTCCCTCCTCTTCTCTCCTCTCGATCTCACGTATCCCTCCCTCTCTCTCTCTATCTCAAGCCTCTCCCTCCTACCCCCTATCCCTCTCTCAACATTCTCTCTCTCATACACTCGCTCATTCTATCTCTCTCCTCTCTACCCTTAACCCTCTACCCTCTACCCTTAACCATTATACCCTCTATCTCTCTACCACTCCCTCCATCTCTCTCTCTCAAGTCTCTCCCTCCTGCCCTCTTTCCCTCTCTCAAGTCTCTCTCCCTCACTCACTCACTCCTTCTATCTCTCTCCCCTCTACCCTTAACCCTCTAACTTCTACCCTTAACCCTTATACCCTCTATCCTCTACCCTCAATCTCTCTCCCACTCCCTCCCTAGATCTCTCTCTCTCTCAAGTCTCTCACTCTCTTCCTCACTCCTATCTCTCTCCCCTCTACCCTTAACCCTTATACCCTCTATCCTCTATCCTCTATATCTCTCCCACTCCCTCCCCCCCTCTCTCTCTCAAGTCTCTTTGTCCTACCCCCTCTCCCTCTCTCAAGTCTCTCTCTCTCACTCACTCCTATCTCTCTAAAGCTAGGTTGCCAATTTCACCAAATTCGAAAGCTAATGGGTGAAATTGGCAACCTAACTTGGCCTATTTAAAAAAATGGGTCCAACAAATGGGTTGTCCCAGTGATGTAAATCATTGAGAGACCCCATTTATTGGACCCATTTTTTAAAACAGGCCGAGTTATGTTTCCAATTTCAACCTCAACCCTATACCCTCAACCCTCAACCCTTAAACCCTCAACCCTAAACCCTTAAACCATAAACCCTTAAACCCTCTTCCCTCTACCCTCAACCCACAATCCTTAAACCCTCTACCCTACAAATTGGATCCTCAAACCTCATATATCTTTTTACCTCCCTCCTCTTCTCTAGTTCTCTCTATCTCACTTCTCCCTCCATCTCTTTATCCATCCATCCATCCCTCTCTACCCTAATCCCTTAACCCTAAACCCTTGAACCTTAAGCCCTTAAACACTCAACCCTAAACACTAAACCCTCAACCCTCAACCCTTAAACCCTCTACCCTCTACTCTCAACCCAATACCCTCTACCCTCTACCCTAATCCCTCAACCCTTAAACCCTTAAACCCACTTAGTAAAATCTCTACCCTAATCCCTCAACCCTCTTGAACCTTAATCCCTCAATCCTCAACCCTCAACCCTCAACCCTTAAACCCTACTCCCTCAACCCCTATACATTGGACCCTCAACCCTAATCCCCCAACCCTATACCCTCAATCCTCTACCCTCAACCTTAAACCCTCAACCCTTAAACCCTAAACCATTAAACCCTCTATCCTCTACAATAAACCATCAATCCTCAATTCTCAACCCTCAACTCTTAATCCCTCTATCCTCAACCCTCAAACCCTAAACCCTCAACCTTGATATCCTCTACCCTATACATTAGACCCTTAACCCTAATCCTTCAACCATATGTACCCTCAAACCTATACCCTCAACCCAGTACCCTAAACCATCAACACTATACCCTCAATTCTCAACCCTCTACCCTATACATTGAATCCTCAACCCTCATATATCTTTGTCCCTCCCTCCTCTTCTCTCTATTGGAATATGGCTTCTAGTGTTGTCATTGATGGAAACCTAAGTCTTTTTTTGGTCTGTAGATTAGGATTTGTTCATACTAGAAGGAAGAGCGAAGAACAGAGTTATACCAGAAGAGAGAATGAAAAACAGGGTACCTAGTTAGTTTGTTGATCTGTATGCTTCAGTGGATCATTGTTCGGAGTTGTTGATCCTCGAGAGAGTTTGTTAAGAATCTATATTATCTTGTTGATAAGTTTTGTGATGTTGCATTAATCGGGGTGCAAGTTAGGAGATCCGGTAGGATGATTTTCTATTTATTTGTTCTTGAAGGCCAACTTAGTGAATTTGTCATGTTGGAGATGTGTAAGGAGAAATTGTTTAAATGTCTTTGTGCTCATGATTTTTTCTTTGGGTCCTAGCTATGGTCTAGCCAGCTTTGATGGGTGTGCATCTAATATAACTTATGATTTAAGCTGACCATTGGAGAAAATTTTATGTTTTACTTAAGGAAACTTGAATTGATTGAAATCTTGGTAGCAAATATATATAAGAGATCGGTTGATTCATTTTGGAAGTGTGAGTGTGTGAAGAGAAGAGAAGATGTGTTGTGAATATCAGAAGGGTGATTGAGCAGTTTATGCACAATTTCACTTGTGCATTAATTTTTTGTGAAAGCAAATTAGGGCAGAGTAGAGTGAAGTGCAAAAGTAGTCAGCATATCCAAAATTTGATTTATGAGCTTCACTAGAACTGAAACTATGCATTTGCAGATGTTATCTTCTTAAGGGTAAGTGCACCAAGATTGTTCCCAAAAAGGGGGCTTAAGTGGCCACTTTTTTTTCTAAAATTAGGAAATGCTAACGTTAGATGTGAAATTGAGGATAGTTACACTCAAAATTTTGAGATGGAACAAAAACAAGGATCGAAGTGCTTTGAGTCTACTTTCTAAACTACTAATTTCTTTTGAAAATGGTTGAGATTAAGGGGTTCAAAAGAGGGATGTACACAAATTGGTTTTGTTTTTGTCAGAAAAACATGACATAGTAACTCTTGTACGACTTGAGCACAGTAAACTTTTTTTAGTATTTTTAAAATCACTACGGTCAGAAGTTAGCTAAGAGCATCTAGTTGAAGCACAATTTTTTTTGATAATTTTTTAATGAATATTTGATTTTTTACTAATTTTCTAAGTGGGAACTTCCTAAAAAGTAGAATTTTGGCCGTGCTCCCCCTACAAATTTTGGAAAGTAATAGATTTTTTTTAATTTTTATATTTTAAAATTTGTAGAATGGAGTCTAGTTTCTAAAAATGTAATTTATTTGAAATTTTGATGAACAGTTAATTTATAAAGAAAAAAAAACCAAACACTACTTTTTGACAAAAAAATAGACATATAAACAAAAGAAATTATGGATGAAAGGCCTAACATTGTCAGAAAGTGAAAAAAATTAAATCATTGGAAAGCTAAGAGAGAACTTAACATTACCCATGTGCTCGATTTTGTTGATATTGAACCAAATGCAATCCTAACGGTTAGCATGAACCCGATTATGTGAAAAATTGTAGAATTTGCAAAAAACACATCTCTGGTCATTGGGAATGCCCTCCAAGCCTTTGGGTTGGTATTCCAAGGAAAATACAAAAACTAAGGGTCAAGGATTCCCAAAGAAAAATATAACATGAGCGTATTATACCACGCTCACTCTATTTATTAGTTTTGATATTTTTTGCTTCTCCGGGGAACATATCTATCAACACATAATGTGCTCTTGTTATTTCTTCCTTTAGTTAAATACCACTTTTTTGAATGTTTGTTCATATGTTTGTATGTATATGTATGTTGGTGTGTAATTTATGTTTGTATGCCTACATGTATGTATTTCTGCTTATGGGACAGACGGCAAGAGAGGGTGGGAGTGGGAGAGAGTGTGGGAGGGTGGGAGAGAGGGTGGGAGAGTGTGAGAGAGAGTGGGAGAGTGTGAGAAGGAGTGGGAGAGTGGGAG